>UESW01004995.1:273485-330688 GCA_900491605.1 Calamus simplicifolius | reverse complement strand
CAAAGCTCATTAATTAGGCTGCAATGCATAGTCTCAAAGCTCATTAATTAGGCTGCAATGCATAGTCTCAAAGCTCATTAATTAGGCTGCAATGCATAGTCTCAAAGCTCATTAATTAGGCTGCAATTCCTTTGGTCCACCTGGCAAAGAGTCAAACACTTGAATTCTTCCACTTGGCCGTTTGCTTCTCCATGGCTGATTACTCCTGGGCCAATTGCTTCCATGATCAAGCTTTGGAGTTCCTTAGCTTTGGCTCTAGTTATGGGACCTTGATAGCTTAATGATGGAGCTCCTTCATCAATGCCGATAGGATTAATCGCAACAGTTTCATCGATCATCGCCAATAAGGATCATGGCTTGGATCGATGCAACCGTCGGATATTCACCGATCGAATGGATCGCAACCATCGGATCATCGCCGATCGGATGGATCGCAACCGTCGGATCGATCAGGATCATGGCTTCGATCGATCGCAACCATCGGATAGTCGCCAATCGGATGGATCGCGATCGTCAGATCGATCATCGTCGATCGATATCATGGCTTGGATCGATCACAACCATTGGATCATCGCCAATCGGATGGATCGCAACCGTCGGATCGATCATCGCCGATCGGGATCATGGCTTGGAGGAATGCAGCATATTTCACTTAATTCGAGATTGATATAGTTTGATCCAATACGATCTTTGAGGAATGCTCTACATCGGACTTGATTTGTGTTTGATCTTGGTTTGATCAAGCTCAACCTAAGATCAAGGCTCCATATTGAACTTAATTCCGATTTGATCAAAGTTTAGTTGAACCCGATCTTAGAGCAATGTTACATATTTGATTTGTTCCATGTCCGATTTAAGTTTAATCCACCCTGATCTTAGAGCAATGCTTTAAATTGAACTTGATTGGGGTTTGATCAAAGTTTGAATGAGTTCGATATAACAATAATAGAATCCAGATTGACTTGATTTGGGTTTGATATAAGTTTGATCCAACTCGATCCTCAAGCAACGCTCTCGATTTGACTTGATTTGGGTTTGATCCAACCTTTTCTTAGAGCAATGCTGCAAATTAGATTTGATTCATGCGGATCTAATTTGATCTAACATGGTCTTGTCGCAATGCTTTTTAGATTGGACTTATTTTGAAATTTGATCTAAGTTTGGCTCGACCTAATCTTGGAGCATCACTTCCAATTGGACTTGACTCAGAAGGTTTGATCTAAGTTTGATCCAATCCGAACTTAGAGCAACATTCCAAATTCAAATTGATTTAGCCTGATTTGGCCCGATCTTGTAGCAACGCTCCATATTGAACTTCATTTAGCTTGATGTAGGTTAGATCTAATCCAATCATGGAGTAATGCTTCGATTAAACTTGATTTTAGTTTAATTTCACCCAATCTTGGTGTAACGCTCAAGAATGAACTTTATTTGGGTCTGAACTTAGCTCCATCTAACTCGATCTTAGAAATTAGCTCTACATTTAACTTTATTTATGATTGATCTTAATTTTATCCAACCCAAATTATATAAGTGCTCTAGATTGAACTGATTTGTGTTTGATTTAATTTGATTTAACCATATCTTGATTCAACACTCTAAATTGAAGTTGATTCATGTTTGATGTAAATTTTATCCGACCCAATCTCGAAGCAATTGTCTAGATGGGATCTGATTTGGGTTTGAACCAAATCATCAATCTTGGAGGAATGCAGCATATTTCACTTAATTCGAGATTGATATAAGTTTGATCCAATACGATCTTTGAGGAATGCTCTACATCGGACTTGATTTGTGTTTGATCTTGGTTTGATCAAGCTCAACCTAAGATCAAGGCTCCATATTGAACTTAATTCCGATTTGATCAAAGTTTAGTTGAACCCGATCTTAGAGCAATGTTACATATTTGATTTGTTCCAGGTCTGATTTAAGTTTAATCGACCTTGATCTTAGAGCAATGCTTTAAATTGAACTTGATTGGGGTTTGATCAAAGTTTGATTGAGTTCGATATAACAATATAGAATCTAGATTGGACTTGATTTGGGTTTGATATAAGTTTGATCCAACTCGATCCTCGAGCAACGCTCTCGATTTGACTTGATTTGGGTTTGATCCAACCTTTTCTTAGAGCAATGCTGCAAATTAGCTGCTTTGTACTTCAATGGCTAGAAAGAAACTCCCGCAAGCATGGGCGCTTGCCGCAAAAGGAACAGAGTATTATCTCTAAGATTATGGACTTGGTCAGGCTGAAGTTGGAGGGTGCAACTTTTCCCAGAAATGCTGCTAATCTCCAGTTGATTGATAGATGGCAACTACCCTCCTCTCTTTTGAGTTAATCATCTCCGGTCAATGTAACACTTTGTTTGACTTGCTTGATCCTTTATTTTGGTCTTAGGTTACTTCAACCTTTTGGTGGATGTCTCCACTTTGTATGTTTGCGGGCCTTATCCCGCTATCTTGTACTTATTTTTCTATTTAATACAAATCACCTTTAACTTTCAAAAAAAAAAGCAATGCTGCAAATTAGAGTTGATTCATGTGGATCTAATTTGATCTAACCTGGTCTTTTTTTTTTTTTGAAAGGTAAAGTATGAAATGTATTTGATAAAAGAGTTATAAGTACAAGAAACAAGGGCATACCCCTGTGGTAACAAGAAGCAAACAGTGGGAGATACAACCACTGAATCAGAGGACAACCTTAAATAAAAGGTGATACAACCCAAAGGAGGAAAGAGCAGCTATCAAAGCTAACAGCAGAATAATAAGACCAATGTCAGAATATCATCTAAGAAGTGTAGGGGGAAGATGCCAAACTTGAATCACATGGAGGTTTGCTGTGTTTTGAGGAAATACAGTACCATCCAGTTTTCTCCTGATAGAGTCCATGATTATAGTGACGAGCCCTCGTTCGTTATGGAGAATGCGACCATGCTTACGAGAGTTCCTTTCATACCATAAGAAATATAGTGTAGCTCCCAAAGCAAGCCTCCTAATAGTGGAAATAAGCGAGGACCCTTTGAGATTACAGCAAAGCCTCGGCCACAGATTCTCCCAAGTAGAAGGACAATGCAAAAGATCACACTTACGAGCAATAGTAGTCCAAACCCGAAAGAATATGGGCAGTCAAAGAAGAGGTGATTATGATCTTCCACATCATCTTGACAAAATAGCAAGTCATATGACGGATAATCCCGAATGATAAAAGACGATCTTGAGTAGGGAGCCTTCCTCTGATTGCTAACAAAAGAAAAAAGGAGTGCCTAGGAACATGATGATTGAACCATATTAAATGTGCGCAGGAAACTCGTTGTGAAGGAGGGACCTTGATTATGAAATCACTAGACAAAAATAGCAAGTCCTTATAACATTCCAAGCTTTTTTTGATTATGAAATCACTAGAACTATCCCACTCCACTTTATCAATTTGAGAACAGTTGGGCAAAGGGAGGGACCTTGATTCATCTTTCAGACTAATCAGCTCATATGAATTTGCAGCAGGCCAATTCCAATTGCCAGAAGCAATAATGGCACTAACCTTTGCATCGATAGTGAGACCCGAGTCGAAGATTACTCTAGCATGAGGAGAGGAGCAGATAGGGCCTTGAGGTCTCCAGGAATCAAACCAAAGTGAAGTATTGTCACCATTCCCCACTTTCACAGAGATGAAAGCTTTCACTCGATCCCGAATCTTCAGGAGCTTCCTCCAAGTCCAAGAGCATTTCCAAGGAACTTTAGCAACCGAGAATTGTTCCTTGTGCAGCAGGTTCAACTTCACCCAAGCTGCCCATAAGGAGTTGGAGCGAGGTTGACATAAGAGCCAAATATATCGAGTCATAGAAGCAACATTCCAGTCTTTAATTTTCTTAATCCCCAACCCTCCTTCAGCTTTAGGAGTAGAAAGATCAGCCCAAGCAACTTTAGCACCAAACCGTTTCAAAGAGACCCCGGACCAGAGGAAAGCCGAGAGAATGCTTTCAATGGCTTTGGTGACTTTGGCTGGAAGAATAAAATGGGCGCTCCAAAATGACTGGATACTAAAAATAACCGACTGAATGAGTTGTAATCTACCTGCATAAGAAAGGAAACGATTTGTCCAGGTTTTGATCCTCCCCAAGATACGGTCAACCAGAGCATGGCAGTCACGGGCATTGAGTTTTGATGAAATGAGCGGAACACCCAGATATCTGATGGGAAATGAGCCGAGAGGAAAACCCAAATGATTCAAAATATCTTGCTGCATGTGGCCTTTAACTCCCGATAGGAAAGTGGTGCTTTTGGAAACATTTGGGATAAGACCCGAGAGAGAGGAAAAAGGTGCAAGAGCATCTTTTACAACTTTAATAGAATTCAAGTCACCATGGCAAAAGATCATCAGATCATCGGCAAAACATAGATGAGAAATCTTGGATTTCCGGCATCTCCAGTGGAACTTAAATAAAGCGGAATCTCGAATTTTTCGGTCCAAAATACGAGAGAAGATATCCATGCATATAACAAATAAGTAAGGCGAGATAGGATCACCTTGACGAATACCTTTCCTTCCTTCAAAGAAGCCATTGAGCTCGCCATTGATTGCCACCGAGTATTTTGCAGAGGAAACACAGGTCCTGATCCATCCAATGAAATTGGAGGGAAAGCCGAGAAGCTGCAGAGAATCCCAAAGAAAATCCCATCTGACAGAGTCAAAAGCCTTCCTGAAATCAATCTTGAGAGCACATTTAGGAGAGGAAGAGGGGAGATGATAGCCTCTAACAAGCTCTTGAGCCATCAAAATATTATCGCCAATGTGCCTATCATGGACAAAGGCAGCTTGGGCTTCATTAACAAAAGAAGGGAGGACTTCTTTCAAACGATTGGATAGCAGCTTGGTAATGCATTTGTTTTTTTTTTTTTTTTGAAAGTTAAAGGTGATTTGTATTAAAAAGAAATATAGGTACAAGGGAGCGGGATAAGGCCCGCAAACATACAATCAAGGGATAACATCCACCAAAAGGTTGAAGTGACCTAAGGCCAAAATAAAAGACCAAACAAGTCAAACAAAAGGATTACATAGACCAGAAATGATTAACTCAAAAGAGAGGAGGGTAGTTGCCATCTATCAATCAACTGGAGATTAGCAGTATTTCTGGGAAAAGTAGCACCCTCCAACTTCAGCCTGACCAAGTCCATAATCTTAGAGACAATACTCTGTTCCTTTTGCAGCAGGCGCCCATGCTTGCGGGAGTTCCTTTCTAGCCATATGAAGTACAAAGCAGCACCCAAGGCAAGCCTACAAATAATAGAATGAAAAGAGGCTCCTTTGATATTTCTACAAAGCCATGGCCTCAACCTTTCCCAAGAAAATGGGAAGTGCACTAAGCCACATTTCCTAGCAATGGTTGACCAAATCCGTGCAGAGAAAGGACAGCTGAAAAACAGATGATCGTGGTCCTCCAAACTGTGATGACATAAATAGCAAGCCCGCTGACAAAGAATACCATAAGATATAAGACGGTCCTGGGTCGAAAGCCTACCTCTAATGGCAAGCCATAAAATGAAAGAATGCCTTGGAACAAGATGCTTGAACCAGACTAAATGAGCCCAATCAACACGTTGGGAAGGTATCCGGAGGATATTCCAAGCCCTCTTAATAGAGAACGCAGTAGAACCTTCCCATAATATCTTATCCGAACAGCTGCAATCAGGTAAAGGCAGTGAACCAGTTTCAGATTTCAAGATGATAAGCTCAAGGGAATTCGCTGCCGGCCACCTCCAATTTCCAGCATATATGATGGCACTAACCTTAGCATCTTTGGAAAGGCCCGAGTCGGTGATAACTCTAGCATGAGAAGAAGAGCAAATAGGTCCTTGAGGCCTCCATGAATCGAACCAAAGGGAGGTGCTATCGCCATTCCCCACCTTGACAGAAATGAAATTCCTCACTCTATCCCGAATCTTAAGAATTTTCCTCCAAGTCCAAGAGCAATCCCAAGGAACTTTAACCACCCAAAAATGTTCTTTATGCAGAAGATTTAGCTTAACCCAGGCAGCCCATAAGGATTTAGAGCAAGGGTTGCATAGAGACCAAATGTGCCGAGCCATTGAAGCTGCAGCATTCCAATCCCGGATCTTCTTTATACCCAAACCCCCTTCCTCCTTGGAGTAGTGATGGTAGACCAAGAAACTTTAGCTCCATGCCGGTTCAAGGAAACACCGTTCCATAAGAAGGCCGAAAGAATGCTTTCAATGTCTTTAATAATTTTAACTGGAAGAATGAAGTGAGCACTCTAAAAGGACTGAATACTAAAAATTACCGATTGGATGAGTTGCAATCTGCCAGCGTAGGATAGGAAACGATGAGTCCAAACTTTGATCCTCCTTAAAATACGATCAACCAAAGAGTGACAATCAGAAGCTTTGAGTTTTGTGGTAATAAGAGGGACACCCAGATATCTAATTGGAAAAGAGCCAAGAGAGAAACCCATCAAGTCAGTAATATCCTTCTGGAGATGAACCGAGACACCCGATAGGAAGGTGGAGCTTTTGGAGTGATTTGGAGAAAGGCCGGAGAGAGAGGAGAACGTGTCAAGGGCATCCTTCACCACATTTATAGAGTTCAAATCTCCACGACAAAAAACCATCAGATCATCTGCAAACATAGATGTGAAATCTTGGATTTCCGGCATCTCCAATGAAATTTGAAAGAGGGGGAGGCATGAATTTTCTGATCAAGAATCCTAGAGAAGACATCCATGCATATAACAAAGAGATAAGGAGAGATAGGGTCTCCTTGACGTAGACCTTTCTTCCCATTAAAGAAACCATTGAGTTCACCATTTATAGCCACTGAATACCTTGCAGTGGAAACACAAGTCCGAATCCAGCCAACAAATAAAGGAGGAAAACCAAGAAGTTGCATAGTATCCCAAAGGAAATCCCATCGAACCGAATCAAAAGCCTTCATAATATCAATCTTTAGAGCACATTTAGGGGTGGGAGAAGGAAGATGATAACCACGAACCAGCTCCTGAGCCAATAGGATGTTATCCCCAATAAGCCTTCCATGCACAAAAGCAGATTGTGCTTCATTAATAAATGTAGGGAGAATTTGCTTCAATCGGCTGGCAAGAAGTTTGGTGATGCATTTGTACACTGTGTTGCAGCATGATATCGGACGGAAGTCCGTCAATTTTGAAGCATTAGGGACCTTAGGAATGAGAGCAATAGTTGTGCAATTAACCTTAGGAATGAGACCATTGGAGAAGAAATCCTTTATGGCCGCAGTGATATCATCTCCAACAATGGGCCAGGTCTTTTGGAAGAAGAAAGCATTGAATCCATCAGGGCCTGGAGCTTTGTTAGGGTGTAAATCAAACATAGCCCCCTTAATTTCATCATCAGTGAAAGCAGTGGTTAAAAACCTTCTTTGATCATTTGAGAGGGCGCAATCCACATACTTAGCAAGAACATCTCCTCCATCATAATTAGTACCACATTTCGTACCGAGAAGATGAGTGTAGAAACCAACCACCTCCTGAGCAATCTGATCTTTCTCTCGAATCCAATCTCCATTTTCATTCTGGATACAGAGAATCTTATTAAGATTGTTTCTCCCTTTAATATAGAGTTGAAAAAGAAGGAGGTACATTGATCTCCTTCTTTCAGCCATTGAATTCTGCTCCTCTGCCTGGCGTAGCTCTCTTTACCATTTAATGCCATATACAGCCTCTTAGCACAGTCCTTTTCCTTCTCAAGGACGTCCATGCCGTGATGCCCAGCAGCAATAGAAGATTGGAAACCATCTAGCTCAGAACGAAGAGAGGTAAGTTCACCATTGATGATCGCATTCTTTCTCCTACTCAGTTCTTTCAATGCCATTTTAACAAGCTTCAGCTTTTTGTAAACTCTGAACATAGAATGGCCAACAACAGGGGTGCTCCAGATCTTTTCAATTAACGGATTGAATTCATCAAATTCCGTCCAGAAATTGAAGAATTTGAAAGGACATTTGTAAAGAGGATGACTAGTCCCAAGATTCACCACCACAGGAGAAGTCTTGGACCTATATGCACTTCCTCAAATGCTAGAGTTATTTCTGACTCTGGTCTCAACAAAGATGCAAGGGTCTGTGACATCCTCTCCTCTGGCCAATGGAGATGGCCTGCTGCAAACTCTATTATGCTCATTGACTTAAAGGATGAGACTAGATCCCTTCCTTCACCCGACTGCAGTCATCCAGATCAGCTTCTTTGGGATGGTTCCACCGCTTTCTCCATTAAAAGAGTTTGGAACAGTATCCGTGCTCATAGCAGGCGTGTTGACTGGACTCATCTTCTTTGGTTTAAGCACCACGTTCCGAGGCACTCCTTCATTTTATGGCTAGCGTTCCGTGGTAGGCTATCTACTCATGATCGTCTTGCTCCTTTGGTATCCACTGTCACTTAACCTGTTATCTTTGCCAAGAACAATCAGAGGATCATTGCCATCTATTTTTCAGCTGCCCTTTCTCTTTCCGGATCTGGTCTTTTATTGCGACTATGTGTGACCTTGAGCATTTTCCTTCTTCATGGGAGCTCTTGAGACCGTGGCTCTGCAAAAACATCAAAGGCTCTTCCCTTCATTCCATTATCTGCAGACTGGCTTTAGGTGCTTCGCTATATCTCATTTGGTCTGAAAGGAACTCTCGCAAGCATGGTCAGCGACCTCTTAATGAAGTGGGTATTATTACAAAAATTTTGGAGTCCGTAAGGGCGAGTCTGGATGGCGCTACTTTCCCCAAGAAGAAGAAGGCTCATCTCACTTTGATTGCAAGGTGGCAGCTCCCTTCCTCTATTTTGCGTTGACGACTTCGATTGGGCCATTGGATTAGATTCCTTCTGCTTACAATGTAATTATATTATTATCTGATCGCCCTTGTGTCTGGAGATAATTCTCCTGTTGGCGGTTGTTTGCCCCTTGTTTTCCTCTCTTTTCGGGGATGCCCCGAGCTATTGTACATCACTTGCCTTTACCTTTTAGTAATATAATTAACACTTTCACCTTTCAAAAAAAAAAGGAGGAGTCCTCCAAAGAGCATGTGGAGCCTACCGCATTAGGTGCAGCAGAATTTCCCCTCTGATCTTTAGATACCAAAGAGACATCATCAGGACCCGATGAGTCAACATTTGGAGCACAATCAGAATAAGAGCTTGATCTCTTAAGAGATGGCAGGGCCACATGACTCATTGAATCAACATTAGTAGCATAATCAGACCCCTCAGGATCTGCAGACTTATCGGCATCCAAATGTAGAATATCAAAATGATTTTTTGAACTGCACAGACCTGTAGATGTGAGGGAGACATTCGAAATGGCCATTGAATGAGGAACAGCCTGAACAATAGGTTTGAGGGCATGCTGACTCCTAGAAGGGGTGACTGCACATCAGGCAACTCCTTCCGGCGCGAAGAGACCAGCTTCCAATCCCCATCAGCTTGAGGATAAGAGGGATGCTGGGCTGCTTTCGGAACCCAAACCTGGTGGCTAACCTTTTTGCATTTGCTGGAAAGATGGCCAAACTCCTTGCAAACAGAGCATTTCTTAGGGATCCAATTGTACTCAATGCGGATTTCCAGGACACTGCCATCTTCCAATTCAAGATCAAAAGTATTGGGGAGAGAATCTTCAATGTTGATCTCAATGCAAATTCTAGCATAGTTGAGTCGCTTTAGAGAGGAGGTCATCTTATCCGCATGGAGAGGCTTCCCTACCATGCTGGCTAGATAGCTGAGCCCATCGGCCGTCCAGTACTCTAGCGGAACATTGAAGAAATGAGCCCAAATTGGTACCTGTTTAAAGCCCTTTTTTTTTTTTTGAAAGATGAAGTATGAAATTTATAAGTAAAGGAGATTTAAGTACATAAAACGGGGCAGACCCCGGATAAGACAAGGAAGAACAGTAGAAACCTGGACATCAGGTGAAGACATCTCACACGAGATGAAAGTTAGTAAGATAACATCAAAAGCCCCTAGCATCTAGAAATCAACAAAGCATAGTTTCGGGAAGTTGCCATTTTTGAATCAGCTGCCGATTTGCAGGATTAAGGTTGAATTTAGAGCCATCCAGCTTCTGCCTGATAGATACCATGATCGAAGTGACGATACCACGCTCACTATGAGATATTCGCCCATGTTTGCGAGAGTTCCTTTCCATCCATAAGTAATAGATTGTAGCTCCGAAGGCAAGCTTCCTAACAGTGGCCAAAAGCGAAGTTCCTCTTATATCACAGCACATCCTCGGCCACAGGGTCTCCCAAGAGTAGGGATAAGGCAAAAGATCGCACCTACAAGCAATAGCAGTCCAGACCCGGCAAGAGAATGGGCAATCAAAGAAGAGATGGTTGTGATCTTCCACATCTACTAGACAGAAAACACACTGCATATGACCAATCAACCCAAAAGATAAAAGCCGGTCCTGAGAAGGTAGCCTCCCTCGTATTGCAAGCCAGAGAATAAAAGAGTGCCTCGGGACATGATGCTTGAACCAAACCAAATGAGCCCAAGGGACTCGGTTAGAAGGAGATCTAAGGACATTCCAAGCTTTTTTGATTGAGAAGTCCGAGGAGCCATCCCATTCTACAATATCAGTCTGAGAACAATTGGGCAGATGAAGAGATCTAGTTTCCTCTCTGAGCCTAATCAGCTCATGAGAATCAGCAGGAGGCCACAACCAATTGCCAGAAGAGATAATGGCACTAACCTTTGCATCTACGGTGAGGCCCGAGTCATAAATAACTCTAGCATGAGGAGAAGTACAGATAGGGCCTTGAGGTCTCCAGGCATCAAACCACAGTGAGGTACTCTCGCCGTTCCCAACTCTCACATAGATGAAAGGCTTCACTCTGTCTCTAATTTTGAGAAGTCTCCTCCAAGTCCACGAGCAATTCCAAGGGACTTTAGCAACCCAGAAATGCTCCTTGTGCAGCAGATTCAACTTGACCCAAGTAGCCCATAAGGAAGAAGAGCAAGGATTGCATAACATCCACACATATCGAGTCATGGAGGCAACATTCCAGTCTTTAATTTTCTTTATCCCAAGACCCCCTTCAGATTTAGGAATGGAGATATCCGCCCAAGCTACTTTAGCCCCATAACGTTTCATAGAGACTCCGCTCCAGAGAAAAGCCGAAAGGATGCTCTCAATGGTGTTGGAGACCTTGGCAGGAAGTATGAAATGGGAGCTCCAAAAGGACTGGATGCTAAAAAGAACAGATTGAATAAGTTGTAGTCTACCTGCATATGAAAGGAAGCGATTGGTCCAGATTTTAATTCTCCCCAGAATACGATCTACCAGAGCTTGACAATCACGAGCATTGAGCTTGGATGAAATGAGCGGGACTCCCAGGTATCTAATGGGAAATGAGCCAAGAGGAAATCCCAGCTGATTCGAAATAGTTTGATGCATATGGCCCTGGACGCCCGAAAGGAAAGTAGAGCATTTATCCACATTTGGACTGAGGCCGGAAAGGGAAGAGAATGTTGCAAGAGCATCTTTAACTACTTTGAAAGGTTCATACAAGGACTCCACATCTTTAAGAAGATTGGCCTGCCTCCGAAATACCACGGGCCTCCCTCCAATGCAGTGTTTAAACTACCAGAATTAGAGAATTTAAAGAAGAAAAACCCGTTCCCATTGCAGAGGACTTCTATTAGGCCCAGTTTTCCCCAATGACGATGAGCACAATTATGAACCAGGGTATAAGGAAGCTTGTCAAGGAAAAAACCCACCAAGGTGTACTTCCATAGAGAGGCACCCTTTTGAACTACAGAGGAAGGAATCTTTACTGTGGCTTTGCCTTCAGACGGAATAGAAGGAGCTTTTATGAATTTCAGCTGCATAAGCCCCGGATCCTCTTTGACTAGAGACGCCCATGAAGAAAGATGCTGGGTCTTAGCATCAGCAGCCTTTGGGATATCCGCGCTAGGAGGAAGAACAGAGGAATTTGAAGAAAGCAGCGGCGGGGATGAACTGGCGGACGGAGGCTTGCTCAGAAGATCAGCAGCTGCGCTGGGAGGGACAGAGAAGGCCTTCTGTAGAGCCACGTCAGCAGGACATGCATGTATATTTGAAGAAGGCAAGAGAGGCGGGAAATTTGATGCAGAGATTTGAAATCCAGAGGAAGCCGGCAAAAGGCCTGAGTCGGGTACCAAAGAAGCGCCATCCATAGCAGAGGAACCAACGGGTAATCCAGAGGTACCGCAACGGACCGGGTAAAAGGGAGAAGACTCCAGCTTCTGAGAACTCAGAGGAAGACGAGGGCAGATCTTCGACGATGAATCATGCCCCAGACCAATCTGAAGACCAGAGTAAAGGGTAGGAGTAGACGAAGATGCCGCATCTCCCTCAGCCGGTGCTATACCTTCCTTAAGATGCCCAGGGACAACAGGGACATCAGGATCAACCTCTCGCCTTCTATGACCAGCCTCCATCGCTACCGCATGGCTAGAAACAGTCAGACAGCGGCGCTGCATCCCACAAGGCTCACCCAGACCACTCCCTCCTCAAAGCTCTCAGGAACAGAGCTCAGGGCGGCGGAATCGCGAGCCATACGAGAATAAGATTCCGATGGAAGAAAAGGAGTGGCTGTTAAGGCCAGATCAGACACAACCCGACCAGAAACTCCCTCAAAGCTCCCAGGAATAGAGCTTCGGGAAGAAGGAGAACCGAGAACCAAAGGATCAACCATCGAACGAGATTAACACTCAGCAGAGAAGGAAACGGGCAGCGAAATTGTAGAGAGAGAAGCTCCCATCGTAGAGAGAGAAGCTCAATGAGAGCCTTGCCTCACTCACATCGAGTTCCCTGGGCAATCTTGTTATGGTTTAAGCATCATGCCTTGGAACATGATGCTTAAACCATAACAAGATTGCCCAGGGAACTCGATGTGAGGGATTCCTAATAACATTCCAGGCTCTTTTGATTGTGAACACACTAGAACCATCCCATTCTACTTTATCAATTTGTGAACAGTTGGGTGAAGGGAGGGTTCTTGATTCATCTTTCAGAGTAATGAGCTCATATGAATTAGCAATAGGCCAATTCCAATTGCCTGAAGAAATAATGGCACTAACCTTAGCATCTTTAGTGAGTCCCGAGTCGAAGATGACTCTAGCATGAAGAGAAGAGCAAATAGGGCCTTGAGGTCTCCAGGAATCGAACCAAAGTGAGGTATTGTCACCATTCCCCACTTTCACAGAGATGAA
This sequence comes from Calamus simplicifolius, assembly GCA_900491605.1. Lineage (NCBI taxonomy): Eukaryota > Viridiplantae > Streptophyta > Magnoliopsida > Arecales > Arecaceae > Calamus > Calamus simplicifolius. The sequence goes on along the minus strand of UESW01004995.1, from coordinate 317,467 downwards.
GGCTTTCACTCTATCCCGAATCTTGAAAAGTCTCCTCCAAGTCCAGGAGCAATTCCAAGGGACTTTAGCCACCCAGAAGTGTTCTTTGTGCAGCAAGTTCATCTTCACCCAAGCAGCCCATAAAGAGTTAGAGCAAGGTTGACATAGGAGCCAGATGTAACGAGTCATTGAAGCAACATTCCAATCTTTAATCTTCTTTACCCCCAGACCTCCTTCAGCTTTAGGAGTAGAGAGATCAGCCCAAGCTACTTTAGCCCCAGATCGTTTCAGAGAAACCCCATTCCAGAGGAAAGCCGAGAGAATTCCTTCTATGGCTTTGGTGACTTTAGCTGGTAGAATAAAATGGGCACTCCAATACGATTGGATACTGAAAATAACCGACTGAATGAGTTGCAGCCTACCAGCATAAGACAGAAATCGGTTTGTCCAAGTCTTGATCCTCCTCAAGATACGGTCAACCAGGGCATGACAATCAGAAGCCTTGAGTTTAGTTGAAATAAGCGGAACTCCCAAATATCTGATAGGAAAGGAACCAAGAGGAAAACCCATATAATTCAAGATATCTTGCTGCATGTGATCTGTGACACCCGATAGGAAAGTGGTGCTTTTAGTACTATTTGGGATAAGACCCGAGAGAGAGGAAAAAGTAGCTAGAGCGTCTTTTACAACTTTAATAGAGTCCAAGTCACCCCGGCAAAAGATCATCAAATCATCGGCAAAATATAGATGAGATAACTTGGCTTTCCGGCATCTCCAGTGGAATTTAAATAAGGAGGAATCACGTATCTTTCGATCTAAAATACGAGAGAAGATATCCATGCATATAACAAATAAATAGGGCGAGATAGGGTCACCTTGACGAATACCTTTCCTTCCTTCAAAGAAACCATTGAGCTCTCCATTTATTGCCACTGAGTATTTTGCAGAGGAGACACAAGATCTGATCTACCCAATGAAATTGGAGGGGAAACCAAGAAGCTGCATAGAATCCCAAAGGAAATCCCATCTGACATAGTCAAAAGCCTTCATTAAGTCAATCTTGAGAGCACATTTAGGTGAGGAGGAGGGGAGATGATAGCCTCTAACAAGCTCTTGAGCCATCAAGATATTATCACCAATGTGCCTTCCCTGAACAAATGCAGCTTGAGCTTCATTCACAAAAGAAGGGAGGACTTCTTGCAAACGGGTGGATAGCAGTTTAGTAATGCATTTATATAGAGTGTTGCAGCAAGAGATAGGTCTAAAATCCTTTAGTTTAGAAGTATTAGGAATTTTGGGAATAAGAACAAGGATAGTGCAATTAACTTCCTTAAGAAGCATACCATTAGTAAAGAAATCCTTGATTGCTGACGTAACCTCGGCTCCCACGATGGACCAAGTCCTTTGGAAGAAAAAGGCATTGAAGCCATCAGGGCCTGGAGCTTTGTTCGGGTGAAGGCTGAAAATGGAGTACTTGATCTCATCATCTGTGAATTGGTTACTTAATTTCCTGATTTGATCAGTATTAAGGGCTTGATTCACAAAAGGTTTTAGAGCATCTAATCCATCATATTTGGCAGTGCACTTGGAACCAAGAAGCTGCCTGTAGAATTCAACCACCTCATGACTAATTTGATGCTTCTCCCTAAGCCAATCTCCCTTATCATCTTGAATACATAAAATCTTGTTGACATTGTTCCTTCCTTTGATGGAATTGAAGAAAAAGGAAGTGTTGAAAAAGGAAGTGTTCGATCCGACCCTATCTTGGAACAATGCATTAAATTGCATTTGATTCATATTTGATTTGAGTTTGAACCAAATCAATCTTGGAGGAATGCAGCATATTTCACTTAATTCGAGATTGATATAAGTTTGATCCAATACGATCTTTGAGGAATGCTCTACATCGGACTTGATTTGTGTTTGATCTTGGTTTGATCAAGCTCAACCTAAGATCAAGGCTCCATATTGAACTTAATTCCGATTTGATCAAAGTTTAGTTGAACCCGATCTTAGAGCAATGTTACATATTTGATTTGTTCCATGTCCGATTTAAGTTTAATCCACCCTGATCTTAGAGCAATGCTTTAAATTGAACTTGATTGGGGTTTGATCAAAGTTTGAATGAGTTCGATATAACAATAATAGAATCCAGATTGGACTTGATTTGGGTTTGATATAAGTTTGATCCAACTCGATCCTCCAGCAACGCTCTCGATTTGACTTGATTTGGGTTTGATCCAACCTTTTCTTAGAGCAATGCTGCAAATTAGATTTGATTCATGCGGATCTAATTTGATCTAACCTGGTCTTGTTGCAATGCTTTAGATTGGACTTATTTTGAAATTTGATCTAAGTTTGGCTCGACCTAATCTTGGAGCATCACTTCCAATTGGACTTGACTCAGAAGGTTTGATCTAAGTTTGATCCAATCCGAACTTAGAGCAACATTCCAAATTCAAATTGATTTAGCCTTGATTTGGCCCGATCTTGTAGCAACGCTCCATATTGAGCTTCATTTAGCTTGATGTAGGTTAGATCTAATCTAATCATGGAGTAATGCTTCGATTAAACTTGATTTTAGTTTAATTTCACCCAATCTTGGTGTAACGCTCAAGAATGAACTTTATTTGGGTCTGAACTTAGCTCCATCTAACTCGATCTTAGAAATTAGCTCTACATTTAACTTTATTTATGATTGATCTTAATTTTATCCAACCCGAAATTATATAAGTTCTCTAGATTGAACTTGATTTGTGTTTGATTTAATTTGATTTAACCATATCTTGATTCAACACTCTAAATTGAAGTTGATTCATGTTTGATGGGATCTGATTTGGGTTTGAACCAAATCATCAATCTTGGAGAAATGCAGCATATTTCACTTAATTCGAGATTGATATAAGTTTGATCCAATACGATCTTTGAGGAATGCTCTACATCGGACTTGATTTGTGTTTGATCTTGGTTTGATCAAGCTCAACCTAAGATCAAGGCTCCATATTGAACTTAATTCCGATTTGATCAAAGTTTAGTTGAACCCGATCTTAGAGCAATGTTACATATTTGATTTGTTCCAGGTCTGATTTAAGTTTAATCGACCTTGATCTTAGTTAGAGCAATGCTTTAAATTGAACTTGATTGGGGTTTGATCAAAGTTTGATTGAGTTCGATATAACAATAATAGAATCTAGATTGGACTTGATTTGGGTTTGATATAAGTTTGATCCAACTCGATCCTCGAGCAACGCTCTCGATTTGACTTGATTTGGGTTTGATCCTTTTCTTAGAGCAATGCTGCAATTAGAGTTGATTCATGTGGATCTAATTTGATCTAACCTGGTCTTGTTGCAATGCTTTAGATTGGACTTATTTTGAAATTTGATCTAAGTTTGGCTCGACCCGATCTTGGAGCATCACTTCCAATTGGACTTGACTCAGAAGGTTTGATCTAAGTTTGATCCAATCTGAACTTAGAGCAACATTCCAAATTCAAATTGATTTAGCCTTGATTTGGCCCAATCTTGTAGCAACGCTCCAGATTGAACTTCATTTAGCTTGATGATCTAATCCAATCATGGAGTAATGCTTCGATTGAACTTGATTTTAGTTTGATTTCACCCAATCTAAATGAAGTTTATTTGGGTCTGAACATAGCTCCATCAAACCCGATCTTAGAAATTTGCTCTACATTTAACTTTATTTAGGATTGATCTTAATTTTATCCAACCCGATATTTTATCCGACCCGATATAAGTGCTATAGATTGAACTTGATTTGTGTTTGATTTAATTTGATTTAACCATATCTTGATTCAACACTCTAAATTGAAGTTGATTCATGTTTGATGTAAATTTTATCCGACCCAATCTCGGAGCAATTGTCTAGATGGGATCTGATTTGGGTTTAACTTGAACTTGGTTCAACCCAGTGTTGAAAAATATCTCTAAGTAACTCTCTAGATTGTACTTGATTTGAATTTGGTCTAATTTGATCTAACTTTGATCTATCAATATTGGAGGAATGCTCGAGATTGTAGTTAATTGAGGTTTGATCTAAGTTTGATCCAACACAATCTTGAAACGATGCTCCACGTTGGACTTGACTCATGTTTGATTTAAGTTTGATCTAATTTCACTCTTGGAGCAACGCTCCGTATGAGATTTTATTTGGGTCTGATCTTAGTTTGATCTAACCCGAACTTGTGCCAATGCCCGAGATTCGACTTGATTCAGAATTGACATTGGTTTGATCTAACCCAATTTTTAAATAAATGCAGCATATTGAACTAAATTCAAGTTTGATCTTCGTTTCATTCAAACTAATCTTGTGGAGCATTGCTCTAGATTGGACTTGATTCAGGTTCGATCAAATGAAAAGAGATCAAAGTTTGATCTAGGCCGATCATATTATAATGTTTTAGATTGAAATTGATTCGGGCTTTATCTTATTTGATCTGAACTAATCATGGAGTAACACTCTAAATTGAACTCGATTCGGGTTTGACCTAACTTGATCTTCGAACGATGCTCCTAATTTAACTTGATTCAGGTTCGATCAGAGTTTGATCTAAATTGATATCGAAGCAATGCTTCATATTATACTTAATTTGGGCTCCATCTTGGTTTGAACAAACCCGATCTTGAAGCAGCACTCTAAAAAAGACTTGATTTATGTTTGTTGTTTTATCGAACCCGATTTTAGGGCAACGCTTTAGATTTGATCTGATTTGGGTTTATTCTAAGTTTGATCAAACCCAATCTTAGTGCAATGCTCTCGATTAAACTTGATTTGGGTATTATCTTTAACTTTATCGAGCCTAATCTTAGAGCAACACTCAAAATTAGACTTGATTAGTGTTTGATCTAACTTGATCATGATGCAGCATCACTCCATATTGAACTTGATTCATCTTAGAGCTAAGATTGATCCAACCCGACCTTAGAGAAATGCTCCATATCGAACTTTATTTGGGTTTGACCTAAGTTCGATCCGACCCTATCTTGGAACAATGCATTAAATTGCATTTGATTCATATTTGATTTAAGTTTGAACCAAATCAATCTTGGAGGAATGCAGCATATTTCACTTAATTCGAGATTGATATAAGTTTGATCCAATATGATCTTTGAGGAATGCTCTACATCGGACTTGATTTGTACCTGATCTTGGTTTGATCAAGCTCAACCTAAGATCAAGGCTCCATATTGATGAACTTAATTCCGATTTGATCAAAGTTTAGTTGAACCCGATCTTAGAGCAATGTTACATATTTGATTTGTTCTAGGTCCGATTTAAGTTTAATCCACCCTGATCTTAGAGCAATGCTTTAAAATGAACTTGATTGGGGTTTGATCAAAGGTTGATTGAGTTCGATATAACAATAATAGAATCCAGATTGGACTTGATTTGGGTTTGATATAAGTTTGATCCAACTCGATCCTCGAGCAACGCTCTCGGTTTGACTTGGTTTGGGTTTGATCCAACCTTTTCTTAGAGCAATGCTGCAAATTAGATTTGATTCATGTGGATCTAATTTGATCTAACCTGGTCTTGTTGCAATGCTTTAGATTGGACTTATTTTGAAATTTGATCTAAGTTTGGCTCGACCCAATCTTGGAGCATCACTTCCAATTGGACTTGACTCAGAAGGTTTGATCTAAGTTTGATTCGATCCGAACTTAGAGCAACATTCCAAATTCAAATTGATTTAGCCTTAATTTGGCCCGATCTTGTAGCAACGCTCCAGATTGAACTTCATTTAGCTTGATGTAGGTTAGATCTAATCCAATCATGGAGTAATGCTTCGATTGAACTTGATTTTAGTTTGATTTCACCCAATCTTGGTGTAACGCTCGAGAATGAACTTTAATTTGGGTCTGAACTTAGCTCCATCTAACCCGATCTTAGAATAATGCTCTATATTTAACTTTATTTAGGATTGATCTTAATTTTATCCAACTCGATATTATAAGTGCAGATTGAACTTGATTTGTGTTTGATTTAATTTGATTTAACCATATCTTGATTCAACACTCTAAATTGAAGTTGATTCATGTTTGATGTAAATTTTATCCGACCCAATCTCAGAGCAATTGTCTAGATGGGATCTGATTTGGGTTTAACTTGAAGCAACACTCTAAAATAGACTTGATTTAGGTTTGTTGTTTTATCAAACCCGATTTTAGGGCAACGCTTTAGATTTGATCTGATTCGAGTTTAGTCTAAGTTTGATCAAACCCAATCTTAGTGCAATGCTCTTGATTAAACTTGATTTGGGTATTATCTTTATTTTATCGAGCCTAATCTTGGAGCAACACTAAAAATTGGACTTGATTAATGTTTGATCTAACCTGATCATGCAGCATCACTCCATATTGAACTTGATTCATTTTAGAGCTAAGATTGATCCAACCTGACCTTAGAGAAATACTCCATATCGAACTTTATTTGGGTTTGACTTAAGTTTGATCCGACCCTATCTTGGAACAATGCATTAAATTGCATTTGATTCATAATATTGATTTGAGTTTGAACCAAATCTATCGTGGAGGAATGCAGCATATTTCACTTAATTCAAGATTGATATAAGTTTGATCCAATACGATCTTTGAGGAATGCTCTACATTGGACTTGATTTGGGTTTGATCTTGGTTTGATCTAGCTCAATCTAAGATCAAGGCTCCATATTGAACTTAATTTTGATTTGATCAAAGTTTAGTCGAACCCGATCTTAGCGCAATGTTACATATTTAATTTGATCCATGTTTGTTTTAAGTTTAATCCACCTTGATCTTAGAGCAATGCTTTAAATTGAACTTGATTGGGGTTTGATCAAAGTTTGATTGAATTCGATCTAACAATAGAATCCAGATTGGACTTGATTCAGATTTGATATAAGTTTGATCCAACTCGATCCTCGAGCAACGCTCTCAATTTGACTTGATTTGGGTTTGATCTATATTAGTCTAACCTTTTCTTTAAGCAATGCTGCGAATTAGACTTGATTCATGTAGATCTAATTTGATCTAACCTGGTCTTATTGCAATGCTTTAGATTCGACTTATTTTGGAATTTGATCTAAGTTTGGCTCGATCCAATCTTAGAGCATCATCACTTCCAATTGGACTTTACTCAGGTTTGATCTAAGTTTTATCCAATCCGAACTTAGAGCAACATTCCAAATTCAAATTTATTTAGCCTTGATTTGGCCCGATCTTGTAGCAACGCTCTAGATTGAACATCATTTAGCTTGATGTAGGTTAGATCTAGTCCAATCATGGAGTAATGCTTTGATTGAACTTGATTTTAGTTTGATTTCACCCAATCTTGGAGTGACACTCGAGATTGAACTTGATTTGGTTCTGATCTTAGTTCCATCTAACCCGATCTTAGAACAATGCTCTATATTTAACTTTATTTAGGATTGATCTTAATTTTATCCAACCCGATATTACATAAGTGCTCTAGATTGAACTTGATTTGGGTTTAATTTAATTTGATTGAACCATATCTTGAATCAACACTCTAAATTGAAGTTGATTTATGTTTGATGTAAATTTTATCCAACCCAATCCCGGAGCAATTATCTAGATGGGATATGATTTGGGTTTGACCTAGTATGATATAACTTGAACTTGGTTCAACTCATGGTTGAAAAATCTCTCTAAGTAACTGTCTAGATTGCACTTGATTCGAATTTGATCTAATTTAATCTAACTTTGATCTATCAATATTGAAGGAATGCTCGAGATTGAACTTAATTGAGGTTTGATCTAAGTTTGATCCAATACAATCTTGAAACTATGCTTTATGTTTGACTTGACTCATGTTTGATTTAAGTTTGATCTAATATCAATCTTGGAACAACACTCCGTATGAGATTTATTTAGGTCCGATCTTAGTTTGATCTAACCTGAACTTGCCAATGCCCATATTCGACTTGATTCAGGATTGACATTGGTTTGATCTAACCCAATTTTTAAGCAATGCAGCATATTGAACTTAATTCAAGTTTGATCTTCGTTTGATTCAAACTAATCTTGGAGCATTGCTCTAGATTGGACTTGATTCAGGTTCGATCAAAGTTTGATCTAACCTGATCTAGTAGTAATGCTCTAGATTGAAATTGGTTTGGGTTTGATCTTATTTGATGTGACCTGATCATGGAGCGGCCCTCTAGATTGAACTCAATTTAGATTTAATTTGGGTTTGATCTAACCCAATCTTGGAGCAACACTCTTGATTTAACTTGATTCATGTTCGATCTTTGTTTGATTTAACTCGATCTTGAAGTAACGCTCGATATTATACTCAATTTGGACTCGATCTTGAGTTGAACTGATTCGATCTTAGAGCGATACTCCAAATTGGACTTGATTTGTATTCGATCTAAGCTTGATCCAACTCGATCTTGTGGCAGTGCTCTACATTTGACGAGATTTTGGTTTGATATAAATTTGATCCAACCAATCTTGGAGCAAAGCTCTAGATTGGACCTAATTTGGGTTTGATCTAATTTTGATACAACCCGATCTTAGATTTTTTTTTAAAAGGTGCAACCCGATCTTATTTTTGAAAGGGTTGATCTAATTTTGATACAACCCGATCTAATTTTGATGACAGCCCGATCTTAGAGCAACGCCTAGATTGGACTTGATTTAGTGTTGCCCAGATGTAGCAACGCAAGTGGAGAGTGAATTGGGTATTTAAAAATCAATTACTTGCACAGATATGTGCTTATCACTAATTAAAATTTAATTGGTAGTGGTATAGTAGTGCACAGAACAATATCAAAGAGATTATGCAAGCAATACAAACACAAGAAGGTTTATAGTGGTTCGGTGCCAAACTCAGCACCTACATCCACTCCCCTAAAAACCCTTAAAAATTTTACTCCAATTGTATCACAATGATTACAACCCCTAGCCTTCCCCGGCTAGTCCTTTTATTTTCACGGCACAAGGCAGCCAACCCCTAACCTTACCCAGCTAGTCCTCTTGTTTCACGGCATAAGAAAGCCAACCCCTAGCCTTACCCTACTAGTCCTCTTGTTTCATGGCACAAGGAAACCAACAATAACCAAGGGTTAAACTTAACCCTTTTACAAGAATGTTTTTTTTTTTTTTTTGAAAGGTAAAGTATGAATTGTATTAATAAAGGACAAAATAAGTACAAGTGCTCGGGGCATACCCCGGAAAGCCCAAAAGCTAAAGTGGGAGAAATCACCACCAAAGCGGGAGACCAACTAATACAAAAGGAGAGCCACCACAGTGGAGGTAAGCGTAGCTAACAAGCAAGCAGCTACATATAGGACCATACACAAGGAAATTAATGAAGAAGAGTAGAGGGGAGATGCCAGACTTGAATCAGATGGAGGTTTGCAGAGTTATGAGGAAAAGCTGACCCATCCAACTTTAACCTGATAGTGTCCATAATTAAAGAAACGAGCCCCTTCTCATTGTGAATAATTCGTCCATGCTTCCGTGAGTTTCTTTCATTCCATATGAAATAGAGAGTAGCTCCCAAAGCAAGCCTTCTGATAATGGCAATAAGCGAGGAGCCTTGAGCTTACAGCAAAGCCACGGCCATAGATTCTCCCAAGAAGAAGGGCATTGCAGAAGTTCACACTTACTCGCGATGGTAGTCCAAACCCGAAAGGAGAATGGGCAGTCGAAGAAAAGATGATTGTGATCTTCCACATCATCATTACATAAGTAGCAGTTCATGTGGCGAATTAACCCAAAAGATAATAAGCGGTCTTGGGTTGAGAGCCTTCCTCTGATTGCAAGCCAAAGTAAGAAGGAGTACCTAGGAACATGATGCTTGAACCATACTATGTGAGCCCATGGGACTTGTTGAGAAGGAGATCTAATAACATTCCAAGCCTTTTGATTGTGAATTCAGGGGAACCATCCCACTCAACTTTATCAATTTGAGAACAGTTGGGCAAAGGGAGGGATCTAGAATCCTCCTTCAGACTTATCAGCTCAAATGAATTAGCAGCAGGCCAACTCCAAAAGCCGTGAGAGATAATGGCACTAACCTTCGCATCAATCGATAGACCCGAGTCAAAGATAACTCTTGCATGGGGCGAGGAGCAGATATTCAAAGTAATACTTTACAACTTTTGTAGAAAATCTTCAGCAATAAATGTAGATCTTCGAAGCTTTGAATGCTTGAAGGCTTTTAATGGATCTGGACGACTTGAGCAGTAAATGCTCTTTAAGATTTCTCAACTTTGATACGCAGGAACTTGCTTTTAATCACTCAGAAAATATGCAATAAAAGCTCTTTTTCTTCGATTTCTTTTCCTTCTTTCGTCCCTTTCTCATCTTGTTATTCTTATAATCTCAACTATTTAAAACATTTCAATATCAAAGATATCCGCTAGACTCATTTGAAATAAATGGAAAGTAAAATGGGAAGAAAATATAACCGTTGAAATTATTTTCCTCGAGCATTTAATGCACTGAATCCATTTGAGGAAGGAAGATCTCTGCCATAATCCAAGAGATCAAAAATTAGTTAAGCTGAAAATAAAATTAAGAAGAGAGAGAGCTTGTCCAAAGCTTGCAAAAAGAAGAGGTAGCTGGCTGGAATTAATTTCCAGCTAACTCTATGAAGAGGGTGACCGGCCGGGCTTGAGAATAGCTAGCTGAAACCTGATTTCAGTTAGCCAAATTTGAATTCCACATGGTCAAGGATAGAGTCTGCAGTCCATTAGTTAGCTTTTTTTTTTTTTGAAAGTTAAAGGTGATTTGTATTAAAAAGAGATATAGGTACAAGGGAGCGGGATAAGGCCCGCAAACATACAATCAAGGGATAACATCCACCAAAAGGTTGAAGTGACCTAAGGCCTAAATAAAAGACCAAACAAGTCAAACAAAAGGATTACATAGACCAGAAATGATTAACTCAAAGAGAGGAGGGTAGCTGCCATCTATCAATCAACTGGAGATTAGCAGTATTTCTGGGAAAAGTAGCACCCTCCAACTTCAGCCTGACCAAGTCCATAATCTTAGAGACAATACTCTGTTCCTTTTGCAGCAGGCGCCCATGCTTGCGGGAGTTCCTTTCTAGCCATATGAAGTACAAAGCAGCACCCAAGGCAAGCCTACAAATAATAGAATGAAAAGAGGCTCCTTTGATATTTCTACAAAGCCACGGCCTCAGCCTTTCCCAAGAAAATGGGAAGTGCACTAAGCCACATTTCCTAGCAATGGTTGACCAAATCCGTGCAGAGAAAGGACAGCTAAAAAACAGATGATCGTGGTCCTCCAAACTGTGATGACATAAATAGCAAGCCCGCTGACAAAGAATACCATAAGATATAAGACGGTCCTGGGTCGAAAGCCTACCTCTAATGGCAAGCCATAAAATGAAAGAATGCCTTGGAACATGATGCTTGAACCAGACTAAATGAGCCCAATCAACACGTTGGGAAGGTATCCGGAGGATATTCCAAGCCCTCTTAATAGAGAACGCAGTAGAACCTTCCCATAATACCTTATCCGAACAGCTGCAATCAGGTAAAGGCAGTGAACCAGTTTCAGATTTCAAGATGATAAGCTCAAGGGAATTCGCTGCCGGCCACCTCCAGCATATATGATGGCACTAACCTTAGCATCTTTGGAAAGGCCCGAGTCGGTGATAACTCTAGCATGAGAAGAAGAGCAAATAGGTCCTTGAGGCCTCCATGAATCGAACCAAAGGGAGGTGCTATCGCCATTCCCCACCTTGACAGAAATGAAATTCCTCACTCTATCCCGAATCTTAAGAATTTTCCTCCAAGTCCAAGAGCAATCCCAAGGAACTTTAACCACCCAAAAATGTTCTTTATGCAGAAGATTTAGCTTAACCCAGGCAGCCCATAAGGATTTAGAGCAAGGGTTGCATAGAGACCAAATGTGCCGAGCCATTGAAGCTGCATTCCAATCCCGGATCTTCTTTATACCCAAACCCCCTTCCTCCTTTGGAGTAGTGATGGTAGACCAAGAAACTTTAGCTCCATTAGTTAGCTGAAGCTTTGCTTCAGTTAACTAGATCCAAACGTCTCTCTGTTATGAAGGAGAAGGCTTGGTTCATAAGCTAGCTAAAGGAAAGTTTTAGTTAGCTAAAACCAAAGGCAAACGGCTTGAGGAGAGGTCTCCCATTAAAGTAGTTAGCTCCTTAGCTAACTAAATATTGAATCCATATGGCTTGAGGAAGAGAAGAGCCATAAAGAAAAAAGTAGTTAGCTCTTTAGCTAACTCAATTTGAATTTTCATGGCATGAGGAAGAGAACTCCCAAGAGTAGCTAGCTCTTTCATAGATCCATATGGCCAGGAAAAGTATCTGCAAAAAAGTAGTTAGCTCCCAAGGAAAATAGTTAGCTCATAAAGCAAAGAAAGTAATTAGCTCTCCAGTTGACTAGCTTCAACCATGGTTTGGCCATACCTACACCAAGAAAAAAATAGTTAGCTAACAAGATATTCTAGCTAGCTAGAAAGACACCCAGCTAGCTCTCTAGTTAACTAAATCCAAACATGGTTTGGCCAACACTACAATAGAGAAAAAGTAGTAAACTAAAGTATACATCCAGCTAGCTAAGAGAGGAGGAAAGTTAGCTAACCAGTTAACTAAATTTACTATGCATTCGGCTAGGCTAAAGGCAAGAGAAAAGTAGTGTTAGCTAACAAATGCATTCGGCTAGCTAGGAGAGGAGATAAGTTAACTAACCAGCTAACTCGATTTAACATGCATTCGGCCAGCACTGTAGCAGAAGAAAAAATAGCTAACTAAAGAGGGAACTCAGCTAGCTAAGAAGGAAGACAAGCTAGCTCCCCAGTTAGCTAAGAGAAAGCATGGTTCTGCTAGGCTTATGGCATGGAAAATAGCTAGCTAGCAAGGGAGACAAGCTAGCTAAGAGAGAAGATAAGCTAGCTCCCACAAGCTAACTAAATTCGGCTAGGCACAGCACCATGCCAAAATAGCTAACTAGTAAAGCAACATAGCTAGCTCCAAGGCACAATAAGTTAATTATTCTTGATTGGGAGCTTCTCTCTCTAGACGGATGGGAGCTTCTCTCTCTTGTCTCCTTGCTGCGATCTCATTGCCTCGTTCTTCTGATTCGATCATGGCGGTTCTTTCTGGTGCCCCTTCTCCTGCTCGCCCTGGTCCTATTTCCCCCTCCGTTCCGGTAGGGGCCTCGGGTGGTATTGATCGGGAGGAGGTCCCCGTGGCCTCCTCATCCTTATCTTTCCCAGCTTTTGTCTCTTGCGGGTCAGCCGCGTCGATTGAGTCCTGGGGCATTGCGCTCTCGTCTCCATCATTTTCTCCTGGTGGCTTTGGTGATTCTTCTTCTCCGATTCCGGGGGACCCTGTTGTTCATGCGATGGTTCTTCCTGGAGCTGAACTTCAGGAAGAATCCTCTAGAGTCGGTTTGTTTGATGCTGATTTGGAGTTAAGGGCGCTCCCGGTCTGCAGTGTTTCATCTTCTCCTACGATCGGTGAGGGCTGCTCCATGCCCGAACGTGAGAAGGAGTCGTTCCTGTGGCTTCTTCTAAATCTCGTCCGTTCAATCTTCCTCCTCTTCATCCGGTCCGTTCGTCCAGGGCTGGTGGTTCTGTCAGATCGCAGGCGTCACCGTTTCCTAATCTTTCGGGTTTTGATTTTAGAGGGCATTCTTTCCCGCCTCTCTCTAATTCAGAGGTTCGTTCAAATTTCAACAAGCCTTCCTCTGCTGCTGACTCGGTTATTTCCCCTGTTTCTCTCCTGGTGGAGGGTCCCGGCCCGGTTCATGTGGAGGATGCGGCCCCGAGCCCTGCGAAGGTTAGCTGGGCTTCTCTGGTCAAGGAAAGCCCTGCCATGGAGCTCTCTTACATCAAGCCCAGCTTTCATGTGATCGATGGGAGAGTTAGATGCTCGCTTCCTCCGTCTGTTGCAGTTAATGGGGCTGCAACCTGGGAGAACACCATAGTAGGATTCTTCTTGGACAAACTCCCGTTTTCTCTTGTGCAAACTCAGGCTCATAGGTTGTGGGATACAAAAGGGCTCTCTGAGGTGTTAAGCAACGGTATAGGCTTCTTCTTCTTCAAATTTTGTGATAAGGCAATGTGCATGGAAATTCTGAATGGGGGCCCCTGGTATTTTGGAGGACGACCAATCTTCTTAAAAGCTTGGAGGCCGGGAATGAACCTATCCAAAGAAGGGTGCAAAAGGGTTCCTATCTGGGTTCACTTCCACAATGTTCCTCTGGAATACTGGACGGCAGAGGGTCTAAGTCATATTGCCAGCATTGTTGGGATTCCTCTCCATGCGGACAAAATGACGTCGTCCTTAAAGCGCCTGGCCTTTGCTAGATTATGCATTGAAATTGGCATCGATGACTCTCTTCCTAATTCTCTGGATCTTGTTATGGAGGATGGGAGTCTTGTGGAAATCCTCATTGAATACAACTGGGTTCCTAAGAGATGCTCCAACTGTAAGGAATTCGGACATCTTCCCAAATTTTGCAAGAAGACTTCTCACCATGCTTGGGTTCCTATAGAATCTCATTGTCCTCCTAAGCCCATTCCTGATGATGCTCCGAATTCCCTGATTAGATCCGGGGATGGAGTTCTGGATGGCCCTGCTTCTCTCCCTGTCCTTGGCTCTGTCAATTTCTCCGAAGGACGCAATTCGAATTCTCTCAATCCGGCTTCGGCTTGTCCTGGTTCGAGTGGCTGCTTTAATATCAATCCGTATGCTGTTCTTAGTGAGCATGTTGATGATCCTGCTAAGCGGAGGAATGGTGATTCTTCTAACCTTCTTTCTGCTGCTGGGGGATTATCCAATCCGACTCCTGTGGGTGAGTCTATGTGCCAGAGTCCTAAGTCTGAGGCTGCTCTTGCATCCGCTGGTTGCGCTTCTATGGAGGCTTCTCCTAATTGCTCTGAGGATCCTTCTTCCCCTTCGTCCTTCTCAAGTACCCCTCTTATTGCTAGGCGGTTAAATATGGTGGACGAGCTTGAGAAAAAGCAGGGCAAGCAGATGAAGCATAAGAAGAAAAATAGGAGTGCTGGGAATTCCAAGGGGAAGATTTCTTTGAAATTGGATGATTAATTTAGCCTCATGGAATATCCGGGGACTTAATGACCCCTCAAAACATTATGAGGTTCGTAATCTGATTCATACACATAATATTTCTTGCTTAGCCCTTCTTGAGACTAAGATTAATCCTTGCAATAAAGTAAAGGTAGAACAGAGTTTATTCAAGTCTTGGAAATGCATTAGCTACTACGATGGCAGTGGATCGGGTAGGATTTGGGTTTGGTGGGATCCCTTTAAGCTTCAAGCTGATAGCTTTTCCTTGCATGATCAAGTCATCCATATTTCTTTCTCTATCTGCAGCTCGGGAGATAAATTTGCTGCTTCTTTTGTGTATGGCTCTAACGATGTTTCAGCCCGTAGGCTTCTCTGGGGTAGTTTGAAGGATCATGCTAACCTCTTTGCCCATTTACCTTGGATCATTTTGGGGGATTTTAATGCCATCCGCTATCGATATGAGAGGAAGGGTGGCAGCTCTGATTGGCCTTCCCATATGGATGATTTAAATGATACTCTCTTCGAAGCCGGTTTGGAGGATCTCAGATTCGGTGGATTTCTTTTCACCTGGCACAATTCTAGAGCTTTTGGGCATATCCTCAGGAAGCTGGATAGAGTTCTTGCAAATCCGTTATGGCTCAATTTCTATCCTAACTCTTCAGCTGAATTTCTTCCGTATGGACTTTCTGATCATTCAGCGGCTGAGTATCGTTTGTTCCTCTCTCTAAGATGAGAGCTTCTCTCTCTAAGGATTCCGTCTCTTGCTCCTTCAATCTTGTTTGTTAATCTGGTTCTATGGAAGACTCTGTTTTGGCGGATCTTCCCGGAAGGATTGCTCCCCTTCCTGATCCTAAGGGGGTCTCGGTTGGTATAGCCCTGGATGAGGTTTCCTTGGAATCCTCATCCATCTCTATTCCAGTCAATGTTTTAGGTGGGACGCGTAGGAAGGCTGAGTCCCGGTGCATAGCTCCCTTTCCTCCGTCTTCCTCTGTTCTTGGCGATGAAGCTTCTTCTTCCCAAATGCTCGATTCGACCACTTCCTCGGCTTGGATTTCGAATCGGGATCTCCCTGGGTTCTGCTTCTTCGTCTCTGGTTGCTCCTAGCTTCGGCTGTGCGGATCCTTCCGTGCTGGCTGTTCTTTCTATGGGTTCGCTGGGGGGGAGGACTGTGCTGCTTCTCCCAGGATCGGTCTTGATGCGGCCGATTTAGAGTTTATCTCTTCTGAACTCTCGCAGGTTCTCGGCTCCGCTCCGCCTCCTTCGGGTTCTCTGAGACCGCTTCCCCCCCTTTGCCCGGATCGTTCGTCTTTAGGTGGTCCGCTGGGTAAGTCGGTGCTCCCTGTACCTTCTTCAAAGCTTGAATTTGGAGATTTATCTTTCCCGCCTTTGGCAAAGTCCGCAATGCTCTCAAATTCGGGTAAGCCCGAAGCTTCGGGTGGCTTAGCGGTTTCCCCTGTTGTCCGCCCGGTTGGTGTGGAGAATCCGTTAACTGCTAAAGCGAGCTGGGCCTCCCTTGTCTCGGATTCTCCATCTCTTATGAAGCTTTCTTACTTCAAGCCAACCTCTTCTTCGTCCGATGGCAGAGTCAGTTTATCTCTTCCTCCTGAGATTGCTCGGATCGGCGCGGCAGCCTGGGAGACTTCTATCGTTGGATTCTTCTTAGATAAGCTCCCGTTTTCTTTTGTGGAATCCTCTGCCCGCAGGATGTGGGACAATAAGGGCCTCGTGGAGGTTCTTAGTATGGAAGCGGCTTCTTCTTTTTTAAGTTTTCAAATAAGGCTGAGCTGTCGGGAATTCTGGATGGAGGCCCCTGGTACTTCGGAGGTCGTCCGATCTTCTTGAAACCTTGGAGTCCGGGTATGATATTATCCAAAGATGGGTGCAAGAAGGTTCCCATTTGGGCTCGGTTCTTCAATGTTCCCTTGGAGTTCTGGACTGCTGAAGGACTTAGCCGGATTGCCAGCATCGTAGGCTCCCCTCTTCACGCGGACCAGATGACTTCCTCTCTCAAGCGCCTTTCTTATGCTAGGATCTGCTTGGAGATTAGTATTGATGATCCTCTCCCTAACTCTCTGGACCTATTATTGGAGGATGGAAGATCTGTAGAAGTTCTCATTGAATACAACTGGGTTCCTAAGCGGTGCCCTGTCTGCAAGGTATTTGGCCATCTTCCTAAAAATTGCAAGAAAACTGTTCGCCAATCCTGGGTTCCTAAATCCTCTATATCGTCTGCTGGGCTCTCTGATGATGCTCCAACGCTCGGATCAAAGCCCGGTTCTGAAGGTATGGATCTCCTTGTATCTCCATCTCCACTTGTCATCCACCCTGGCAACAACCATGATGCAAAGGTCGGGCGCGGCTCGATCAATCCCAAGCCGGCAGCTGGACCCTCTGTTTCGGGAGGATGCATGGTGTCAAATTCATATGCTCTCCTCCAAGACATTGTCGATGCTCAAGTCGAGTTGAATGGTGGTGCTGTCTCTCAATCTCTTAGACTTGCTGAGGCCTCTGTTGTGCCAGATGCGGCCGTCAAGGGCACAAGCTTTTCCTCTCCGGAGATTATTTCAGATTGTCTGAAGCCAGTATCTTTGGCAAATTTCGAAGCCGCTGGAGGTTCTAGTGTGGGGTCTTTCGTCATTGATGATGAAGACCATTCTTGGAAGGATGACTTGCATCATATTCACCTCTACAGTAAGGCACCAGTCATACCCGATTCGAGTGAGGCTCCTCTGCGCGGGCCGATCTCCAGAACTGCCAGGCTGGTTCGCTCCTCTGCTTCGGGGGGCGATGCGGCTACAATTTCTCATGCGCCACTCCGAGTCAATGACGATGCCTCTAAGGAGCGGCGAATGGTTTCTGACTCACTCTTACTCTCCGTTGTCGATGCTTCTGATGTACCTAATGATGCGGTCAGGGGGACATGCTCTTCTTCTCCTGGTTTTGCTCCCGATTGTCTGAGCCCGATGCCAGTGGCTAACCTTGGTTCTGCTGGTGGGTCTTGCGGAGGGACTCAACTCGTCGGTGATGATGAGCCATCATCCCCGTCGTCCAATTCCAGCACTCCGATGCTTGCTCGGAGGCTGAATCTGGTGGATGAGCTTGAGAAAAAGCAGGGCAAGCGGACCAAACTGAGGAAGAAGAAGAATAAGAGTGCTGGGAACTCCCGGGGATAACCTCCTAGATCCTTGATGATTATATTAGCCTCTTGGAATATTAGGGTCTTAATGACCCCTCAAAGCAGTTTGAAGTTCGCAATTTGATTAAGGCTCAGAAAATATCTTGTATTGCCATTCTTGAATCAAAGATTAGGTCTTGTAATAAAGCCTATTTTGAGCAGTTTTTTTTAAAGGACTGGAATTTCTTATCTTTCTACGAAGGCACTGGTTCTGGCAGAATTTGGGTGTGGTGGGATCCATCCAAGCTTGTTGCTGACAGCTTTTCCTTGCAGGATCAGGCCATCCACATCTCCTTCTCCCTGTGTAGCTCGGGTGGTAAATTCTTGGCTTCTTTTGTCTATGGCTCAAATGATGCAACTAACCGAAGGAGTTTATGGAGCAGTTTAAAAGATATGGCTAACTCCTTGGCCCAGCTTCCTTGGATCATTCTGGGTGATTTCAATGCTGTTCGTTATAGATCTGAGAGGAAGGGAGGTAGCTCTGGCTGGCCCTCTTTCATGGAGGAGTTTAATGATACCCTTCTTGAAATCGGGGTGGATGATCTTAGATATGGTGGTTGTCAGTTTACCTGGCACAATTCCAGGACCATCGGGCATATCCTCAGGAAGTTAGATAGAGTTCTGGTTAACGCAAGTTGGCTCAACTCCTTCCCCAACTCTTCCGCTGAATTTCTGCCGTATGGTGTCTCTGATCATTCAGCGGCAGTGGTGAAGATGGAGATCTGCATGCATAGCTATATTACTCCTTTCAAGTTCTTTAATCTCTGGGCTGGCTTTGAGGAATTTTTGCCTTTAGTTGAAATGATCTGGAGCTCCAGGGTGGAAGGGCATGCTATGTTCAGAGTTTGCAAGAAGCTGAAGCTGCTGAAAACTGCTTTAAGGAATCTGTGTAGAAGGAAGAATGCTGCCTGTTATGGGGACCTGGTCTTTCTTCGTTCTGAGCTTAATGTTCTACAAGCTGCGATAGCTGCGGGTAATCAAGCGGCTGATCTTATTGATAAAGAGAGAGTTTGTGCCATGAATCTTAGCTTAGCTTGCAAAGGCAGGGAATGTTATGATAGGCAGAAGAGTAGAATTCAATGGTTGCGGGAAGGGGACCATAACTCTTCTTTCTTCTTCAATTCCATCAAAAGTAGGATCAATGTTAATAAGATATTGAGTATACAAGACGATTCGGGTGTTTGGATCCATGACAAGCTCCAAATCAGCCATGAGGTAGTTGAGTTTTACAAAGGGCTGCTGGGCTCAGAGTGCTCTATTGCCTATGAAGGTATTGACTCTCTCAAGCCTTTTGTGAATCAGGTCCTTTGCTCAGACCAAATCAGGAATTTGGGTTCTCCTTTCTCAAATGATGACATCAAGAAAGCTATTTTCAGCCTTCACCCAAACAAATCTCCCGGGCCGGATGGATTTAATGCATTTTCTTTCAGAAGACGTGGCACATTGTGGGTGATGAGGTGACTTCCGCTATCCTGGATTTCTTTGCTAATGGATTGCTTCTAAAGGAAGTTAACTGCACCATTATTGTTCTTATTCCCAAGATCCCTAATGCCTCTAAACTGAAGGACTATAGGCCGATTTCCTGCTACAACACCATTTATAAATGCATTACTAAGCTGATTGCCAATCGTTTGAAGGATGTTCTCCCTTCTTTTGTCAATGAAGCTCAAGCCGCTTTCGTCCATGGTAGGCATATCGGCGATAACATCTTGATGGCTCAAGAGCTTGTTCGTGGATATCATCTACACTCATCATCCCCTAAATGTGCCCTCAAGATTGATCTAAGGAAAGCTTTCGACTCAGTCAGATGGGACTTTCTTTGGGATTCTTTGAAGCTTCTTGGCTTCCCTTCTATTTCATTGGTTGGATTAGAAGCTGCGTCTCTTCTGCAAAATTCTCTGTGGTCATCAATGGAGAGCTCAACGGGTTTTTTTGAAGGAAGGAAAGGCATCCGTCAAGGTGACCCTATCTCGCCTTACCTATTTGTGATCTGCATGGATATCTTCTCTCGGATCTTGACCTCCAAAATTCAAGAGTGCCCTTCTTTTAAATATCACTGGAGATGCAGGAAATCTAAGATTTCTCTTTTTTTTTTTTTTTTTTTTTTTTTTTTTTTTTTTGAAAGTTAAAGGTGTGATTAGTATTAATCAGGGAGATATAAGTACAAGATACAAGATCACGGGGTGATCCCCAAATGAAACAGAAAGCAATAGGGAGATAACCTTCCCCGGAAATGATTTAAAGCCCTCGCCATGAGGACACCATACAAAAGACAGGAAACAAGCTAAGCTATCGCAGAAGCGAAGGAGGAAGCTGCCAGCAGATAATCAAGTGTAGATTAGCAGCGTTACTAGGAAAGGTTGCGCCATCCAAGCTCATTCTAACCGAATCCATAATCTTTGAGATAATACCAACTTCATTAAGAGGTCGATTTCCATGACTGCGAGAGTTCCTTTCTTGCCAAATGAAGTACAAAGAAGCTCCCAGAGCAAGTCTGCAGATGGTGGAGTGGAGAGAGGAACCTTTGATGCTTCTGCAAAGCCACTGCCTTAATTGCCCTAAAGAAGAAGAATTATACCTCAAGTCGCACTTGCCGGCAATGGAAGTCCAGATCCGATAGGAATATGAGCAATTAAAAAATAGATGGTTATGGTCCTCAGTAGAGCCTTGACATAGAATACATGAGGAGAGACAGTGAATACCAAAAGATTGAAGGCGGTCCAGGGTAGAGAGCCTTCCTCTAAAAGCTAACCATGAGATGAAGGAATGACGAGGAACATGATGCTTAAACCAAAGAAGATGAGCCCAGGCAGCCGGCTGAGAAGAGGTACGAAGGCTATTCCAAACCTTTTTAATAGAAAAATCACCAGATCCATTCCAGAGAACCTGATCTAAGTGGCTGCAATCAGGCAGGGGAAGAGATCGAGCTTCATCTTTCAAAGTAATCAGATCAAGGGAATTAGCCACAGGCCATCTCCAGATGCCATCAAAGAGGATGGCACTGACTTTAGTATCCATGGAAAGACCCGAATCCAAAATAACTCTAGCAGTAGGGGAAGAACAAATAGGACCAAGCGGTCTCCAAGAATCAAACCATAGAGAGGTAGACTCACCATTCCCCACTTTGATAGAGATGAAGCCCTTCACTTTTTCCCTAAGCTTGAGAATTTTCCTCCAAGTCCAAGAGCAATGCCAAGGAACTTTAGCCACCCAGAATTGATCTTTATGCAGAAGGTTCATCTTAACCCAAGTGGCCCATAGAGACTTGGAGCAAGGCTGGCAAAGTAACCAGATATAGCGGGTCATAGAAGCGTTGTTCCAATCACGAATCTTTTTGATTCCCAAACCACCTTCATCCTTCGGACAGGAGATATCAGACCAAGCCACTTTTGCACCTTTGCGAGACAAGGAACAACCCTTCCATAAGAAAGCAGAAAGAATACCTTCAATCTCTTTTGTGACTTTTACAGGAAGAATGAAATGAGCACTCCAGAAAGACTGAATACTG
The DNA here is from genome assembly GCA_900491605.1 of Calamus simplicifolius. NCBI lineage: Eukaryota > Viridiplantae > Streptophyta > Magnoliopsida > Arecales > Arecaceae > Calamus > Calamus simplicifolius. The sequence goes on along the minus strand of UESW01004995.1, from coordinate 295,739 downwards.
AAAAGTACTGATTGGATGAGTTGTAACCTTCCAGCATAAGAGAGGAAACGGTTAGTCCAAAGCTTAATCCTCTTCAAAATACGGTCGACCAAAGCATGACAATCCAGAGCACGGAGCTTCGAGGAGATGAGAGGGACCCCCAGATAGCGAATAGGAAAGGTACCCAGGCTGAATCCGAAGAAATTAGCAAAGTCATTCTGAATATCAGCCGATCTCCCGGAGACAAAGATTGAACTTTTAGAATTGTTAGGAATTAACCCAGAAAGTGAGGAGAAGGTATCAAGGGCATCCTTCACAACTCTAATGGAATTGAGATCTCCACTGCAAAAGATAAGTAAATCATCCGCAAAGCAAAGATGAGATAATCCAGATTTCCGGCATCTCCAATGATATTTAAAAGACTTGGAAGCTTGGATTTTCTGGTCCAGGATCCGGGAAAAGACATCCATGCAAATAACAATAAATAGGGTGAAATGGGATCACCTTGACGGAGCCCTCGCTTCCCCTCAAAGAACCCTTTGAGCTCTCCATTGATAGAGACAGAAAATCTAGCAGAGGAGACACATGCCTTGATCCAACCGATGAAGATTAGAGGAAAACCAAGAAGCCGAAGAGAGTCCCAAAGAAAATCCCACCGAACAGAGTCGAACGCCTTCATAAGATCAACTTTAAGGGCACAGTTCGATGAGGAAAGGGAGAGGTGATAACCTCGAATCAGCTCCTGAGCCAACAAAATATTATCTCCAATGCTTCTACCATGCACGAAGGCAGATTGAGCTTCATTGATAAAGGAAGGAAGAACAACTTTCAGCCGATTGGCAAGCAACTTAGAAATGCATTTATAGATAGTGTTGCAGCAGGAAATAGGCCTGAAATCCTTTAATTTAGATGCATTGGGAACCTTGGGGATAAGAGCGATGATTGTACAATTAGCTTCCTTGAGGAGAATACCCGTGGAGAAGAAGTCCCTGACAGCCGCAGTGATATCATTACCCACTATTGGCCATGTCTTTTGGAAGAAGAAAGCATTGAAACCATCCGGACCAGGAGATTTGTTGGGATGAAGTCCAAAGAATGTCTCTTTGAAGTCCAAAGAATCTAAGATTTCTCATCTTTGTTTTGCTGATGATTTGATGATCTTTTGCCATGGTGATCTTCCCTCTATTATGGTTGTGAAGGATGCTCTCGACACCTTTTCCTCTCTCTCGTGTCTTACCCCTAATGCTGCCAAATGCTCTATTTTTCTATCGGGAGTTAAAGGCATATGCAACAAGATATTTTGAATTATCTGGGATTTCCTCTTGGTTCTTTTCCCATAAGATATTTGGGGGTCCCGCTCATCTCAACCAAACTCTGTGCCAATGACTGCCAAGCTCTGGTTGATCGAATCTTGGGGAGGATTAAAGTCTGGACAAACCGCTTCCTCTCTTATGCAGGTAGAGTCCAGCTAATCCAATCTGTTCTATTCAGTATTCAGTCCTTTTGGTGCGCCCATTTCATCCTTCCAGCCAAAGTCACCAAGGCTATTGAAAGCATCCTCTCGGCTTTTCTATGGAGCGGTGTGTCCCTGAAGAGTAGTGGAGCTAAAGTTGCATGGGCAGATATCTCTACTCCTAAGGCGGAAGGTGGGTTGGGAATTAAGAAGATTAAAGACTGGAATGTTGCCTCCATGACTCGCTATATTTGGCTGTTATGTAACCCTTGCTCGTCCTCCTTATGGGCTGCTTGGGTTAAGTTGAATCTGCTGCATAAGGAGCATTTCTGGGTTGCAAAAGTCCCTTGGAACTGCTCTTGGACTTGGAGAAGACTTCTTAAGATCAGAGATAGAGTCAAGCCTTTCATCTCAGTGAAGGTTGGGAACGGTGACAGCACATCACTGTGGTTTGATGTCTGGAGACCTCAAGGCCCTATCTGTACTTCCCCACATGCTAGAGTTATTGTTGACTCGGGTCTCACTGTTGATGCAAAGGTTAGTGCCATTATTTCTTCTGGCCATTGGATGTGGCCTCCAGCTAATTCATCTGAGCTGATTAGTCTAAAAGAGGATTCAAGATCCCTTGATTTGCCCAACTGTTCTCATAGTGACAGAGTGAAGTGGGATGGCTCTAATGATTTCACAATCAAAAAAGCTTGGAATGTCTTACGGTCTCCTTCGCATCGAGTGACTTGGGCCCATTTGGTTTGGTTCAAGCATCATGTTCCTAGGCACTCTTTCATCCTATGGCTTGCAATAAGAGGAAGGCTCCCTTCACAAGACCGGCTTTTATCCTTTGGGTTAATAGTCAAATGAAGTGTTTCTTTGTCTTGAAGATGTGGAAGATCACAATCATCTTTTCTTTGCCTGCTCTTTCTCCAGTCGGGTTTGGTCTGCTATTGCTTGTAGGTGTGATCTTTTGCATTTTCCTTCTGCTTGGGAGACTCTATGGCCGAGGCTGTATGATAATCTCAAAGGGACTTCGCTCATTTCTATTATCAGGAGGCTTGCTTTGGGAGCTACCATCTATTATTTATGGATGGAAAGGAACTCTCGAAAGCATGGTCGTATTCTTCATAATGAGCAAAGAATCATCAGTCTAATTATGGACACTATCAGGCATAAGTTGGATGGATCCGAATTTCCCCTTAATACGCCAAATCTTCATTTGATTCAAATCTGGCACCTCCCCGCTTCTCTGCTCCGATGAATCCTTGGGAGTTAGTGGTTTTGTGATGTTGTTTGGCTTAGTAGCTGTCGAGATCTCCTGGGAGTTGCTTCACCGTATGGTGATTGTCCTTTTTTTTTGGCTGGTTTTTCTCCCGGGTTCTTGCCCCGGGGATTTGTACTTATTTTCCCTCTTTCTTTATTAATACAATTCACCTTTTACCTTTCAAAAAAAAAAAAGTGGTGAAGCTTGGGGCTCATTTCCCTTCTTATAAATCTCCGTTCAAATTCTTTAATCACTCCCTTTCCTCATCGAACTGTGCCCTTAAAGTTGATCTTATGAAGGCGTTCGACTCTGTTCGGTGGGATTTTCTTTGGGACTCTCTTCGGCTTCTTGGTTTTCCTCTAATCTTCATCGGTTGGATCAAGGCATGTCTCCTCTGCTAGATTTTCTATCTCTATCAATGGAGAGCTCAAAGGGTTCTTTGAGGGAAGCGAGGGCTCCGTCAAGGTGATCCCATTTCACCCTATTTATTTGTTATTTGCATGGATGTCTTTTCCCGGATCCTGGACCAGAAAATCCAAGCTTCCAAGTCTTTTAAATATCATTGGAGATGCCGGAAATCTGGATTATCTCATCTTTGCTTTGCGGATGATCTACTTATCTTTTGCAGTGGAGATCTCAATTCCATTAGAGTTGTGAAGGATGCCCTTGATACCTTCTCCTCACTTTCTGGGTTAATTCCTAACAATTCTAAAAGTTCAATCTTTGTCTCCGGGAGATCGGCTGATATTCAGAATGACTTTGCTAATTTCTTCGGATTCAGCCTGGGTACCTTTCCTATTCGCTATCTGGGGGTCCCTCTCATCTCGAAGCTCCGTGCTCTGGATTGTCATGCTTTGGTCGACCGTATTTTGAAGAGGATTAAGCTTTGGACTAACCGTTTCCTCTCTTATGCTGGAAGGTTACAACTCATCCAATCAGTACTTTTCAGTATTCAGTCTTTCTGGAGTGCTCATTTCATTCTTCCTGTAAAAGTCACAAAAGAGATTGAAGGTATTCTTTCTGCTTTCTTATGGAAGGGTTGTTCCTTGTCTCGCAAAGGTGCAAAAGTGGCTTGGTCTGATATCTCCTGTCCGAAGGATGAAGGTGGTTTGGGAATCAAAAAGATTCGTGATTGGAACAACGCTTCTATGACCCGCTATATCTGGTTACTTTGCCAGCCTTGCTCCAAGTCTCTATGGGCCACTTGGGTTAAGATGAACCTTCTGCATAAAGATCAATTCTGGGTGGCTAAAGTTCCTTGGCATTGCTCTTGGACTTGGAGGAAAATTCTCAAGCTTAGGGAAAAAGTGAAGGGCTTCATCTCTATCAAAGTGGGGAATGGTGAGTCTACTTCTCTATGGTTTGATTCTTGGAGACCGCTTGGTCCTATTTGTTCTTCCCCTACTGCTAGAGTTATTTTGGATTCGGGTCTTTCCATGGATACTAAAGTCAGTGCCATCCTCTTTGATGGCATCTGGAGATGGCCTGTGGCTAATTCCCTTGATCTGATTACTTTGAAAGATGAAGCTCGATCTCTTCCCCTGCCTGATTGCAGCCACTTAGATCAGGTTCTCTGGAATGGATCTGGTGATTTTTCTATTAAAAAGGTTTGGAATAGCCTTCGTACCTCTTCTCAGCCGGCTGCCTGGGCTCATCTTCTTTGGTTTAAGCATCATGTTCCTCGTCATTCCTTCATCTCATGGTTAGCTTTTAGAGGAAGGCTCTCTACCCTGGACCGCCTTCAATCTTTTGGTATTCACTGTCTCTCCTCATGTATTCTATGTCAAGGCTCTACTGAGGACCATAACCATCTATTTTTTAATTGCTCATATTCCTATCGGATCTGGACTTCCATTGCCGGCAAGTGCGACTTGAGGTATAATTCTTCTTCTTTAGGGCAATTAAGGCAGTGGCTTTGCAGAAGCATCAAAGGTTCCTCTCTCCACTCCACCATCTGCAGACTTGCTCTGGGAGCTTCTTTGTACTTCATTTGGCAAGAAAGGAACTCTCGCAGTCATGGAAATCGACCTCTTAATGAAGTTGGTATTATCTCAAAGATTATGGATTCGGTTAGAATGAGCTTGGATGGCGCAACCTTTCCTAGTAACACTGCTAATCTACACTTGATTATCTGCTGGCAGCTTCCTCCTTCGCTTCTGCGATAGCTTAGCTTGTTTCCTGTCTTTTGTATGGTGTCCTCATGGCGAGGGCTTTAAATCATTTCCGGGGAAGGTTATCTCCCTATTGCTTTCTGTTTCATTTGGGGATCACCCCGTGATCTTGTATCTTGTACTTATATCTCTCTGATTAATACTAATCACACCTTTAACTTTCAAAAAAAAAAAAAAAAAAAAGAGTTTGAGGAGTTCTTCCCTTTAGTTGAGCATATCTGGAATACCCACGTGGATGGTCATGCTATGTTCAGGGTTTGCAGGAAGCTGAAGCTTCTCAAATCAGCCTTGAAGGAGTTGTGTAGAAGTAAGAATGCTTTGGTTAATGGGGATTTGGCTGATCTTAGAGCTGAGCTCACTGAGTTACAATCTTCGATAGCTGCTGGTAATCATGCGGTAGATCTCATTGATAAAGAGAGAGACTGTGCTATGAGGATTAGTTCAATCTGCAAGGGGAGGGAAAGTTATGCTAGGCAGAAGAGTAGAATCCACTGGTTGCAGGGAGGGGACCAGAATTCTTCCTTCTTTTTCAATTCCATCAAAGCTAGGAACAATGCCAATAAGATTGTAAGTATCCAGGATGACTCGGGTGCTTGGATTCGGGATAAGATTCAAATTAGTAATGAGGTGGTTGACTTCTTCAAGCAGCTTCTTGGTTCCGACTGCTCCTCCCCATATGCTGGTATTGAGACTCTTAAACCCTTTGTGGATCATGTCCTAAAGACGGATCAAATCAGGTTTTTGGGATCTCAATTTTTTTTTTTTTTTTTGAAAGGTAAATGAGTGAATTGTATTAATAAAGAAAAGAGGGAGTGAGAAATAAGTACAGTCCCCCGGGGCAAAAACCCGGGAGAAAAAACAGCCAAAAAAGACAATCACCATTCGGTGAAACAACTCCCAAGAGATCGACAGCTACTAAGCCAAAACAACAGCACAAAACCACTAACTCCCAAAGATTCATCGGAGCAGAGAAGCGGGTGGGGATCTCAATTTACTGATGAAGAGTTCAAGAACTCCATGTTCAGCCTTCACCCAAACAAAGCGCCTGGCCCGGATGGCTTTAATGCCTATTTCTTTCAGCGGTCTTGGTCCATTGTGGGCGATGAGGTTATTTCAGCTATAAAGGATTTCTTTGCTAATGGCATGCTTCTTAAGGAAGTTAACTGCACTATCCTTGTTCTCATTCGCAAAGTTCCTAATGCTTCAAAGCTGAAGGACTTTAGGCTGATTTCATGCTGCAACTCTCTTTACAAATGCATTACAAAGCTGCTTTCAAACCGATTGAAGGATGTTCTCCCTTCTTTTGTTAATGAAGCCCAGGCTGCCTTTGTTCTTGGAAGGCACATTGGTGATAATATTTTGATGGCTCAAGAGCTGGTTAGGGGCTATCACCTTTCCCTCTTCTTCCCCTAGATGTGCTCTCAAGATTGATTTAAGGAAGGCTTTTGATTCTGTCAGATGGGATTTCCTCTGGGACTCAATGCATCTCCTTGGCTTTCCCTCCAATTTCATTGGTTGGACTAGGAGCTGCGTTTCCTCAGCTAAATTTTCGGTGGCGATTAATGGTGAGCTCAATGGTTTCTTTGAAGGAAGGAAAGGCATTCGTCAAGGTGATCCTATCTCGCCATATTTATTTGTTATTTGTATGGATATCTTCTCTCGGATTTTGGCCTGGAAAATTCAAGAGTCCCCTATATTTAAGTTCCATTGGAGATGCCGGAAATCCAAGATCTCCCATCTTTGTTTTGCTGATGACTTGATGATCTTCTGCCAGGGTGATTTGGAATCTATTAAAGTTGTCAAAGATGCTCTTGCTACCTTTTCCTCTCTATCAGGCCTTATCCCTAATGCTGCTAAATGCTCCATCTTCCTTACGGGTGTCCAAGGTCACATGCAACATGATATATTGAATCTTATGGGGTTTCCTCTTGGTTCCTTTCCCATCAGATACTTGGATGTTCCGCTCATTTCTACTAAGCTCAATGCTCGCGACTGCCATGCTCTGGTAGACCGTATTTTGGGGAGGATCAAAGTCTGGACTAATCGTTTTCTATCGTATGCTGGTAGATTACAGCTCATTCAGTCTGTTCTTTTTAGTATCCAGTCGTTTTGGAGTGCCCATTTCATGCTGCCAGCAAAAGTCTCCAAGGCAATTGAAAGCATCCTCTCGGCTTTCCTCTGGAACGGTGTCTCTTTAAATCGATCTGGAGCTAAAGTTGCTTGGGCTGATCTCTCTACTCCTAAGGCAGAAGGCGGTCTGGGGATAAAGAAAATTAGAGACTGGAATGTTGCCTCCATGTCTCGTTATATTTGGATCTTATGTCAGCCTTGCTCTTCCTCCTTATGGGCAGCATGGGTTAAGATGAATTTGCTGCACAAGGAGCATTTCTGGGTTGCTAAAGTCCCTTGGAACTGCTCTTGGACTTGGAGGAAGCTCCTGAAGATTCGGGATAGAGTGAAGCTTTTCATCTCAGTTAAAGTGGGAAATGGTGACGGTACCTCACTTTGGTTTGATGCCTGGAGACCTCAAGGCCCTATCTGCTCCTCGCCCCATGCAAGAGTTATCTTTGACTCGGGTCTATCGATTGATGCGAAGGTTAGTGCCATTATCTCTCACGGCTTTTGGAGTTGGCCTGCTGCTAATTCATTTGAGCTGATAAGTCTGAAGGAGGATTCTAGATCCCTCCCTTTGCCCAACTGTTCTCAAATTGATAAAGTTGAGTGGGATGGTTCCCCTGAATTCACAATCAAAAAGGCTTGGAATGTTATTAGATCTCCTTCTCAACAAGTCCCATGGGCTCACATAGTATGGTTCAAGCATCATGTTCCTAGGCACTCCTTCTTACTTTGGCTTGCAATCAGAGGAAGGCTCTCAACCCAAGACCGCTTATTATCTTTTGGGTTAATTCGCCACATGAACTGCTACTTATGTAATGATGATGTGGAAGATCACAATCATCTTTTCTTCGACTGCCCATTCTCCTTTCGGGTTTGGACTACCATCGCGAGTAAGTGTGAACTTCTGCATTGCCCTTCTTCTTGGGAGAATCTATGGCCGTGGCTTTGCTGTAAGCTCAATGGCTCCTCGCTTATTGCCATTATCAGAAGGCTTGCTTTGGGAGCTACTCTCTATTTCATATGGAATGAAAGAAACTCACGGAAGCATGGACGAATTATTCACAATGAGAAGGGACTCGTTTCTTTAATTATGGACACTATCAGGTTAAAGTTGGATGGGTCAGTTTTTCCTCATAACTCTGCAAACCTCCATCTGATTCAAGTCTGGCATCTCCCCTCTACTCTTCTTCGTTAATTTCCTTGTGTATGGTCCTATATGTAGCTGCTTGCTTGTTAGCTATGCTTACCTCCACTGTGGTGGCTCTCCTTTTGTATTAGTTGGTCTCCCGCTTTGGTGGTGATTTCTCCCACTTTAGCTTTTGGGCTTTTCGGGGTATGCCTCGAGCACTTGTACTTATTTTGTCCTTTATTAATACAATTCATACTTTACCTTTCAAAAAAAAAAAAAAAAAAAAAAAAAAAAAGGGAAAACGGCTGGGGTATTCTTCCATGAAATGTTTGCTTGATAAGGCTCATTTGTAAGGCACCTGTACTTAATTGTTTTGTAATCAGCAAAATCAATTTAGGGCTAACAATCATCCCCTTTTTGATGATGACAAAACCCTTAAGTATGTAGAAAACTATAGGAAATATTTAAATAAACAGGAATGTAGAATGCATAGAATGTATTAGGGAATTCTTTTCTCTAATTCATTGCAATAAATATTTTCTCCCCCTATCAACAATTAATAATTAATCTCCCCCTGAATATATGGAGTGTATTATTTTCTCCATTTTCTCAATTTATGCATTATTCTTCTTCCTCTTTTTGTCATTGATCAAAAAGATGATTGAAGAAATGTAAAAGAATTCAAAGCATAATTCATTAAGATAATACTTCATCCATACTAATATCATTCATACAAAATATTTAGGTCTCAAGCTCAAATAGAAAACCTAGTCATGTCAAATATTACAAAACATTCAATACATAGTCTTAAACATTCTTGGATATCATCACTGATCGGATGGATCGCAACCGTCGGATCGATCATCGCTGATCGGGATCATAGCTTGGATCGATCGCAATAGTCGGATCATCGATGATCGGATGGATCGCAACGGTCCGATCGATCATCGCCGATCGGGATCATGGCTTGGATCTATCACAACCGTCGGATATCGTCGCCGATCGGATTGATCGCAACCGTCGGATCAATCATCACCAATCAAAATCATGGCTTGGATCAATCGCAACCATCGGATCATCGCCGATCCTTTGGATCTTAATGGTCCGATCGATCATCACCGATCGGGATCATGGCTTGGATCAATCGCAACCATGTATCGTCGCCGATTAGATGGATCGCAACCATCGGATTGATCATCACCGATCAGGATCATGGCTTGGATCGATCGCAACCGTTGGATATCATCGCCGATCGGATGGATCGCAACCGTCGGATCAATCATCGCCGATCATGATCATGACGTGGATCGATTGCAACCGTCGAATATCATCACCAATCGGATGGATTGTAAAAGTCGGATCGATCATCACTGATCGGAATCATGGCTTGTATGATCACAATCATCGGATCATCGACGATCGGATGGATCGCAATGGTTGGATCGATCATCGCCGATCGGGATCATGGCTTGGATTGATCGTAATCGTCGGATCATCGTCGATCGGATGGATCGCAACCGTTGGATCGATTCTCGCCGATCGGGATCATGGCTAGGTTCGATCGCAACCGTCGGATATCGTCACTGATTGGATGGATCGCAACCGTCGGATCGATCATCGCTGATTGGGATCATGTCTTGGATCGATAGCAATCATCGGATCATCGACGATCGAATGGATCCCAATTGTCCAATCGATCATCGCCGATCGGGATCATGGCTTGGATCGATCGCCACCGTCGGATATCATTGCCGATCGGATGGATCGCAACCGTCGGATCGACCATCACCGATCGGGATCATGGCTTGCATCGTTCGCAACCGTCGGATCATCGCCGATCGGATGAATTGCAATGGTTCGATTGATCTTCGCCGATCGGGATCATTGCTTGAATCGATCGCAACCGTCAGATATCGTCGTCGATCAAATGGATCGCCACCGTCGGATCAATCATCGTCGATCAAGATCATAGCTTGGATCGATCGCAACCGTCGGATTGTCATCAATCGATTGGATCGCAATGGTCCGATCGATCATTGTCGATCGAGATCATGGCTTGGTTCAATCGCAACCGTCATATCGTTGCCAATCAGAAAGGATCGCAACCGTCGGATCGATCATCGCCGATCGGAATCATGGCTTGGATCGATCGCAACCGTCAGATATCGTCGCCGATCGGATGGATCGCAATTGTTGGATCGATCATCGCCGATCGGGATCATGGCTTGGATCGATCGCAACTGTCGGAGCATCGCTGATCGAATGGATCGCAACGGTCCGATCAATCATTGCTGATCGAGATCATGGCTTGGATCGCTCGCAACCGTCGGATATCATTGCCGATTGGATGGATCGCAACTGTCGGATCGATCATCGCCGATCGGGATCATGGCTTGGATCGATCGCAATCGTCGGATCATTGATGATAGGATGGATTGCAATGGTCCGATTGATCATCGCCGATCGGGATCATGACTTGGATCGATCGTAACCGCCAGATATCATCGCTGATCGGATGGATCGCAACCATCGGATCGATCATCGATGATCGGGATCATGGATTGAATCGATCACAACCGTTGGATCGTCACCAATCGAATGGATCGCAATGGTCCGATCGATCCATCTCCGATCAGAATATGGCTTGGATCGATCGCAACCATCGGATCGTTGCCGATCGGATGGATCGCAATCGTCGAAACGATTATCGCCGATCGGGATCATGGCTTGGATCGATCTTAACCATCGGATATCATCATCGATCGGATGGATTGCAACCGTCGGATCGATCATCAGCGATTGGGATCATGGCTTGGATCGATCGAAACCGTCGAATATCATCGCCGATCGAGATCATGTCTTGGATCGATCGCAACCATCGGATCGTAATCGATCGAATGGATCGCAGCGGTCCAATCGATCATCGCCGATCGAGATCATGACTTTGATCGTTCGCAACCATTGGATCGTCGTCGATCGGATGGATTGCAACCATTGGATCGATCATTGCCGATCGAGATCATGGCTTGGATCAATCGTAACCATCGGATCGTCGCTGAACAGAAGGATCACAACCATCGGATCGATCATCGCCGATCGGGATCATGGCTTGGATCGATCACAACCGTCGGATCGTCGCCGATCGGATGGATCGCGACCGGCCGATCGATCATCGCCGATCGGGATCATGGCTTGGATCGATTGCAACCATCGGATCAATGCCGATCGGATTGATCACAATAGTTTCGTCGATCATCGCCGATCAAGATCATAGCTTGGATCGATCGTAACCATCGGATCTTCACCGATCGGATGGATCACAACCGTCAGATCGATCATCACCGATCGGGACCATGGCTTGGAATGATCGCAACCGTCGTATCATCGCCGATCGGATGGATCGCAACCGTTCGATCGATCATCGCCGATCGAGATCATGGCTTGGATCGATCGCAACCGCCGGATCTTAGCCGATCAGATGGATCGCAACCGTCGGATCGATCATCGACGATCGGGATCATGGCTTGGATCGATCGCAACCGTCGAATCATCGCCGATTGGATGGATCGCAACGGTCCGATCGATCATCGCCGATCGGGATCATGACTTGGATCAATCGCAACCGTCATATAATTGCCGATCTGATGGATTGCAACCGTCAGAACGATGATCGCCGATCGGGATCATGGCTTGGATCGATCGCAACCGTCGGATATCATCGCCGATCGGATGGATCGCAACCGTCAGATCGATCATCACCGATCGGGATCATGGCAACCGTCGGTTCATCGCCGATCGGATGAATTGCAACGGTCCGATTGATCTTCGTCGATCAGGATCATTGCTTGGATCAATCGCAACCGTTAGATATCATCGTCGATCGGATGGATCGCCACCGTCGAATCGATCATCGCCGATCAAGATCATGGCTTAGATCGATCGCAACCGTCGGATTGTCGCCAATCGGTTGGATTGCAATGGTTCGATCGATCATTGTCGATCGGGATCATGGCTTGGTTCGATCGCAACCGTCAGATATTGTCGCCGATCGGATGGATCGCAATTGTCGGATCGATCATCGCCGATCGGGATCATGGCTTGGATCGATCGCAACCATCGAAGCATCGCTGATCGAATGGATCGCAACGGTCCGATCAATCATTGCTGATCGAGATCATGGCTTGGATCGCTCGCAACCGTTGGATATCATTGCTGATTGGATGGATCGCAACTGTCAAATCGATCATCGCCGATCGGGATCATGGCTTGGATCGATCACAATCGTCAGATCATTGATGATAGGATGGATTGCAATGGTCTGATTGATCATCGCTGATCGGGATCATGACTTGGATCGATCGCAACCGCCAGATATCATCGCCGATCGGATGGATCGCAACCATCGAATCGATCATCAATGATCGGGATCATGGATTGAATCGATCGCAACCGTTGGATCGTCACCAATTGAATGGATTGCAACGGTCCGATCGATCATCTCCGATCGGAATATGGCTTGGATCGATCACAACCATCAGATCATTGCCGATCGGATGGATCGCAATCGTCGAAATGATTATCGCCGATCGGGATCATGTCTTGGATCGATCTTAACCATCGGATATCATCACTGATCGGATGGATTGCAACCGTCGGATCGATCATCGACGATTGGGATCATGGCTTGGATCGATCGAAATCGTCGGATATCATCGCCGATCGGATGGATCGCAACCGTCGGATTGATCATCACCGATCGGGATCACAGCTTCGATCGATCGCAACCATCGGATATCATCGCCGATTGGATGGATCGCAACCATCGGATTGATCATCGCCAATCGGGATCATGGATTGGATCGATCGCAACTGTTGGATCGTCGCCGATCGAATGGATCGCAACGGTCTGATCGATCATCTCCGATCAAGACAATGGCTTGGATCGATCGCAACCGTCGGATCGTCACCGATTGGATGGATCGCAACCGTCGGATCGTCACCGATCGAATGGATCGCAATAGTTAGATCGATCATCCACAATCAGGATCATGGCTTAGATCGATTGCAAACATTGGATCATCACCGATTGGATGGATCGCAACCGTCAGATCGATCATCGCCGATAGAGATCATGGCTTGGATCGATCGTAACCATTGGATCGTCGCTGAACGGAGGATCGCAACCGTCGAATCGATCATCGCCGATCAGGATCATGGCTTAGATTGATCACAACCGTTGGATCGTCGCCGATCGGATGGATCACGACCGGCCGATCGATCATCGCCGATCGGGATCATGGCTTGGATCGATTGCAACCGTCGGATCAATGCTGATCGGATTGATCACAATAGTTTCGTCGATCATCGCCGATCAGGATCATAGCTTGGATCGATCGTAACCGTTGGATCTTCACCGATCGGATGGATCACAATCATCAGATCGATCATCACCGATCATGACCATGGCTTGGAATGATCGCAACCGTCATATCATCGCCGATCGGATGGATCGCAACCATTCGATCGATCATCGCCGATCGAGATCATGGCTTGGATCGATCGCAACCGCCGGATCGTAGCCGATCGGATGGATTGCAACGGTCCGATCGATCATTGCCGATTGGGATCTTGGCTTGTATCGATTGCAATCGTCGGATCGACGCCGATCGGATTGATCGCAACAATTTCATCGATCATCACCGATTAGGATCATGGCTTGGATCGATCGCAACCGTCGGATCTTCGTCGATCGGATGGATCGCAACCGTTGGATTGATCATCGCCGATTGGAATCATGGCTTGGATCGATCGCAATAGCCAGATCATCGCCGATCGGATTGATCACAACCGTCAGATAGATCATCGCCAATCGAAATCATGGCTTGGATCGATCGCAACCGTCGGATCGTCGCCGATCGAATGGATCGCAACAGTCGGATCGATCATCCACGATCGGGATCATGGCTTGGATCGATCGCAACCGTTGGATCATCACCGATCGGATGGATCGCAACCGTCGGATCGATCATCGCCTATCGAGACAATGGATTGGAATGATCACAACCGTCGGTTCATCGCCGATCGGATGGATCGCAACAGTCGGATCGATCATCGCCGATCGAGATCATATCTTCGATCGATCGCAACCATCAGATCGTCGCCGATTGGATGGATAGCAACCATCGGATCGATCATCGCAGATCGAGATCATGGCTTGGATCGATCACAATCGTCGAATCATCGTGGATCAGGTGGATTGTGACCGTCGGATCGATCATCGCCGATCGAGATTATGGCTTGGATCGATCGCAATCGTTGGATCGTCGCCAATCGAATGGATTGCAATCGTCGGATAGATCATCGCCGATCGGATGGATCACAATCGGTCGGGCCATCATCGATCGAAAGGATCGCAACCATCGGATCGATCATCACCGATTGGGATCATGGCTTTGATCGATCGCAACCATCTGATCATTGCCGATCGGATGGATCACAATAGTTTCATCGATCATTGCCGATCAGGATCATGGCTTGGATCGATCGCAACCATCGGATCTTCGCCGATCGGATGGATCGCAGTCGTCGGATCGATCATTGCCGATTAAGATCATGGCTTGGATCAATCGCAATCGTCGGATCATCCCCGATCGGATTGATCGCAATCATCAGATAGATCATCGCCGATAGGGATCATGGCTTAGATCGATTACAACCGTCGGATCATCGCCGATCGGATGGATCGCAACAGTCGGATCGATCATCCACGATCGGGATCATGGCTTGGATCAATCGCAACTGTCAGATCATCGCCGATCGGATGGGTTGCAACCGTTGGATCGATCATCGCTGATCAGGGCCATGGCTTGGAATGATCGCAACCGTCGGTTCGTCGCCGATCGGATGGATCGCAGCGATTTGATTGATCATCGCCGATCGGGATCATGACTTTGATCGATCGCAACCGTTGGATCGATCATCGCCGATCGAGATCATGGCTTGGATTGATCGTAACCATAGGATCGTTGCTGATCGGAAGGATCGCAACCGGCGGATCGATCATCGCCGATCAGGATCATGGCTTTGATCGATCACAATCATCGGATCGTCGCCGATCGGATGGATCATGACCGGTCGATCGATCATCGCCGATCGAGATCAAGGCTTGCAACGATCGCAACCATCGGATCGTCGCCGATCGGATGGATCGCAATGGCCCGATCGATCATCGCCCATCGGGATCATGGCTTGGATTGATCGCAACCGTTGGATCATCGTCGATCTGATTGATCACAACCATTGGATCGATCATTGCCGATCGGGATCATGGCTTGGATCGATCACAACCGTCGGATCATCGCCGATCGGATGGATCGCAACCATCGGATCGATCATCGCCGATCGAGACCATAGCTTGGAATGATCGCAACCGTCGGTTCATCGCCGATCGGATAGATCGCAGCAATCGGATCGATCATCGCCGATCGAGATCATGTCTTGGATCGATCGTAACCATCGGATCGTCGCTAATCGGAAGGATCGCAACCATCAGATCGATCATCGCCGATCGGGATCATGGCTTGGATCGATCCCAACCGTCGGATCGTCGCCCATCGGATAGATCGCAACCGTTCGATCGATCATCGCCGATCGAGATCATGGCCTGGATCGATCGCAACTGCCGGATCGTAGCCGATCGGATGGATCGCAACGGTCCGATCGATCATCGCCGATTGGGATCTTGGCTTGTATCGATTGCAACCGTCGGATCGACGCTGATCGGATTGATCGCAACAGTTTCATCGATCATCGCCGATTAGGATCACGGCTTGGATCGATCGCAACTGTCGGATCTTTGCTGATCGATGGATCGCAACCGTCGGATCGATCATCGCCGATCGGGATCATGGCTTGGATCGATCGCAATCATCAGATCATTGCCGATCGGATTGATCGCAACCGTCGGATACATCATCACCGATTAGGATCATGGCTTGGATCGATCGCAACCGTCGGATCGTCGCCGATCGTCGCCGATCGAATGGATCGCAACAGTTGGATCGATCATCCACGATCGGGATCATGGCTTGGATCGATCGCAACCATTGGATCATCGTCGATCGGATGGATTGCAACCATCGGATCGATCATCGCCGTCGGGACCATGGCTTGGAATGATCGCAACCGTCTATTCATCGCCGATCAGATGGATCGCAACCATCGGATCGATCATCGCCGATCAAGATCATGGCTTGGATCGATCGTAACCATCGGATCATCGATGATCGGAAGGATCGCAACCGTCGGATCGATCATCGCCGATCGGGATCATGGCTTGGATTGATCACAACCGTCGGATCATCGCCGATCGGATGGATCGTGACCGGCCGATCGATCCTCACCGATCGAGATCATGGCTTGGAACGATCGCAACCATCAGATCGTCGCCGATCGGATGGATCGTAACCGTTGGATCGATCATCGCCATCGGGATCATGGCTTGGATCGATCGCAACTATTGGATCATCATCGATCGAGATGGATCACAACCGTCGGATCGATCATCGCCGATCGGATCATGGCTTAGATCGATCACAACCGTCGGATCATCGCCTATCAGATGGATCGCAATGGTCCGATCGATCATCGCCGATTGGGATCTTGGCTTGTATCGATTGCAACCGTCGGATCGATGCCGATCGGATTGATTGCAACAGTTTCATCGATCATCGCCGATCAGGATCATGGCTTGGATCAATCGCAACCGTCGGATCGATCATCGCCGATCGAGATCATGGCATGGATCGATCGCAATCGTCAGATCATCGCCGATCGAATTGATCGCAACCGTTGGATAGATCATCGCCAATCATGAGGCTTGGATCGATCGCAACCATCGGATCGTCGCCAATCGAATGGATCGCAATAGTCGGATCGATCTTCCACAATCAGGATCATGGCTTGGATCGATCGCAACCATTGGATCATCGTCGATCGGATGGATCACAACCATCGGATCGATCATTGCCGATTGGGATCATGGCTTGGATCTATCGCAATCGTCGGGTCGCCGATCGGAAGGATCGCAACCATCGGATCGATCATCACCGATTGGGATCATGGCTTTGATCGATCACAACCGTTGGATCGTCGCCGATCGGATGGATCACAATAGTTTCATCGATCATCGCCGATCAAGATCATGGCTTGGATCGATCACAACCATCGGATCTTCGCCGATCGGATGGATCGCAACCGTCGGATCGATCATTGCCGATCGGGATTATGGCTTGGATCGATCGCAATCGTCGGATCATCCCCGATCGGATTAATTGCAATTGTCGGATAGATCATCGCCGATAGGGATCATGGCTTGGATCGATCGCAACCATCGGATCATCGCCAATCGAATGGATTGCAACAGTCGGATCGATCGTCCACGATCGGGATCATGGCTTGGATCAATTGTAACCGTCGGATCATCGCCGATCGGATGGGTTGCAACCGTCGGATCGATCATCGCTGATCAGGACCATGGCTTGGAATGATCGCAACCGTCGGTTCATCGCCGATCGGATGGATTGCAACAGTCGAATCAATCATCGCCGATCGAGATCATGTCTTGGATCGATCGTAACCATTGGATCATCGCCGATCGAATGGATCGTAACGGTCCGATCGATCATCACCGATCGGGATCATGATTTGATCGATCGCAACCGTTGGATCGTCGTCGATCGGATGGATCGCAACTGTCGGATCGATCATCGCCGATCGAGATCATGGCTTGGATCGATCGTAACCATCGGATCATCGCTAATCGGAAGGATCGCAAACCGTCGGATCGATCATCGCCGATCGAGATTATGGCTTGGATCGATCAGAATCGTCGGATCATCGCCGATCGGATGGATTGCGACCGGCGGCTGATCAAAATCATCGTCGATCGAGATCATGGCTTGGATCAATCACAACCATCGGATCATCATGGATCAAAAGGATCGCAATCGTCGGATCGATCATCGCCGATCAGGATCATGGCTTGGATCGATCGCAACCGTCGGATCGTCGCCAATCGGATGGATCGCAATCGTCCGATCGATCATCGCTGATCGAGATCATGGCTTGGATCGATCACAACCATCGGATCGTAGCCGATCGGATGGATCGCAACGGTCCGATCGATCATCACCGATCAGGATCATGGCTTGGATCGATCACAACTGTCGAATTGTCACCGATCGGATGGATCGCAACCGTCGGATCGATCATTGCCGATCAAGATTATGGCTTGGATCAATTGTAACCGTCGGATCATCGCCGATCAGATGGATCGCAACCGTCGGATTGATCATCGCTGATTGGGATCATGGCTTGGATCGATCGCAATCGTCGGATCATCGCCTATCGGATTGATCGCAACCATCGGATATATCATCGCCTATCGGGATCATGGCTTGGATCGATCGCAACCGTTGGATCGTCGCCGATCGAATGGATCGCAACAGTCGGATCGATCATCCATGATAGGGATCATGGCTTGGATCGATCACAACCGTGGGATCGATGCCGATAGGATTAATCGCAACAGTTTCATCGATCATCGCCAATAAGGATCATGGCTTGGATCGATCGCAACCGTCGGATATTCGCCAATCGAATGGATTGCAGTCATCGGATCATCGCCGATCGGATGGATCGCAACGTCAGATCGATCAGGATCATGGCTTCGATCGATCGCAACCATCGGATCGTCGCCAATCGATGGATCGCGATCGTCAGATCGATCATCGTCGATCAATATCATGGCTTGGATCGATCGCAACCATTGGATCATCACCGATCGGATGGATCGCAACCGTTGGATCGATCATCGCCGATCGGGATCATGGCTTGGATCTATCGCAACCGTCGGATCATCGCCGATCGGATGATCACAACCGTCGGATCGATCATCGCCGATCGAGATCACAGCTTGGATCGATCGCAATCATCGGATCGTCGCTGATCGGATGGATCGCAACCGTCAGATTGATCATCGCTGATCGGGTTCATGGCTTCGATCGATCGTAACCATCGAATCGTCGGCGATCGAATTGATCGCAACGGTCCAATCGATCATCGCCGATCGGGATCATGGTTTGACTCAATCGCAACAGTTGGATCTTCGCCGATCGGATGGATCGCAACCATCGGATCGATCATTGCTGATCAGGATATGGATTGGATCGATCGCAACCGTCGGATCGTTGCCGATCGGATGGATCGCAACCGTCGGATTGTTGCCGATCGGATGGATCGCAACCGTCGGTTCGATCCTCGCCGATCGGTTTCATGGCTTGGATCGATCGCAACTATCAAATCATCGCCGATCAAATTGATCGCAATGGTCCAATCGATCATCGCCGATCGGGGATCATGGCTTCAATCGATTGCAATAGTCGGATCTTCACCGATCGGATGGATCACAACCGTTGGATCGATCATCGCCGATCGGGATCATGACTTAGATCGATCGCAACCATCGGATTGTCGCCGATCGGATGGATCGCAACCATCGGATCGATCATGTCGATTAGGATCATAGCTTGGATCGATCGCAACCATCGGATCGTCGCCGATCAGATGGATTGCAACCGTCGGATCGATCATCGCAGATCGGGATCATGGCTTGCATTGATCGCAATTGTCAGATGATCGCTGATCGGATGGATTGCAATTGTCGGATCAATCATCGCCGATCGGGATCATGGCTTGAATCGATTGCAACCGTTGGATCGTCGCTGATCGGATTGATCGCAATGGTCCGATCGATCATTGCCGGTCGGGATCATGGCTTGGATCGATCGCAACCGTTGGATCGTTGCTGATCGGATGGATCGCAACTATCAGATCGATCATCGCCGATCGGGATCATGGCTTGGATCGATCACAACCATTGGATCGTCGTGGATCGGATGGATCGCAACCGTCCATCGATCATTGCCGATCGGGATCATGGCTTGGATCAATCACAACCGTTAGATCGTTGCCGATCGGATGGATCGCAACTATCGAATCGATCATCGCCGATCGGGATCATGGTTTGATCGATCGCCACCATTGGATCGTCGCCGATCGGATGGATTGCAACCATCGGATCATCGCCGATCGTATGGACCATAACCACCGATCGATCATTGCCTATCAGGATCATGGCTCGGATCGATCGCAACCATTGGATCATCGCCGATCGAATGGATCGCAATTATTGGATCGATCATCGCTGATCGGGATCATGGCTTGGATCGATCCCAACCATCAGATTGTCGCCGATCGGATGGATCACAATCGTCGGATCGATCTTGCCGATCGGGATCATAGCTTGGATCGATCGCATCCGTCAGATCGTCGCTGATCGGATGGATCGCAACCATCGGATCGATGATCACCGATCGTGATCATGGCTTGGATCGATCGCAACCGTTGGATCGTCGCCGATCGGATGGATCACAACTATCAGATCGATCATTGCCGATCGGGATCATGGCTTGGATCGATCGCAGCCATCAGATCATCGCCGATCGAATGGATCGCAATGGTCGGATCGATCTTGCCGATCGGGATCATGGCTTGTATCGATCCCAACCGTTGAATCGTCGCCGATTGGATGGATCGCAACCGTCGGATCGATGATCGCCGATCGTGATCATGGCTGGATCGATTGCAACCATCGGATCATCGCCGATTGGATGGATTGCAACCGTCCGATCGATCATTGTCGATCGGGATTATGGCTTGGATCGATTGTAACAGTCGGATCTTCACCGATCGGATGGATCGCAACCGTCGGATCGATTATCGCCGATCGGGATCATGACTTAGATCGACCGCAACCGTCGGATTGTCACCGATCGGATGGATCGCAACCATCGGATCGATCATCGCCGATTGGGATCATAGCTTGGATCGATCGCAACCATCAAATCGTCGCTGATCGGATGGATTGCAACCGTCGGATCAATCATCGCAGATCGGGATCATGGCTTGCATCAATCGCAATCGTTAGATGATCGCTGATCGGATGGATCGCAATTGTCGGATCGATCATCACCGATCGAGATCATGGCTTGAATCGATTGCAACCGTCGGATCGTCGCTGATCGAATTGATCGCATGGTCTGATTGATCATCGCCGGTCGGGATCATGGCTTGGATCATCGCAACCGTTGGATCGTCGCTGATTGGATGGATCGCAACTATCGGATCGATCATCGCCGATCGGGATCATGGCTGGATCAATCGCAACCATCGGATCGTCACGGATCGGATGGATCGCAACCGTCCGATCGATCATTGCCGATCGGATCATGGCTTGGATCGATCGCAACCGTTGGATCATCGCCGATCGGATGGATCACAACTATTGGATCGATCATCGCCGATCGGGATCATGGTTTGGATCGATCGCCACCATTGGATCATCGCCGATCGGATAGATCACAACCATCGGATCATCGCCGATCGTATGGATCATAACCGTCTGATCGATCATTGCCTATCAGGATCATGGCTTGGATCGATCGCAACCCAACGATCATCGCCGATCGGATGGATCACAACTATTGGATTGATCATCGCTGATCGGGATCATGGCTTGGATCGATCGCAACCATCGAATCATCGCCGATCGGATGGATCGCAATCGTCGGATCGATCTTGCCGATCGGGATCATAGCTTGGATCGATCGCATCCGTTGGATTGTCGCCAATCGGATGGATCGCAACCATCGGATTGATGATCACCAATCGTGATCATGGCTTGGATCGATCAGAACCGTTGGATCATCGCCGATCGGATGGATCACAACTATCGGATCGATCATTGCCGATCGGGATCATGGCTTGGATCGATCGCAGCCATCGGATCATCGCTGATCGGATGGATCGCAACGGTTGGATCGATCTTACCGATCGGGATCATGGCTTGGATCAATCGCAACCGTCGGATCGTCGCCGATCGGATGGATCGCCACCATCGAATCGATGATCGTCGATCGTGATCATGGCTTGGATCGATCGCAACCATCGGATCATCACCGATTGGATGGATCGCAATCATCCGATCGATCATTGCCGATCGGGATCATGGCTTGGATCGATTGCAACC
>UESW01004995.1:138579-267931 GCA_900491605.1 Calamus simplicifolius | reverse complement strand
GATCATGGCTTGGATCGATTGCAACCGTCGTATAGTCACCGATCAGATGGATCGCAATCGTCGGATCGATCATCGCCGATCGGGATCATGACTTGGATCGATCGCAACCACTGGATATCGTCGCCGATCGGATGGATCAGAACCGTCGGATCGATCATCACCGATCAGGATCATGGCTTGGATCGATCGCAACCGTAGGATATCATCGTCGATTGGATGGATCACAACCGTCGGATCGATCATCGTCGATCGGGATCATGGCTTGGATCGATTGCAACCGTCGGATCGTCGCCTATTGGATGGATCGCATCACTCCGATCGATCATTGCTGATCGGGATCAAGGCTTGGATTGATCGCACCGTCGAATATAACTGCTGATCGGATGGATCGCAACCGTCGGATCGATCATCACCGCTCGGGTTCTTGGCTTAGATCGATCGCAATTGTTGGATATCGCGCCGATTGGATGGATCGCAACGATCGAATCGATCGTCGCCGATCGGGATCATGGCTTGATCGATTGCAACTGTCGGATATTACGCCAATCGGTGATTGCAACCGTCGAATCGATCATCACCAATCGTGATCATGGCTTGGATTGATCGCAACCGTCGGATCATCGCCGATCGGATGGATCGCAATGGTCCGATAGATCATCGTCGATCAGGATCATGGCTTGGATCGATCACAACCATGGATCATCACCAATTGGATGGATCGCATTCGTCGGATCAATCACCGCCGATTAGGATCATGGCTTGGATTGATCGCAAGCATCGTATTGTCGCCGATCGGATGGATCACAGCCGTCGGATCGATCATCGCCGATCGGGATCATGGCTTGGATCGATCGCAACGTTGGATCATCGCCGATCGAATGGATCACAACGGTCTGATCGATCATCGCCGATAGGGATCATGGCTTGGATCGATCGCAATCATCGGATATCGTCGCCGATCGATTGGATCGCAACGGTTCGATCGATCATCGCCGATCAGGATAATGGCTTGGATCGATCGCAACCGTTGTATCATCACCGATCGGATGGATCGCAACCGTCGGATCGATCATCGCCGCTCGGGATCTTGGCTTGGATGATCGCAACTGTCGGATATCATTGCCGATCGGATGGATCGCAACTATCGGATCGATCGTCGCCGATCGGGATAATGGATTGGATCGATCGCAACCATCGGATCGTTGCCGATCGGATGATCGCAACTACCGAATCGATCATCGCCGATCGGGATCATGGCTTGGATCGATCGCAAACATTGGATTGTCGCCAATCGGATGGGTCGCAACCGTCGGATCAATCATCGTCTATTAGGCATGGCTTGGATCGATCGCAACCATCGTATGTTGCTGATCGGATGGATTGCAGCCGTCTGATCGATCATCGCCGATTGGGATCATGGCTTGGATCGATCGAAACCATTGGATCATCGCCGATCGGATGGATCGCAACCGTCGGATCCATCATCGCCGATCGGGATCATGGCTTGTATCGATCGCAACCGCTGGATCGTCGCGATCGGTTGGATAACAACGGTCCGATCGATCAATGCCGATCGGGATCATGGCTTGGATCGATCGCAACCGTCGTATCATGCGTAGATCGGATGTATCACAACCATCAGATCGATCATCGCCGATTCGAATCATGGCTTAGATCGATCGCAACCGTCGAATATTCATCGTCGATCAGATGGATTGAAACCATCGGATCGATTATCGCTGATCGAGATCATGGCTTTGATCGATCGCAACCGTCGGATCATCGCCGATCGGAGGGATCGTAATGGTCCGATCGATCATCGCCGATCGAGATCATGGGCTTGGATCGATCGCTACCATTGGATATCATCGCCGATCGGATGGATCGAAACTGTCGGATCGATCATAGCCGATCGGGATCATGGCTTGGATCGATCGCAATCGTTCGGATCATCGACTATCGGATGGATCGCAATGGTCCGATCTATCATCGCCGATAGGGATCATGGCTTGGATCGATCGCAACAGTCGGATATCATCGTTGATCAGATGGATCGCAACCGTCGGATCGATCATCACCGATCAGGATCATGGCTTGGATCGATCGCAATAGTTAGATCATCACCGATTGGATGGATCGCAACGGTCCGATCGATCATAGCCGATCGGGATCATGGCTTGGATCGATCGCAACCATCGGATCATAGCCGATTGGGTGGATCACAACTATCGGATTGATCATCGCCGATCAAGATCATGGCTTGGATCGATCGCAACCCTCGGACATCGTCGCCGATCGGATGGATCACAACCGTCGGATCGATCATCGCCGATCTGATGGATCGCAACCATCGAATAGATCATCGCCGATCGGGTTCATGGCTTGGATCGATCACAACCATTGGATATCGTCGTCGATCGGATGGATCGCAACCATCGGATCGATCATCGCCAATCGGGATCATGGCTTGGATCGATCGCAACCGTCGTATAGTCACCGATCGGGATATGGCTTGGATCTATCGCAACCGGATATCATCGTCGATCGGATGAATCAGAACCGTTGGATCGATCATCGCCAATCAGGATCATGGCTTGGATCGATCACAACTATCGGATATCATCGCAGATCGATGGATCGCAACCGTCGGATTGATCATCGTCGATCAGGATTATGGCTTGGATCGACTGCAACCGTCAGATCGTCGCCTATCGGATGGATCGTAATGCTCCGATCGATCATTGCTGATCGGGATCATGGCTTGGATAGATCGTAACCATCAAATATCATCGCCGATCGGATGGATCGTAACCATCGGATCAATCATCACCGATCGGGATCATTGCTTGGATCGCAACCATCGAATCATCATCGCCGATCGGATGGATCGCAACATCAGATCAATCATGGCTTGGATCAATCGCAACCATCGTATTGTCGCCGATCGGATGGATCGCAGCCGTCGGATCGATCATCGCTGATCGGGATATTGGCATGGACCGATCGAAACCGTTGGATCATCGCCGATCGGATGGATCGCAACAATCCGATCGATCATCGCCGTTTGGGATCATGGCTTGGATCGAACGCAACCGTCGGATCATCGCCGATTGGATGGATCGCAACGCTCCAATCGATCATCGTCGATCGGGATCATGGCTTGGATCGATCGCAACCGTCGGATATCATCGCCGATCGGATGGATCACAACCGTCAGATCGATTAACCGATCGGGATCATGGCTTGGATCTATCATAACCATCGGATCGTCACCGATCGGATGGCTCGCAATGCTCCGATCGATTATCGCTGATCGGCATCATGGCTTGGATCGATTGCAACAGTCGGATATCGTCGCCGATCGGATGGATCGCAACGGTCGGATCAATCATAGTCGATCGGGAACATGGCTTGGATCGATCGCAACTATCGATATCGTCGCCCGGATGGATCGCAACGGTCAGAACAATCATCGTCGATCGGGATCATGGCTTGGATCGATCGCAACTGTTAGATATCGTCATCGATCGGATGGATCGCAACCGTCGGATCGATCATCGCCGATCGGGATCATGGCATGGATCGATCGCAACCGTCGGATATCATCGCCGATCGGAGGGATTGCAACCGTAGGATTGATCATCGCCGATCGGATCATGGCTTGGATCTATTGCAACCATCGTATCATCACCGATCGAATGGATCGCAATGCTCCGATCGATCATCGCTGATCGGGATAGGGCTTGGATCGATCACAACCGTTGGATATCGCGCCGATCGAAAGGATCGCAACGTCGGATCAATCATCGCCGATCGGGATCATGGCTTGGATCGATCGCAACACTCGGATCATCGCCGATCGGATGGATCGCAACAGTCGGATCGATGATCGCTGATCATGATCATGGCTTGGATCAATCGCAACCGTCGGATCATCGCCGATCGGATGGATCGCAACGTCCGATCGATCATCGACGATTCGGGATCATGGCTTGGATCGATCGCAACCGTTGGATCGCCGCCGATCGGATGGATCGCAACCGTCGATCGATCATCGATCGAGATCATGGCTTGGATCGATGCAACCGTCGGATATCGTCGCCGATCGGATGATCGCTACCGTCGGATCGATCATCGCCGATCAGGATCATGGCTTGGATCGATCGCAACGTCGCATCGCCGATCGGATGGATCGCAATGGTCCCGATCGGATCATGGCTTGGATCGCAACCGTCGATCGTCGCCGATCGGAGATTCGGATCGATCAATCAGTCGATCGATCGATCATGGATCGCAGATCGTCGCCGATGATGGCTTGGATCGATCGCAATTGGATCGTCCGCCGATCGGATGGATCGCAATCGGATCATCGATCGATCCATCGCCGATCAGGATCATGGCTTGGTCGATCGCAATCGTCGGATGGATCGCAACCGTCGGAATCGTCGCCGATCGGATGGATGTCACAACGGTCTGATCGATCATCGCCGATTGGGATCATTGCTTGGATCGATCGCAACCATCGGATATCGTTCGCCGATCGAATGGATCGCAACCGTCGGATCGATCATCGCCGATCGGAATCATGGCTTGGATCGATCGCAACCGTCAAATATCATCGCCGATTGGATGGATCGCAACCGTCGGATCGATCATCACCGATCGGGATCGTGGCTTGGATTGATTGGAACCGTCAGATATCGTTGTCGATCGGATGGATCGCAACCGTCGGATCGATCATCGCCGATCGGGATCATGCTTGGATCGATCGCAACCATCGGATATCGTCGCCGGTCGGATGGATTGCAACCGTCGATCGATCCTCGCCATCGGGTTCAAGGCTTGGATCGATCGCAATCATCGGATCATTGATGATCAGATGGATCGCAACGGTCCGATCGATCATCGCCGATCGAGATCATGACTTGGATCGATAGCAACCGTCGGAGCGTCGCCGATCGGATGGATCGCAACGGTCTGATCGATCATTGCTGACTGGGATCATGGCTTGGATCGATTGCAACTGTCGTATATCTTCGCAGATCGGATGGATCGCAACCATCGGATCGATCATCGCTGATCGGGATCATGGCTTGGATCGATCACAACCATCGGATGTATCGCAATAGTCCGATCGATCATCGCCGATCCGGATCATGGCTTGGATCGATCGCAACCGTCGGATATCATCGCCGATTGGATGGATCGCAACCGTCGGATCGATCATTGCCGAGCGGGATCATGGCTTGGATCGATCGCAATCGTCACGATCATCGACGATCGGATGGATCGCAACGGTCCGATCGATCATCGCTGATCGTGATCATGGCTTGGATCGATAGCAACCGTCGGAGCATCGCCGATCGGTTGGATCGCAACCGTCCGATCGATCATCGCCAATCGGGGTAATGACTTGGATCGATCGCAACCGTCGTATCATCGCCGATCGGATGGATCGCAACCGTCGGATCGATCATCGCCGATCGAGATAATGGCTTGGATCGATCGCAACCGTAGGATATCGTCGCCGATCAGATTGATTGAAACCGTCAAAACGAATATCGCCGATCGGGATCATCTTGATCGATCACAACCATCGGATCATCGCTGATCGGATGGATCACAATGATCCAATCGATCATCGCTAATCGGGATCATGGCTTGGTTCACTAGCAACTGTCGGATATCGTCGCCGATCGATGGATCACAATAGTCGGATCGATCATTGCCGATCGGGATCATGGCTTGGATCGATCGCAACCGTCGGATATCGTCGCCGATCGGATCGATCGCAACCGTCGGATCGATCATCGCCGATCGGGATCTTGGCTTGGATCGATCACAACCGTCGGATATTGTCACCGATCGAATGGATCACAACGGTCGGATCGATCATTGCCGATCAGGATTTTGGCATGGACCGATCGCAACCATCGGATATCGTCGCTGATCGGATGGATCGCAAACCGTCGGATCGATCATCGCCGATCGTGATCATGGCTTGGATCGATTGCAATGATTGGATCGTCGCCGATCGGATGGATTGTCATGGTTCGATCGATCATCGCCGATCGTATCATGGCTTGGATCGATCGCAACCGTCGGATATCATCACCGATCGAATCGATCGCAACCGTCGGATTGAGCATCGTCGATCGGGATCATGGCTTGTATCGATCGCAACTGTCGGATCGACGCCGATCGGATGGATCGCCATCGTCATCAATCATCGCTGATCGGGATATTGGCTTGGATCGATCGCAACCTTTGGATATCATCGCCGATCCGATGGATCGCAATCGTCGGATCGATCATCGTCGATCGGGATCATGTCTTGGATCAATCGCAACCGTCGGATCGACGCCTATCGGATGGATCGCAATGCTCGGATTGATCATCGCTGATCTGGATAATGGCTTGGATCGATCACAACCATCGAATATCATCGCCGATCGGATGGATCGCAACGGTCGGATCGATCATAGCCGATCGAGAGATCATGGCTTGGATCGATCGCAACTGTCGTATATCGTCGCCGATCGGATGGATCGCAATCGTCATCTCGATCATCGCCAATCGTGATCATGGCTTGGATTGATCGCAACATTCGGATCGTCGTCGATCAGATGGATCGCAACGGTCAGATCGATCATCGCCTGTCGAGATCATGGCTTGAATCAATCGCAACCATCGGATATAATCGCCGATCGAATGGATCGCAACTGTCGGATCGAGCATCACCGATGGGATCATGGCTTGGATCGATCGCAACCGTCGGATATCGTCGCCGATCGGATGGATCCAAACCGTCGGATCGAT
Organism: Calamus simplicifolius; assembly: GCA_900491605.1. NCBI lineage: Eukaryota > Viridiplantae > Streptophyta > Magnoliopsida > Arecales > Arecaceae > Calamus > Calamus simplicifolius. The sequence continues at coordinate 261,112 of UESW01004995.1, read as the reverse complement.
CATCGCCGATCGAAATCATGGCTTGGATCGATCGCAATCGTCGGATATCGACGCCGATCGTATGGATCACAACCATAGGATCGATCATCGCCGATCGGGATTATGGCTTGGATCGATCGCAACCATCGGACCATCGCCGATTGGATGGATCACAATGTTCGATCGATCATCTGATCGGATCATGGCTGGATCGATTGCAACCGTCGGATATCGTCACCGATCGGATGGATCGCAACGGTCGGATCAATCATCGCCAATCGGGATCATGGCTTGGATCGACGCAACCGTCGGATATCGTCACCGATCATATGGATCGCTACCGCCGGATCGATAATTGCCGATCGGGATCATGGCTTGGATTGGTCGCAACGGTCAGAGCGTCGCCAATCAAATGGATCGCAATGGTCCGATTGATCATTGCGGGTCGGGATCATGGCTTGGATCGCTCACAACCATCGTATCATCGCCGATCGGTTGGATCGCAACAGTCCAATCGATCATCGCTGATCGGGATCATGGCTTGGATTGATCGCAACCATCGGATCGTCGCCTATCATCGGATGGATCGCAACCGTCGGATCGATCATCGCCGATCAGGATCATGGCTTGGATTGATCGCAACCGTGGGATATCCTTGGATCGATCGCAAAGTGGGATCATCACGATCGGATGGATCGCAACGGTCCGATCGATCATCGCCGATCGGATCATGGCTTGGATCGACCGCAACCATCGGATCATTGCCGATCGGGTAGATCGCAACCTCTGATCGATCATTGCCGATCGGGATCATGGCTTGGATCGATCGCAACCATCGGATTGTCGCCGATCAGATGGATCGCAACCGTCGGATCGATCATCGCCGATCGGGATCATGGCTTGGATCGATCGCAACCGTAAATCGTCGTGAATCGGATGATCGCAACCGTCGGATCGATCTCGCCGATCGGGATCATGGCTTGGATCGATCGCAACCGTCATAGTTGCATCGGTCGGATGGATCGCACCTCGGATCGATCATCGCCGATTGGGATCATAATGATCGATCGCAGCCTATCATCGCCGATCGGATGGATCGCAACCGTCGGATCGATCATCGCCGATCGGGATCATGGCAATGATCGATCGCAACCGTCGGATATCATCGCCGATTGGATGGATCGGAACCATCGGATCGATCATCGCCGATCGGGATCATGGCTTGGATCGATCGCAACCATCGGATATCATCGCCGATCGGATGGATCGCAACCGTCGATCGATCATCGTCGATCAGGATCATGGCTTGGATCGATTGCAACCGTCAATCGTCGCCTATCGGATGGATCGCAACGCTTCGATTGATCATCGCTGATCAGGATCATGGCTGGATTGATCGCAACCGTCGGATATCGATCGCCGATCGGATGGATCGCAACGGTCATATCGATCATCGCCGTTCGGGATCATAGCTTGGATCTATCGCAACTATCGGATTTTATCGCCGATCGGATGGATCGCAATCATCGGATCGATCATCGCCGATTGTGATCATGGCTTGGATCGATCGCAACATCGGATCGTCACCGATCGGATGGATCAAATTCGGATCGATCATCGCCAATCAGATCATGGCTTGGATCGATCGCAACCGTCGGATCGAGCATCGCCAATCGGGATCATGGCTTGGATCGATCGCAACCGTTTGATCTTGCCGATTGGATGGATCGTAACCATCGAATCAATCATCGCCGATCGGATCATGGCTTGGATCGATCGCAACCGTCATATTATCACCGATCGGATTGATCGCAAGCCAGGATCGATCATTGCCGATCAGGATCATGGCTTGGATTGATCGCAACCGTTGGATTTCGCCGATCAGATGGATCGCAACCATCGGATCAATCATCATCGAGAGGGATCATGGCTTGATCGATCGCAACCGCCAGATCGTCGCCGATCGGATGGATCGCAACCATCGGATCGATCATCACCGATAGGGATCATGGCTTGTATCGATCGCAACCGCCAGATCGTCGCCGATCGGTTGAATGCAACGGTCCGATCGATCATCGCCTATTGGGATAATGGCTTGGATCGATCGCAACCATTGTATCATCGCCGATTGGATGGATCGCAAACCGTCGGATCGATCTCGCCGATCAGGATCATGGCTTAGACGATCGCAGCCGTCAGATATCATCGTCGATCGGATGGATTGAAACCATCGGATCGATCATCACCGATCGGGATCATGGCTTTGATCGATCGTAACCGGGATTATCGCTGATCAGAGGGATCGCAACGGTCCGATCGATCATCGCCGATGGCTTGGATCGATCGCAATCGTCGGATATCGTCGCCGATCGATAGGATTGCAATGGTCCGATCGATCATCGCCGATCGGGATAATGGCTTGGATCGATCGCAACCATATCATCGCCGATCGGATGGATCGCAACCGTCGGATCGATCATCGCCGCTCGGGATCTTGGCTTGATCGACGCGACCGTCTATCATCGCCGTTAGGATGGATCGCAACATCAGATCGATCATCGCCGATCGGGATCATGGTTTGGATCGATCGCAACTGTCGGAATCGCCGATCGGATGGATCGCAACCGCCGAATCGATCATCGCTGATTGATCATGGCTTGGATTATCGCAATCGTCGGACGTTGGATCGGATGGACGAATGATCCGATCGATCATTGCCGATCAGGATCATGGCTTGGATTGACGCAATGGTCCGATCGATCATCGCCGCTCGGGATAATGGCTTGGATCGATCGCAACCGTCGTATCATCGTCGATCGGATGGATCCGCAACCATCGGATCGATCATCGCCGATTGGGATTTTGGCTTGGATCGATCGCAACCATCGGATTTCGTGCGATCGGATGGATCGCAACGATCAGATCGATCATCGCCGATCGGGATCATGGCTTGGATCGATCGCAATTCTATATTATCGCCGATCGGATGGATCGCAACCGTTAGATCGATCATCGCCGATCGTGATCATGGCTTGGATCGATCGCAATTGTCGGATCATCGCCGATCGGATGGATCGCAATGGTCCGATAGATCTTGCCGATCGGGATCATGGCTTGGATTGATCGCAACCATTGGATCATCGTCGATCGAATGGATCGCAACCGCCGGATTGTCACTGATCGGTTGACAGCAACGGTCCGATCGATCATCGCCGATTGGGATAATGGCTTGGTACATCGCAACCATCGTATTGTCGCCGATCGATGGATCGCAACCGTCAAATCGATCACCGATCGTGATCAATGGCTTGGATCGATTGCAACCGTCGTATAGTCGCCGATCAGATGGATCGACAACCATCGGATCGATCATCGCCGATTCGGGATCATGGCTTGGATCGATCGCAACCACAGGATATCGTCGTCGATCGGATGGATCAGAACCGTCGGATTGATCATCACCGATCAGGATCATGGCTTGGATCGATCGCAATCGTAGGATCATCGTCGATTGGATGGATCACAACCGTCGGATCGATCATCATCGATCGGGATCATGGCTTGGATCGATTGCAACCGTCGGATCGTCCACCTATTGGATGGATCGCTCCTCCGATCGATCATTCTATCGGGATCAAGGCTTGGATTGATCGCAACCGTCGAATATAACTGCTGATCGGATGGATCGCAACCGTCGGATCGATCATACCGCTCGGGATCTTGGCTTGGATCGATCACAATTGTTGGATATCGTCGCCGATCTGGATGGATCGCAACGATCGAATCGATCGTCGCGATCGGGATGCTTGGATCGATTGCAACTGTCGGATCATTATCGCCGATCGGATGGATTGCAACCGTCGAATCGATCATCACCAATCATGATCATGCTTGGATTGATCGCAACCGTCGAATCATCGCCGATCGGATGGATCGCAATGGTCCGATAGATCATCGTCGATCGGGATCATGGCTTGGATCGATCACAACCATTGGATCATCACCGATTGGATGGATCGCATCCGTCGGATCAATCACCGCCGATTAGGATCATGGCTTGGATTGATCGCAAGCATCGTATTGTCGCCGATCGGATGGATCACAGCCGTCGGATTGATCATCGCCGATCGGGATCATGGCTTGGATCGATCGCAACCGTTGGATCATCGCCGATCGAATGGATCACAGCAGTCTGATCGATCATCGCCGATAGGGATCATGGCTTGGATCGATCGCAATCATCGGATATCGTTGCCGATCGATTGGATCGCAACGGTTCGATCGATCATCGCCGATCAGGACAATGGCTTGGATCGATCGCAACCGTCGTATCATCGCCGATCGGATGGATCGCAACCGTCGGATCGATCATCGCCGCTCGGGATCTTGGCTTGGATCGATCGCAACCGTCGGATATCATTGCTGATCGGATGGATCGCAACTATCGGATCGATCGTCGCCGATCGGGATAATGGATTGGATCGATCGCAACCATCGGATCGTTGCCGATCGGATGATCGCAACCGCCGAATCGATCATCGCTGATCGGGATATTGGCTTGGATCGATCGCAACCTTTGGATATCATCGCCGATCTGATGGATCGCAATCATCGGATCGATCATCGTCGATCGGGATCATGTCTTGGATCGATCGCAACCATCGGATCGACGCCTATCGGATGGATCGCAATGCTCGGATCGATCATCGCTGATCTGGATAATGGCTTGGATCTATCACAACCGTCGGATATCATCGCCGATCGGATGGATCGCAACGGTCGGATCGATCATAGCCGATCGAGATCATGGCTTGGATCGATCGCAACTGTCGTATATCGTCGCCGATCGGATGGATCACAATCGTCATCTCGATCATCGCCAATCGTGATCATGGCTTGGATTGATCGCAACATTCGGATCGTCGCCGATCAGATGGATCGCAACGGTCAGATCGATCATCGCCTGTCGAGATCATGGCTTGGATCGATCGCAACCATCGGATATAATCGCCGATCGAATGGATCGCAACTGTCGGATCGAGCATCATCGATGGGATCATGGCTTGGATCGATCGCAACCGTCGGATATCGTCGCCGATCGGATGGATCCAAACCGTCGGATCGATCATCACCGATCGAAATCATGGCTTGGATCGATCGCAACCGTCGGATATCGACGCCGATCGTATGGATCACAATCGTAGGATCGATCATCGCCGATCGGGATTATGGCTTGGATCGATCGCAACCATCAGACCATCGCCGATCGGATGGATCACAACGCTTCGATCGATCATCGCTAATCAGGATCATGGCTCGGATCGATTGCAACCGTCGGATATCGTCACCGATTGGATGGATTGCAACGGTCGGATCAATCATCACCAATCGGGATCATGGCTTGGATCGATCGTAACCGTCGGATATCGTCACCGATCATATGGATCGCTACCGCCGGATCGATAATCGCCGATCGGGATCATGGCTTGGATTGGTCGCAATGGTCAGAGCATCGCCAATCAAATGGATCGCAATGGTCCGATTGATCATTGCGGGTCGGGATCATGGCTTGGATCGCTCGCAACCATTGTTTCGTCGCCGATCGGTTGGATCGCAACAGTCCAATCGATCATCGCCGATCGGGATCATGGCTTGGATTGATTGCAACCATCGAATCGTCGCCTATCAGATGGATCGCAACCGTCGGATCGATCATCGCCGATCAGGATCATGGCTTGGATCGATCGCAATCGTGGGATATCGTCCCTCATCGGATGGATCGCAACCGTCGGATATCGTTGCCGATCGGGATCATGGCTTTGATGGATCACAACTATCGTATCGTCGCCGATCAGATGGATCGCAACGGTTGCGATCGATCTAAGCCATGATCTCGATCGACGATGATCGATCGGACTGTTACGATCCATCCGATCGGCGACGATATCCGACGGTTGCAATCGATCCAAGCCATGATCCCGATCAGTGATGATCGATCGGAGCGTTGTGATCCATCCGATCAGCGACGATCCAACGATTGTGATCGATTTGAGCCATGATCTCGATCAGCGATGATCGATCCTACGGTTGCGATCCATCCGATCGGCATCGATATCCGACGGTTGCGATCGATCCAAGCCATGATCCCGATCGGCAATGATCGATCCGACGGTTGCGATCCATCCGATCGGCGACGATATCCGACGGTTGCGATCGATCCAAGCCATGATCCTGATCGGTGATGATCATTCCGATGGTTGCGATCCATCCGATTGGCGACAATATGACGGTTGCGATCGATCCAAGCCATGAACCCGATCGGCAATGATCGATCCGACGGTTGCGATCCATCCGATCGGCGACGATATCCGATGGTTGCGATCGATCCAAGCCATGATCCCGATCGATGATGATCGATCCGATGGTTGTGATCCATCCGATCGGCGATATTCGACAATTGCGATAGATCCAAGTCATGAACCCGATCAGTAATGATCGATCGGACCGTTGCGATCTATCCGATCGGCAACGCTCCGACGGTTTCTATCGATCCAAGCCATGATCCCGATTGACGATGATCGATCGGACCGTTGCGATCTATCCGATCAGCAACGGTCCGATGGTTGCGATCGATCCAAGCCATGATCCCGATCGGCGATGATCGATCGGACCCTTGCGATCCATCCGATTGGCAACAATATCCAACGGTTGCAATCGATCCAAGCCATGATCTCGATCGGCGATGATCGATCCAACGGTTGCGATCCATTTGATCGGCGACGATACGATAGTTGTGATCTATCCAAGCCATGATCCCGATCGGCAACGATATCCGACGGTTGCGATCCATCCGATGAGTGACGATATCCCACGGTTGCTATCGATCCAAGACATGATCCTGATCGGCGATGATCGATCCAACGGTTGCGATCCATCCGATAGGCGACGATCTGATGGTTACGATCAATCCAAGCCATGATCTCGATCGACGATGATCGATCGGACTGTTGCGATCCAATCGATCGGCGACGATACGATAGTTGCGAGCAATCCAAGCCATGATCCCGATCCGCAATGATCGATCGGACCATTGCGATCCATTCGATCGGCGACGCTCTGACCGTTGCGACCAATCCAAGCCTTGATCCCGATCGGCGATTATCGATCCAGCGGTAGCGATCCATATGATCGGTGACGATATCCGACGGTTGCGATCGATCCAAGCCATGATCCCGATTGGTAATGATTGATCCAACCGTTGCGATCCATCCGATCGGTGATGATATCCGACGGTTGCAATCGATCCGAGCCATGATCCTGATCAGCGATGATCAATCGAAGCGTTGCGATCCATCCGATCGGCGACAGTCCGATGGTTGCAATCGATCCAAGCCATAATCCCGATCGGCGATGATCGATCCTACGGTTGTGATCCATCCAATCGGCATCGATATCCGACGGTTGCGATCGATCCAAGCCATGATCCCAATCGACAATGATCGATCCGACAGTTGCGATCCATCCGATCGGCGATGATATCCGACGGTTGCGATCGATCCAAGCCATGAACCCGATCGGCAACGATCGATCCGATGGTTGCGATCCATCCGATCGGCGACAATACGACGGTTGCGATCGATCCAAGCCATGAACCTGATCGGCAACGATCGATCCGACGATTGCGATCCATCCGATCGGTGATGATATCCGATGGTTGCGATCGATCCAAGCCATGATCCCGATCGACGATGGATCGCAATGGTCCGATCGATCATCGCCGATCAGGATCATGGCTTGGATCGATTGCAACCGTGGGATATCGTCATCCATCGGATGGATCGCAACCGTCGGATATCATCGCCGAACGGATGGATCATAACTGTCGGATCGATCATCGCCGATCGGGATCATGGCTTGGATCGATCGCAATCGTCGGATCATCAACGATCGAATGGATCGCAACGGTCTGATTGATCATCGCCGATCGGGATCATGGCTTGGATCGATAGCAACCGTCGGAGCGTTGCCAATCGGATGGATTGCAACGGTCCGATCGATCATTCTGATCGAGATCATGGCTTGGATCGATCGCAACCGTCGAATATCATCGCCAATTGGATGGATCGCAACCGTCGGATCGATCATCGCCGATCGGGTTCATGGCATGGATCGATCGCAACCGTCGTATTGTCACCGATCGAATGGATCGCAACGGTTCGATCGATCATTCTGATCGAGATCATGGCTTGGATCGATCGCAATCATCAGATATCATCACCGATCGGATGGATCGCAACGGTCGAATCAATCACCGTCGATCGGGATCATGGCTTGGATCGATCGTAACCATCGGATATCATCGCCGATCGGATGTATCGCTACCGTTGGATCGATAATCGCCGATTGGGATCATGGCTTGGATTGGTCGCAATGGTCAGAGCATCGCCAATTGGATGGATCGCAATGGTCCGATCGATCATTGCGGATCGGGATCATGGCTTGGATCACTCGCAACCATCGGATATTATCGACGATCGGATGGATCGCAACTGTCAGATGATCATCACCGATCGGGATCATGGCTTGGATTGATCGCAATCATTGGATCATCAATGATCAAATGGATCGCAACGGTCTAATTGATCAACGATGATCGTGATCATGGCTTGGATCGATAGCAACCGTCGGAGCATTTCCGATCGGATGGATCGCAATGGTCCAATCGATCATTCTGATCGAGATCATGGCTTGGATCGATTGCAACCATTGAATATCGTCGCCAATCGGATGGATCATAACCGTCGGATCGATCATCGCTGATCGGGTTCATGGCATGGATCGATCGCAACCGTCGTATTGTCGCCGATCGGATGGATTGCAACAGTTCGATCGATCATTTTGATCGAGATCATGGCTTGATTTGATCGCAACCGTCGGATATCGTCGCCGATCGGATGGATCGCAACGGTCGGATCAATCATCGCTGATCGGGATCATGGTTTGGATCGAACGCAACCATCGGATATCATCGCCGATCGGATGTATCGCTACCGCCGGATCAATAATCGCCGATCGAGATCATGGCTTGGATTGGTCGCAACGGTCAGAGCATCGCCGATCGGATGGATCGCAATGGTCCGATCGATCATTGCAGATCGGGATCATGGTTTGGATCACTCGCAACCGTCGTATCGTTGCCGATCGGTTGGATCGCAACAGTCCGATCGATCATCGCCGATCGAGATCATGGCTTGGATTGATCGCAGTAATCGGATCGTCACCTATCGGATAGATCGCAATGGTCCAATCGATCATCGCCGATTAGGATCATGGCTTGGATCTATCGCAACCGTGGGATATCATCGCCCATCGGATGGATCGCAACTGTCGGATATCATCACCGATCGGATGGATCGCAACCGTCGGATCGATCATCGCCGATCGAGATCATGGCTTGGATTGATCACAACTGTTGGATATCGTTGCTGATCAGATGGATCGCAACGGTCCAATTGATCATCGCCATTAGGATCATGGCTTGGATAGATCGCAACCGTCGGACCGTCGCCGATCGGATGGATTGCAACGGTCTGATCGATCATCGCCGATCGGGATCATGGCTTGGATCGATTGCAACCATCGGATATTATTGCCAATCGGATGGATCGCAACCATCGGATCGATCATAGCCGATCAGGATCATGGCTTGGATCAATCGCAACCGTCAGATCGTCACTGATCGGATGGATCGCAACGGTCCAATCGATCATCGCTGATCGGGATCATGGCTTGGATCGATCGCAACCATCGGATATCAACGCCGATCAGATGGATCGCAACCGTCGGATCGATCATCGCCGATCGGGATCATGGCTTGGATTGGTCGCAACGGTCAGAGCGTCGCCGATCGAATGGATCGCAATGGTCCAATCGATCATTGCGGATCGGGATCATGGCTTGGATCGCTCGCAACCATCGTATCATCGCCGATCGGTTGGATCGCAACAGTTCGATCGATCATCACCGATCGGGATCATGGCTTGGATTGATCGTAACCATCGGATCGTCGCCTATCGGATGGATCGCAACCGTTGGATCGATCATCGCCGATCAGGATCATGGCTTAGATCGATCGCAACCGTGGGATATCGTCGCTCATCGGATGGATTGCAACCGTCGGATATCGTTGCCGATCGGGATCATGGCTTGGATGGATCACAACTGTTGTATCGTCGCCGATCAGATGGATCGCAACCGTTGGATCGATCATCGCCGATCGAGATCATGGCTTGGATCGATCGCAACCGTTGGATATTGTTGCCCATCGGATGGATCGCAAGGGTCCGATCGATCATCGCTGATCGGAATCATGGCTTGGATCGATCGCAACCATCGGACCGTCGCTGATCGGATAGATCGCAACGGTCCGATCGATCATCGTCGATCGGGATCATGGCTTGGATCGATAGCAACCGTCGGAGCGTTGCCGATTGGGTAGATCGCAACGGTCCGATCGATCATTACTGATCGGGTTCATGACTTGGATCTATCACAATTGTCGGATATCGCCGATCGGATGGATCGCAACCATCGGATCGATCATCGTCGATCGGGATCATGGCTTGGATCGATTGCAACCATAGGATATCGTCGCCGATCGGATGGATCGCAACCATCGGATCGATCATTGCCGATCGGGTTCATGGCTTGGATCGATCGCAATCGTCGTATTGTCGCCGATCGGATGGATCGCAACCATCGGAATGATCATCGCCGATCAGGATCATGGCTTGGATCGATCGCAACCGTCAGATATCGTCGCCGATCGGATGGATCGCAACCGTCGGATCGATCATTGCCGATCGGGATCATGGCTTGGATCGATCGCAACCGTCGGATATCGATGCCGATCAGATGGATCGCAACCGTAGGATCGATCATCGCCGATCGAGATCATGGTTTAGATCGATCACAACCGTCGGATCGTCGCTGATCGGATGGATCACAACGCTCCGATCGATCCAAGCCATGGCTTGGATCTATCGCAACCGTCGGAGCATTACCGATCGGATGGATCGCAACGGTCCGATCGATCATTCTGATCGAGATCATGGCTTGGATCAATCATAACCGTCGAATATCGTCGCCAATCGGATGGATCGCAACCGTCGGATTGATCATCGCTGATCGGGTTCATGGCATGGATCGATCGCAAATTGTCGCCAATCGGATGGATTGCAACAGTTCGATCGATCATTCTGATCGAGATCATGGGTTGGATCGATCGCAACCATCGGATATCGTCGCCGATCGGATGGATCGCAACGGTCGGATCAATCATCGCCGATCGGGATCATGGCTTGGATCGAACGCAACCATCGGATATCATCGCCGATCAGATGTATCGCTACCGTCGCATCGATAATCGCCGATCGGGATCATGGCTTGGATTGGTCGCAATGGTCAGAGCATCGCCGATCGGATAGATCGCAATGGTCCGATCGATCATTGCAGATCGGGATCATGGTTTGGATCGCTCGCAACCGTCGTATCGTTGCCGATCGGTTGGATCGCAACAGTCCGATCGATCATCGCCGATCGAGATCATGGCTTGGATCGATCGCAGTAATCGGATCGTCGCCTATCGGATAGATCGCAACAGTCCGATCGATCATCGCCGATTAGGATCATGGCTTAGATCTATCGCAACCGTGGGATATCATCGCCCATCGGATGGATCGCAACTGTCGGATATCATCACCGATCGGATGGATCGCAACCGTCGGATCGATCTCGCTGATCGAGATCATGGCTTGGATCGATCACAACTGTTGGATATCGTTGCTGATCAGATGGATCGCAACGGTCCAATTAATCATCGCCAATCAGGATCATGGCTTGGATCGATCGCAACCGTCGGACCGTCGCCGATCGGATGGATTGCAACGGTCCGATCGATCATTGCCGATCGGGATCATGGCTTGGATCGATTGGAACCGTCGGATATCATTGCCGATCGGATGGATCGCAACCATCGGATCGATCATAGCCGATCAGGATCATGGCTTGGATCGATCGCAACCGTCAGATCGTCGCTGATCGGATGGATCGCAACGGTCCAATCGATCATCGCTGATCGGGGGATCATGGCTTGGATCGATCGCAACCATCGGAATCAACACCGATCAGATGGATCACAACCGTCGGATCGATCATCGCCGATCAGGATCATGTCTTGGATTGATCGCAACCGTCGGATCGTTGACGATCGGATGGTCCAATCGATCATCGCCGATCGGGATCATGGCTTGGATTGCTCACAACCATCGGATATCATCGACGATCGGATGGATGGCAACCGTCGGATCGATCATCGCCGATCGGGATCATGGCTTGGATCGATCGCAATCGTCGGATCATCAATGATCGGATGGATCGCAACGGTCCGATCGATCATCGCCGATCAGGATCATGGCTTGGATCGATAGCAATCGTTGGAGCATTGCCGATCGAATGGATCGCAATGGTTCGATCGATCATTCTGATTGAGATCATGGCTTGGATCGATCGCAACCGTCGGATATCATCACCAATCGGATGGATCGCAACCGTCGGATCAATCATCGCCGATCAGGTTCATGGCTTAGATCAATCGCAATCGTCGTATTATCGTCAATCGGATGGATCGCAACCGTTGAATTGATCATCGCCGATCGGGATCATGGCTTAGATCGATCGCAACTGTCGGATATCGTCACCGATTGGATGGATCGCAACCGTCGGATCGATCATCGCGGATCGAGATCAGGGCTTGGATTGTTCGCAATCGTCGTATTGTCACCAATCGGATGGATCGTAATCATCGGAGCGATCATCGCCGATCGGGATCATGGCTTGGATCGATCGCAATCGTCGTATAGTCACCGATTGGATGGATCGCAACCGTCGATCGATTATCGCATATCGAGATCATGGCTTGGATCGATCACAACCATCGGATAGATCGCAACGGTCGGATCAATCATCGCCGATCGAGAACATGGCTTGGATCGATCGCAACCATCGGATATCATTACCGATTGGATGGATCGCTACCGTCGGATCGATCATCGCCGATCGGTATCATGGCTTGGATTGGTTGCAACGGTCAGAGCGTCGCCGATCGGATGGATCGCAATGGTCCGATCGATCATTACAGATTAGGATCATGGCTTGGATCGCTAGCAATCGTCGTATCGTCGCCGATCAGTTGGATCGCAACAGTTCGATCGATCTTCGCCGATTGGGATCATGGCTTGGATCGATCGCAACCATCGGATATCATCGCCGATCGGATGTATCGCTACCGCTGGATCGATAATCGCCGATTGGGATCATGGCTTGGATTGGTCGCAATGGTCAGAGCATCGCCGATTGGATGGATCGCAATGGTCCGATCGATCATTGTGTATCGGGATCATGGCTTGGATCACTCGCAACCATCGGATATTATCGACGATCGGATGGATCGCAACTATTGGATCGATCATCGCCGATCAGGATCATGGCTTGGATCGATCGCAATCGTCGGATCATCAACGATCAAATTGATCGCAACGGTCTAATTGATCATCGCCAATCGTGATCATGGCGTGGATCGATAGCAACCGTCAGAGCATTGCTGATCGGATGGATCGCAACGGTCCGATCGATCATTCTGATCGAGATCATGGCTTGGATCGATCGCAACCGTCGAATATCGTCGCCAATCGGATGGATCGCAACCGTCAGATCGATCATCGCTGATCGGGTTCATGGATCGATCGCAACTGTTTGATCGTCGCCGATCGAATGGATCACAATGGTTCGATCGATCATCGCCGATCGGGATCATGGCTTGGATCAATCGCAACCATCGGATCATTGCCGATTGGGGTGGATCGCAATCATCGGATCGATCATTGCCGATCGGGATCATGGCTTAGATCGATCGCAACCATCGGATCATCTTCGATCGGAGTGATCGCAACGGTTCGATCGATCATCACCGATCGGGATCATGGATTGGACCGATCGTTACCGTCAGATATCATCGCCGATCGGATGGATTGCAACCGTCAGATCGATCATAGCCGATCGGGATCATGGCTTGGATCCATCGCAATCGTTGTAACATTGACGATCTGAAGGATCGCAACGGTCCGATCGATCATCGCCGATCGGGATCATGGTTTGGATCGATCGTAACAGTCGGATATCATCACCGATGATCGGATGTATCTCAACCTTCGGATCGATCATCGCCAATCGGGATCATTGCTTGGATCGATCGCAATAGTAGGATCATCATAGATCGGATGGATCGCAACGGTCCGATCGATCATCGCTGATCGGGATCATAGCTTGGATCGACCGCAACCATCGGATCATTGCCGATCGGGTGGATCGCAACCCTCTGATCGATCATTGCCGATCGGGATCATGGCTTGGATCGATCGCAACCGTCGTATTGTCGCCGATCAGAAGGATCGCAACCATCGGATCGATCATTGTCGATCGGGATCATGGCTTGGATCGATCGCAACCGTCAGATATCGTCGTCGATCGGATGGATCGCAACCGTCGGATCGATCATCGCCGATCGGGATCATGGCTTGGATCGATCGCAACCATCATATTGTCATCGGTCGGATGGATCGCACCTGTCGGATCGATCATCACCGATTGGGATCATGGCAATGATCGATCGCAGCCATATCGTATTATCGCCGATCGGATGGATCGCAACTGTCGGATCGATCATCGCCGATCGGGATCATGGCAATGATCGATCGCAACCGTCAGATATCATCGCCGATTGGATGGATCGGAACCATCGGATCGATCATCGCCGATCGGGATCATGGCTTGGATTGACCGCAACCATCGGATATCATCGCCGATCAGATGGATCGCAACCGTCGTATCGATCATCGTCGATCAGGATCATGGCTTGGATCGATTGCAACCGTCGAATCGTCGCCTATCGGATGGATCACAACGCTCCGATTGATCGGGATCATGGCGTGGATTGATCGCAACCGTCGGATATCGTCGCCGATCGGATGGATCGCAATGGTCATATCGATCATCGCCGTTCGGGATCATAGCTTGGATCTATCGCAACTATCGGATTTCGTCGCCGATCGGATGGATCGCAATCGTCGGATCGATCATCGCCGATTGTGATCATGGCTTGGATCGATCGCAACAGTCGGATCGTCACCAATCGGATGGATCACAATGGTCCGATCGATCATCGCCAATCGTGATCATGGCTTGGATCGATCGCAACCGTCGGATCGAGCATCGCCAATCGGGATCATGGCTTGGATCGATCACAACCGTTTGATCGTTGCCGATCGGATGGATCGTAACCATCGGATCAATCATCGCCGATCGGGATCATGGCTTGGATCGATCGCAACCGTCATATTGTCACCGATCGGATTGATCGCAGCCATCGGATCGATCATTGCCAATCGGGATCATGGCTTGGATTGATCGCAACCGTTGGATTGTTGCCGATCGGATGGATCGCAACCATCGATCAATCATCACCGATAGGGATCATGGCTTGTATCGATCGCAACCGCCAGATCGTCGCCGATCGGTTGGATCGCAACGGTCCGATCCATCATCGCCGATTGGGAAAATGGCTTGGATCGATGCAACCGTAATATCATCGCCGATCGGATGGATCGTAGCCATCGGATCGATCATCGCCTATTGGGATCATGGCTTGGATTGATCGCAACCGTCGGATATCGTCACCGATCGGATGGATTGAAACCGTCGGATCGAGATCGCCGATCGGGATCATGACTTGGATCGATCGCAACCATCAGATCATCGCCGATCGGAGTGATCGCAATGGTCCGATCGATCATCACCGATCAGGATAATGGCTTGGATCGCTACCGTCAGATATCATCACTGATCGGATGGATCGCAACCTTCGGATCGATCATAACCAATCGGATGGATCGCAACCTTCGGATCGATCATAACCAATCGGGATCATGGCTTGGATCGATCGCAATCATCGGATCATCGATGATCGGATTGATCGCAACGGTCTGATCGATCGTCACTGATTGGGATCATGGCTTGGATCGATCGCAATAGTCGGATATCATCGCCGATCGAATGGATCACAACCGTCGGATCGATCATCACCGATCGGAATCATGGCTTGGATCGATTGCAACAGTTTGATCATCGCCGATCGGATGGATCACAACGGTTTGATCGATCATCGCCGATCAGGATCATGGCTTGGATCGATCGCAACCATCGGATCGTCATCGATCGGATGGATCGCAACCGTCAGATCGATCGTCGCCGATCGGGATCATGGCTTGGATCGATCGCAACCATCGTATCATCGCCGATCGGATGGATCGCAACCGTCGGATGATCATCGCTGATCGGGATCATAGCTTGGATCGATCACAACCGCCGTATATCGTTGCCGATCGGATGGATCGAAACCGTTGGATCGATCATCGCTGATCGGGTTCATGGCTTGGTTCGATCACAACCGTCGGATATCGTCGCTGATCGGATGGATTGCAACCGTCGGATCGATCATCATCGATCATCATCGATCAGGATCATGGTTTGGATAGATTGCAACCGTCGAATTGTCGCCTATCGGATGGATCGCAATGCTCTGATCGATCATTGCTGATCGGGATCATAGCTTGGACCGATCGCAACCGTCAAATATCGTCGTCGATCGGATGGATCGCAACGGTCCGATCGTCAACGCCGGTCGGGATCAAGGCTTGGATCGATCACAACCATCGGATCGTCGCCGATTGGTTGGATTGCAATGGTCCGATCGATCATCGCCGATTGGGATCATGTCTTGGATCGATCGCAACCATCAGATCGTCGCCGATCGGATGGATCGCTACGGTCTGATCGATCATCGCCGATCGGAATCATGTCTTGGATCGATCGCAGTCGTCGTATCGTCACCGATCGGATGTATTACAACCATCGGATCGATCATCGCCGATCAAGATCATGATGGCTTGGATCGATCGCAACCATTAGATCATCGCCAATCGGATGGATCGCAATGGTCTGATCGATCATCACCGATCGGGATCATGGCATGGATCGATCGCAATCGTCAGATATCATCGCCGATCGATTGGATCGCAATGGTCCGATCGATCATCGCCGATCGGGATAATGGCTTGGATCGATCGCAACCGACGTATCATCGCCGATCGGATGGATCGCAACCGTTGGATCAATCATCGCCGCTCGGGATCTTGGCTTGGATCGATCGCAACCGTCGGATATTGTCGCCGATCGGATGGATCGCAACGATCGGATCGATCGTCACCGATCGGGATCATGGCTTGGATCGATCGCAACTGTCAAATATTGTTGCTGATTGGATGGATCGCGATCGTCGAATCGATCATCGCCGATCGTGATCATGGCTTGGATCGATCGCAACCGTCAGATCGTCACCGAACGGATGGATCGCAACGGTCCGATAGATCATCGCCGACCGAGATCATGGCTTGGATCGATCGCAACCGTTGGATCATCACCGATCGGATGGATCGCAACCGTCGGATCAATCATCGCCGATTAGGATCATGGCTTGGATCGATCGCAAACCGATATTGTCGCCGATCGGATGGATCGCAGCCATCGGATCGATCATCGCGGATCGGGATCATGGCTTGGATCGATCGCAATCGTTGGATCGTCGCCAATTGGATGGATCGCAACCGTCAGATCAATCATCGCCGATCGGGATCATTGCCTGTATCGATCGCAACCGTTGTATCGTCGCCGATTGTATCGATCGCAACTGCCGGATCATCGCCGATCGGTTGGATAACAACGGTCCGATCGATCATCGCCTATTGGGATAATGGCTTGGATCGATCGCAACCGTTGTATCGTCGCTGATTGGATGGATCGCAACCGTCGGATCGATCGTCGCCGATCAGGATCATGGCTTAGATCGATCGCAGCCGTCAGATATCATCGTCGATCGGATGGATTGAAACCATCGGATCAATCATCGCCGATCGGGATCATGGCTTTGATCGATCGTAACCATCGGATTATCGCTGATCAGAGGGATCGCAACGGTCCGATCGATCATCGCCGATCGGGATCATGGCTTGGATCGATCGCAATCGTCGGATATCGTCGCCGATCGATAGGATTGCAACGGTCCGATCGATCATCGCCGATCGGGATAATGGCTTGGATCGATCGCAACCATCGTATCATCGCCGATCGGATGGATCGCAACCGTCGGATCAATCATCGCCGCTCGGGATCTTGGCTTGTTTCGACCGCGACCGTCGGATATCATCGCCGTTAGGATGGATCGCAACTATCAGATCGATCGTCGCCGATCGGGATCATGGTTTGGATCGATCGCAACTGTCGGATATTGTCGCCGATCGGATGGATCACAACCGCCGAATCGATCATCGCTGATCGTGATCATGGCTTGGATCTATCGCCATCGTCGGATCGTTGCCGAGATGGACGCAATGATCCGATCGATCATCGCCGATCAGGATCATGGCTTGGATCGATCGCAACGGTCCGATCGATCATCGCCGCTCGGGATAATGGCTTGGATCGATCGCAACCATCGTATCATCGTCGATCGGATGGATCCGCAACCGTCGGATCGATCATCGCCGCTTGGGATCTTGGCTTGGATCGATCGCAACCATCGGATTTCGTCGCCGATCGGATGGATCGCAACGATCAGATCGATCGTCGCCGATCGGGATCATGGCTTGGATCGATCGCAACTGTCCTATATTATCGCCGATCGGATGGATCGCAACCGTTAGATCGATCATCGCCGATCGTGATCATGGCTTGGATCGATCGCAACTGTCGGATCATCGCCAATCGGATGGATCGCAATGGTCCGATAGATCATTGCCGATCGGGATCATGGCTTAGATTGATCGCAACCATTGGATCATCGCCGATCGAATGGATCGCAACCGCCAGATCGTCACTGATCGGTTGGACAGCAACGGTCCGATCGATCATCGCCGATTAGGATAATGGCTTGGTACGATCGCAACCATCGTATTGTCGCCGATCGGATGGATCGCAACCGTCAAATCGATCATCACCGATCATGATCATGGCTTGGATCGATTGCAACCGTCGTATAGTCGCCGATCAGATGGATCGCAACCATCGGATCGATCATCGCCGATCGGGATCATGGCTTGGATCGATCGCAACCACTGGATATCGTCGCCGATTGGATGGATCAGAACCGTCGGATCGATCATCACCGATCAGGATCATGGCTTGGATCGATCACAATCGTAGGATATCATCGTCGATTGGATGGATCACAACCATCGGATCGATCATCGTCGATCGGGATCATGGCTTGGATCGATTGCAACCGTCGGATCGTCGCCTATTGGATGGATCGTATCGCTCCGATCGATCATTGCTGATCGGGATCAAGGCTTGGATTGATCGCAACCGTCGAATATAACTGCTGATCGGATGGATCGCATCCATCGGATCGATCATCACCACTCGGGATCTTGGCTTGGATCGATCACAATTGTTGGATATCGTCGCCGATTGGATGGATCGCAACGATCGAATCGATCGTCGCCGATCGGGATCGTGGCTTGGATCGATTGCAACTGTCGGATATTATCGCCGATCGGATGGATTGCAACCGTCGAATCGATCATCACCAATCGTGATCATGGCTTGGATTGATCGCAACCGTCGGATCATCGCCGATCGGATGGATCGCAATGGTTCGATAGATCATCGTCGATCGGGATCATGGCTTGGATCGATCACAACCATTGGATCAGCACCGATTGGATGGATCGCATCCGTCGGATCAATCACCGTCGATTAGGATCATGGCTTGGATTGATCGCAAGCATCGTATTGTCGCCGATCGGATGGATCATCGCCGATCGGGATCATGGCTTGGATCGATCGCAACCGTTGGATCATCGCCGATCGAATGGATCATAACGGTCTGATCGATCATCGCCGATAGGGATCATGGCTTGGATCGATCGTAATCATCGGATATCGTCGCCGATCAATTGGATCGCAACGGTTCGATCGATCATCGCCGATCAGGATAATGGCTTGGATCGATCGCAACCGTCGTATCATCGCCGATCAGATGGATCGCAACCGTCGGATCGATCATCGCCGCTCGGGATCTTGGCTTGGATCGATCGCAACCGTCGGATATCATTGCTGATCGGATGGATCGCAACTATCGGATCGATCGTCGCCGATCGGGATAATGGATTGGATCGATCGTAACCATCGGATCGTTGCCGATCGGATGATCGCAACCGCCGAATCGATCATCGCTGATCGGGATCATGGCTTGGATCGATCGCAACCATTGGATTGTCGCCGATCGGATGGATCGCAACCGTTGGATCAATCATCGTCTATTAGGATCATGGCTTGGATCGATCGCAACCATCGTATGGTTGCCGATCGGATGGATCAGAGCCATCCGATCGATCATCGCCGATTGGGATCATGGCTTGGATCGATCGAAACCATTGGATAGTCGCCGATCGGATGGATCGCAACCGTCGGATCCATCATCGCCGATCGGGATCATGGCTTGTATCGATTGCAACCACTGGATCGTCGCCGATCGGTTGGATAACAACGGTCCGATCGATCAATGCCGATCGGGATCATGGCTTGGATCGATCGCAACCGTCGTATCGTCGCAGATCGGATGTATCACAACCGTCGGATCGATCATCGCCGATTTGAATCATGGCTTAGATCGATCGCAACCGTCGAATATCGTCATCGATCGGATGGATTGAAACCATCGGATCGATTATCGCTGATCGAGATCATGGCTTTGATCGATCGCAACCGTCGGATCATCGCCAATCGGAGGGATCGTAATGGTCCGATCGATCATCGCCGATCGAGATCATGGCTTGGATCGATCGCTACCATTGGATATCATCGCCGATCGGATGGATCGAAACCGTCGGATCGATCATAGCCGATCGGGATCATGGCTTGGATCGATCGCAATCGTTGGATCATCGACTATCGGATGGATCGCAATGGTCCGATCTATCATCACCGATAGGGATCATGGCTTGGATCGATCGCAACAGTCGGATATCATCGTCGATCAGATGGATCGCAACCATCGGATCGATCATCACCGATCAGGATCATGGCTTGGATCGATCGCAATAGTTAGATTGTCACCGATTGGATGGATCGCAATGGTCCGATCGATCATAGCCGATCGGGATCATGGCTTGGATCGATCGCAACCATCGGATCATAGCTGATTGGGTGGATCGCAACTGTTGGATCGATCATCGCCGATCAAGATCATGGCTTGGATCGATCGCAACCGTCGGACATCGTCGCCGATCGGATGGATCACAACCGTCGGATCGATCATCGCCGATCTGATGGATTGCAACCATCGAATAGATCATCGCCAATCGGGTTCATGGCTTGGATCGATCACAACCATTGGATATCGTCGTCGATCGGATGGATCGCAACCGTCGGATCGATCATCGCCAATCAGGATCATGGCTTGGATCGATCGCAACCGTCGTATAGTCACCGATCGGATCATGGCTTGGATCTATCGCAACCATCGGATATCATCGCCGATTGGATGAATCAGAACCGTTGGATCGATCATCGCCGATCAGGATCATGGCTTGGATCGATCGCAACTATCGGATATCGTCGCAGATCGGATGGATCGCAACCATCGGATTGATCATCGTCGATCGGGATCATGGCTTGGATCGACTGCAACTGTCGGATCGTCGCCTATCGGATGGATCGTAACGCTCCGATCGATCATTGCTGATCAGGATCATGGCTTGGATCGATCGTAACCATCGAATATCATCGCCGATCGAATGGATCGCAACCATCGGATTAATCATCACCGATCGGGATCATTGCTTGGATCGCAACCATCGGATCAATCATCGCCGATCGGATGGATCACAACCATCAGATCAATCATGGCTTGGATCAATCGCAACCATCATATTGTCGTCGATCGGATGGATCGCAGCCGTTGGATCGATCATCGCTGATCGGGATATTGGCTTGGACCGATCGAAACCATTGGATCGTCGCCGATCAGATGGATCGCAACCGGATCGATCGCAACTGTCGGATATCGTCGCCGATCGGATGGATCGCAACTGTCGGATCGATCATCGCCGTTCGTGATCATGGCTTGGATCAATCGCAACCGGTCGAATCATCGCCGATCGGATGGATTGCAACAATCCGATCGATCATCGCCGTTTGGGATCATGGCTTGGATCGAACGTAACCGTCGAATCATCGCCGATCGGATGGATCGCAATGCTCCAATCGATCATCGTCGATCGGGATCATGGCTTGGATCGATCGCAACCGTCGGATATCATCGCCGATCGGATGGATCGCAACCATTAGATCGATTATCACCGATCGGGATCATGGCTTGGATCTATCGTAACCATCGGATCATCACCGATCGGATGGCTCGCAACGCTCCGATCGATTATCGCTGATCGGCATCATGGCTTGGATCGATTGCAACAGTCGGATATCGTCGCCGATCGGATGGATCGCAACGGTCGGATCAATCATAGTCGATCGGGAACATGGCTTGGATTGATCGCAACTATCGGATATCGTCGCCGATCGGATGGATCGCAACGGTCAGAACAATCATCGCCGATCAGGATCATGGCTTGGATTGATCGCAACTGTTAGATATCGTCATCGATCGGATGGATCGCAACCGTCGGATCGATCATCGCCGATCGGGATTATGGCTTGGATCGATCGCAACCGTCGGATATCGTCGCCGATCGGATGGATTGCAACCGTCGGATTGATCATCGCCGATCGGGATCATGGCTTGGATCTATTGCAACCATCGTATCATCACCGATTGAATGGATCGCAACGCTCTGATCGATCATCGCTGATCAGGATTAGGGCTTGGATTGATCACAACCATTGGATATCGTCGCCGATCGGAAGGATCGCAACATCGGATCAATCATCGCCGATCGGGATCATGGCTTGGATCGATCACAACCATCGTTTTATCACCAATCGGATGGGTCACAACTGTCGGAACGATAATCACCAATCGGGATCATGGCTTGGATCGATCGCAACAGTCGGATATCGTCACTGATCGGATGGATCGCAACAGTCGGATCGATCATCGCCGATCATGATCATGGCTTGGATCAATCGCAACCGTCGGATCATCGCCGATCTGATGGATCGCAACGGTCCGATCGATCATCGACGTTCGGGATCATGGCTTGGATCGATTGCAACCGTTGGATCGCCTCCGATCGGATGGATCGCAACCGTCGGATCAATCATCGCCGATCAGGATCATGGCTTGGATCGATAGCAACCGTCGGATATCGTCGCCGATCGGATAGATCGCTACCGCCGGATCGATAATCGCCGATCGGGATCATGGCTTGGATTAGTCGCAACGGTCAAAGCATCGCCGATCGGATGGATCGCAATGGTCCGATCGATCATTGCAGATTGGGATCATGGCTTGGATGGTTCGCAACCGTCGTATCGTCGCCGATCGGTTGGATCGCAACAGTCTGATCGATCATTGCAGATGTCATGGCTTGGATCGATCGCAACCGTCGTATTGTCGCCGATCGGATGGATCGCAACCATCAGAATGATCATCGCCGATCAGGATCATGGCTTGGATCGATCGCAACCGTCGGATATCGTCGCCGATCGGATGGATCGCAACCGTCGGATCGATCATTGCCGATCGGGATCATGGCTTGGATCGATCGCAACCGTCGGATATCGATGCCGATCAGATGGATCACAACCGTAGGATCGATCATCGCCGATCGAGATCATGGCTCAAATCGATCACAACCGTCGGATCGTAGCTGATCGGATGGATCACAACGCTCCGATCGATCATCACTGATCAGGATCATGGCTTGGATCGATCGCAACTGTCGGATATCGTCGCCGATCGGATGGACCACAATGGTCGGATCAATTATCGTCGATCGGGATCATGGCTTGGATCGATCGCAACCGTCGGATATCATCGCCGATCGGATGGATCGCTACCGCCAGATTGATAATCGCCGATTGGGATCATGGCTTGGATTGGTCGCAATGGTCAGAGCATCGCCGATCGGATGGATCGTAATGGTCCGATTGATCATTGCGGATCGGGATCATGGCTTGGATCGCTTGCAACCGTCGTATCATCGCCGATCGGTTGGATCGCAACAGTCCGATCGATCATCGCCGATCCGGGATCATATTGACGATGATCGATCCGATGGTTGCGATCCATCCGATCGGTGATGATATCCGATAATTGCGATAGATCCAAGCCATGAACCCGATCAGTAATGATCGATCGGACCATTGTGATCTATCCGATCGGCAACGCTCCGACGGTTGCTATTGATCCAAGCCATGATCCCGATCGGCGATTATCGATCAAACCGTTGCGATCTATCCGATCGGCGACGGTCCGATGGTTGCGATCGATCCAAGCCATGATCCCGATCGGCCATGATCCTGATCGGCGATGATCGATCCGACGGTTGCGATCCATCTAATAGGCGACGATCCGATGGTTGCGATCAATCCAAGCCATGATCCCGATCGGCGATGATCGATTGGACTGTTGCGATCCAACCGATCGGCGACGAAACAATGGTTGCGAGCGATCCAAGCCATGATCCCGACCCGCAATGATCGATCGGACCATTGCGATCCATTCGATCGGCGACGCTCTGACCATTGCGACCAATCCAAGCCATGATCCCGATCGGCGATTATCGATCCGGCGGTAGCGATCCATATGATCGGTGACGATATCCGACGGTTGCGATCGATCCAAGCCCTGATCCCGATTGGTGATGATTGATCCGACCGTTGCAATCCATCCGATCGGTGACGATATCCGACGGTTGCAATCGATCCGAGCCATGATCCTCCTGATCAGCGATGATCGATCGAAGCGTTGCGATCCATCCGATCGGCGACGGTCCGATGGTTGCGATCGATCCAAGCCATAATCCCGATCGGCGATGATCGATCCTACGGTTGTGATCCATACGATCGGCATCGATAATAGCACTAACCTTTGCATCTACGGTGAGGCCCGAGTCATAAATAACTCTAGCATGAGGAGAAGTACAGATAGGGCCTTGAGGTCTCCAGGCATCAAACCACAGTGAGGTACACTCGCCGTTCCCAACTCTCACATAGATGAAAGGCTTCACACTGTCTCTAATTTTGAGAAGTCTCCTCCAAGTCCACGAGCAATTCCAAGGGACTTTAGCAACCCAGAAATGCTCCTTGTGCAGCAGATTCAACTTGACCCAAGTAGCCCATAAGGAAGAAGAGCAAGGATTGCATAACATCCACACATATCGAGTCATGGAGGCAACATTCCAGTCTTTAATTTTCTTTATCCCAAGACCCCCTTCAGATTTAGGAGTGGAGATATCCGCCCAAGCTACTTTAGCCCCATAACGTTTCATAGAGACTCCGCTCCAGAGAAAAGCCGAAAGGATGCTCTCAATGGTGTTGGAGACCTTGGCAGGAAGTATGAAATGGGAGCTCCAAAAGGACTGGATGCTAAAAAGAACAGATTGAATAAGTTGTAGTCTACCTGCATATGAAAGGAAGCGATTGGTCCAGATTTTAATTCTCCCCAGAATGCGATCAACCAGAGCTTGACAATCACGAGCATTGAGCTTGGATGAAATGAGCGGGACTCCCAGGTATCTAATGGGAAATGAGCCAAGAGGAAATCCCAGCTGATTCGAAATAGTTTGATGCATATGGCCCTGTACGCCCGAAAGGAAAGTAGAGCATTTATCCACATTTGGACTAAGGCCGGAAAGGGAAGAGAATGTTGCAAGAGCATCTTTAACTACTTGAATAGAATTCATATCACCATGGCAAAAGATCATCAAGTCATCAGCAAAACAAAGGTGAGATAACTTAGATTTCCTGCATCTCCAGTGGTATCTAAAATTTGGAGACTCCTCAATTTTCCGGGATAAAATTCTAGAGAAGATATCCATACAAATAACAAATAAATATGGAGAAATGGGATCACCTTGGCGGATGCCTTTCCTCCCTTCAAAAAAACCATTGAGCTCACCATTGATAGCCACCGAATATTTAGCAGACGAGACACAGCTCCTGATCTCCAGCCAATGAAATTCGAAGGAAACCCCAGAAGCTGCAAAGAATCCCAGAGGAAATCCCATCTAACAGAGTCAAAAGCCTTCCTTAGATCAATCTTGAGGGCACATTTAGGGGAAGATGAATGGAGATGATAGCCACGAACCATCTCTTGAGCCATCAAGATATTATCGCCAATCCGCCTGCCTTGCACAAAAGCAGCTTGGGCTTCATTAACAAAAGAAGGAAGAACTTCCTTTAACCTATTAGCAAGCAGCTTAGTAATGCTCTTGTAAATGGTGTTGCAGCAGGAAATCGGCCTATAATCCTTTAGCTTTGAAGCATTAGAAACTTTGGGGATGAGAACAAGGATAGTGCAATTGACTTCCTTAAGCAGCAAACCATTAGCAAAGAAATCCTTGATAGCCGAAATCACCTCATCACCCACAATGGACCAAGTCCTCTGATAAAAGAAAGCATTAAAACCATCCGGCCCAGGAGCTTTGTTTGGGTGGAGGCTGAATATAGAGTTCTTGATTTCATCATCAGTGAAAAGAAGACCCAATTTCCTAATTTGATCAGAGTTGAGGACCTGGTTCACGAAAGGCTTGAGAGACTCAATTCCTGGATAGGCTGTGGTACAGTCAGAACCCAGCAATTGCTTGAAGAAAAAGACCACCTCATGACTGATTTGAAGCTTGTCCCGGATCAAAGCTCCCGAATCATCTTGGATAGATAAGATCTTATTGACATTGTTCCTACTTTTGATGGAATTGAAAAAGAAAGCAGAATTTTGGTCACCTTCCTGCAGCCACTGGATCCTGCTCTTCTGCCTAGCATACGATTCCCTTCCTTTGCAGATTGAGCTAATCCTCATAGCACAGTCTCTCTCTTTATCAATGAGATCCGCCTCAGGATTACCAGCAGCAATAGAAGTTTGCAACACAGTGAGTTGAGCCCTGAGATCAGCCAAATCCCCATACACCGAAGCATTCTTTCTTGTACACATCTCCTTCAAGGCTGATTTGAGAAGCTTAAGCTTCCTGCATACCCTGAACATAGCATGACCCTCAACTTGGGTATTCCAGATATGCTCCACTAAGGGGAAGAACTCCTCAAACTCTGACCAGTGGTTAAAGAATTTGAACGGAGATTTATAAGTAGGGTAATTAGCCCCAAGCCTCACCACAGCCGCTGAATGATCAGAGAGTCCGTACGGGAGGAACTCAGCATAAGAGTTAGGATAGGAATTGAGCCATAAAGGATTTGCAAGAACTCTATCCAGCTTCCTGAGGATATGCCCAACAGCTCTAGAATTGTGCCAGGTGAAAAGAAAACCCCCGTATCTGAGATCCTCCAGGCCGGCTTCAAAGAGAGTATCATTTAAGTCATCCATATGGGCAGGCCAGTCATAGCTACCTCCCTTCCTCTCATGTCGAAAGCGGATGGCATTGAAATCCCCCAAAATGATCCAAGGTAACTGAGCATGGAGGGTAGCATGATCCTTCAAACTACCCCAGAGAAGCCTACGTGCTGAAACTTCATTAGAGCCATACACAAAAGAAGCAGCAAATTTATCACCCGTGCTGCAGACAGAGAAAGAGATATGGATGACTTGATCATGCAATGAAGAGCTATCAGCTTGAAGCTTCATGGGATCCCACCAAACCCAAATTCTACCCGATCCACTGCCATCATAGAAGTTAAGGCAATTCCAGGACTTGAATAAGCTCTGTTCAAGCTTTTGTTTATTGCAAGGATTAATCTTAGTTTCAAGAAGGGCTAAGCAAGAAATATTATGTGTACGCACCAGATTTCACACCTCAAAATGTTTTGAAGGGTCATTAAGTCCCCGGATATTCCATGAGGCTAAATTAATCATCCAATTTCAAAGAATTTTTCCCTTTGGAATTCCCAGCAACCCTGTTCTTCTTCTTGTGCTTCAGCTGCTTGCCCTGCTTTTTCTCCAGCTCATCCACCATCAATAACCTCCTGGCAATAAGGGGGGTACTTGAGAAAGAAGAAGACGAGGAGGGGGGAGAGGCCTTACTGGCAATGATGGAGGGGGACGGAGCAGAGATGGAGGATTTCCTTCGAGCACTCCTCTTCTTGCTAGGAGGCTCAATTTGATTGATGAAGTTGAGAAAAAGCTGGGTCGGCCGAAGAAGGGCAAGAAGAAATGTGGAGGCTCTGGGAAATCCAGTCGGAAGTCACCTTCGGCTTCTTAATGATTAAGTTGGCAACTTGGAACATTAGGGGTCTAAATGATCCCTCTAAGCACAGGGAAATTCGCAACCTTGTGCGCTCTCATAATCTATCATGTATTGCTCTGCTTGAGACGAAGATCAGATCTTGTAATAAGGAGAAAATAGAAAAGTTTTTGATCAAGGGTTGGGACTGCATCAATTCCTACGATGGTGGCGACTCTGGTAGAATCTGGGTGTTCTGGGACCCTAACAAGCTCCGTGCAGATGTAGTTTCCCTTCACGACATCTTCCATCTTCATATCACTATTCTTGGTTCCAATGATAAATTTGCTGTCTCCTTTGCCTACGGCTCCAATGTTCTGACAGCAAGAAGACATCTGTGGGATATTTTGAAGCATCAAGCTACAATCTTTGCCCAGATTCCTTGGCTTGTCATGGGTGACTTCAATGCCATCCGTTACCGCCATGAACGCAAAGGTGGCTCTTCCGACTGGCCTGGTTTCATGGAGGAATTCAATGATGCTCTGTTATCTGCTGGTTTGGACGATCTTCGTTACGGTGGTTGTTTCTTTACTTGGCACAACTCCAGAACCCAGGGCCACATCCTCAGGAAATTGGACAGGGCGATTGTTAACCCTTCCTGGTTCAACGTCTTCTCTCAATCTAATGCTGAATTTCTCCCATATGGTCTTTCGGATCACTCCCCTGCCGTGGTCAATCTTGGAGTTAGTTTGCCTCTTTACAAATCGCCTTTTAAATTCTTTAACTTTTGGACTGAATTTGATGAATTCCTTCTTAATTGAGGAAATCTGGGCTACTCCGATTGCTGGATATTCTATGTTCAGAGTTTATAAGAAGCTCAAACTTGTGAAGACGGCCTTGAAAGCTCTGTGCCAGACTAAGAACAAGTTAATAAATGGCGATCTAATTCTCATTCGCACCGAGCTTGCTGATCTGCAAGCTTCAATTGCGTCTGGGAATAATGATGTTCATCTGCTGGAGAAGGCAATTGATTGTGCCAAGAGACTGTCGCTTGTCTCTAGAGGGAAAGAAAGCTACACTAGGCAGCGTAGTCACATTCAGTGGCTGAAAGAAGGAGATCACAATTCAGCTTTTTTTCTCAACTCTATCAAGGGTAGATCCAATGTGAACAAAATTCTGTCTATTCAGAAGGATAATGGGGATTGGATCAGGGATAAGGATCAGATCTCTCGTGAGGTTGTTCATTTCTATAAGTTGCTCCTCGGCTCGGATTGCAAATCTACTTATGATGGCAGCATTATGTCCTGTTTCTTCAAAGAAAGGATCCTATCTCCTGAACAAGCTTCTATGTTAAGCTGCGACTTCTCCGAAGATGAAATCAAATCTGCTTTCTTCAGTCTCCACCCTAATAAATCACCTGGTCCGGACGGTTTCAATGCTTACTTCTTCCATCGGACTTGGCATATTGTGGGAGCTGATATCTCAAAAGCTATTAAGGATTTCTTCTCTAATGGGATTCTCCTCAAGGAAGCAAATTGCACTATTGTGGCTCTCATCCCTAAAGTTCCTAATGCCTCTAAATTAAAGGACTTTAGACCTATTTCATGCTGCAATTCTATCTACAAATGTATTTCAAAGCTCCTTGCTAGTCGTCTTAAAGCAGTTCTTCCGTCTATTATCAACAACGCCCAGTCTGCCTTTGTCCAAGATAGACATATTGGGGACAACATTCTTATGGCCCAGGAGCTAGTTCGTGGATATCATCTCCCTTCGTCAACCCCAAATTGTACTCTCAAAATTGATCTTATGAAGGCTTTTGATTCGGTCCGGTGGGACTTCCTTTGGGATACCCTTCTGCATCTTGGATTCCCTACGATCTTTATCGGCTGGATCAAGGCGTGTGTCACCTCTGCCAAGTACTCTATTTCTATTAATGGGGAACTCAATGGTTTCTTTGAAGGGAAGAAAGGCCTCCGTCAAGGTGATCCTATCTCACCTTATTTATTTGTCATTTGCATGGATGTCTTCTCTAGGATTCTTGAGTTTAAAATCCAAGCTTCCACCACTTTTAAATTTCATTGGAGATGCCGGAAATCAAATTTATCTCATCTTTGCTTTGCGGATGACCTGCTGGTTTTCTGTCGGGGGGATCTTAATTCTGTCCAAGTAGTGAAGAATGCCCTTGATACCTTCTCCTCTCTATCGGGCTTAACCCCAAACAGCTCTAAAAGTTCCATCTTTCTCTCGGGTATGACTGCTTCCTCGCAACATGATCTTGCAAACTTCATAGGATACAATATGGGTTCATTTCCTATTAGATATTTGGGGGTTCCTTTCATCTCCTCGAAGCTCAAAGCTTTGGACTGTCAAGCCTTGGTGGATCGTATATTGAAGAGGATCAAGCTCTGGACTAATCGCTTCCTCTCCTATGCTGGAAGGCTTCAACTTATTCAATCAATTATATTCAGTATCCAGACTTTTTGGAGCTCCCACTTTATTCTACCAGTCAAAGTCATCAAAGATATAGAGGGTATTCTCTCTGCTTTCTTATGGAAAGGTACTTCCTTAAGTCACTCTGGTGCTAAAGTTGCTTGGAGTGATATCTCTTGTCCGAAACCCGAAGGAGGATTGGGAATCAAAAAGATTCGTGATTGGAACACTGCCTCCATGACCCGTTATATTTGGCTTCTTTGCCAGCCCTGCTCTAATTCCCTGTGGGCTGCTTGGGTCAAGAGGAATCTGCTGCATAAAGACCACTTCTGGGTGGCAAAAGTTCCTTGGAACTGCTCTTGGACCTGGAGGAAAATCCTAAAGCTTCGGGACAGAATCAGGGCTTTCATCTCCGTCAATGTAGGGAATGGTGGAGATACTTCCCTTTGGTTTGATTCTTGGAGGCCTCTTGGCCCTATTTGTTCCTCCTCTCATGCTAGAGTCATTTCCGACTCCGGACTTGGGATAAATGCAAAGGTTAGTGACATTATTTTTGGCGGCTCATGGAGATGGCCGGTAGCTAATTCTATTGAGCTGATAGCTTTGAAGGAAGACTCTAGATCCCTTGATCCCCCTGATTGCAGCCATCAGGACAAGATTTTTTGGGATGGTTCCCCAGCCTTCTCTATTAAGGGTGTTTGGAATTGCATCCGGACTCCGAGCGGCCGTGTGGACTGGGCGCATCTTCTTTGGTTTCCTCATCATGTGCCTAAGCACTCATTTATTTTATGGCTTGCTATCAGAGGTAGACTCTCTACTCAAGATCGTCTCCATTCCTTTGGTGTTCAAGGTCATCTCTCCTTATCCTGCTTTCTATGCCAAGACCATACAGAGGATCATAGCCATCTATTCTTCAGCTGCCCTTTTTCCTTTCGAATCTGGTCTTCTATTGCCAGTTTGTGCGATTTTGAGCATTATCCTTCATCTTGGGAGCTCTTGAGACCGTGGCTCTGCAGGAATATCAAAGGCAAATCCGTTCATTCAATTATTTGCAGACTGGCTTTGGGAGCTTCTTTGTACCTCATTTGGTTTGAAAGGAACTCTCGCAAGCATGGCCAAAGACCTCTTAATGAAGCTGGGATCCTTTCAAAGATTATGGACTCTGTTAGGGCGAGTTTGGATGGTGCTATTTTTCCCAGGAAGGAGGGTCATCAAAAATTGATTGAAAAGTGGCAGCTCCCTTCCTCTATCTCGAGCTGAAGCCCTTTGTTATGATTTCTACCGTTTTTTTTTTTTTTTGAAAGTTAAAGGTGATTTGTATTAAAAAGAAATATAAGTACAAGAAAGCGGGATAAGGCCCGCAAACATACTATCAAGGGAGAACATCCTCCAAAGGTTGAAGTAACCTAAGACCAAAATAAAAGACCAAACAAGTCAAACAAAAGTTTACATAGACCGGTAAAGATTAATTCAAAAGAGAGGATGGTAGTTGCCAACTATCAATCAACTGGAGATTAGCAGCATTTCTGGGGAAAGTAGCACCCTCCAACTTCAGCCTGACCAAGTCCATAATCATAGAGACAATACTCTGTTCCTTTTGCAGCAAGCGCCCATGCTTGCGGGAATTCCTTTCAAGCCAAATGAAGTACAAAGCAGCACCCAAGGCAAGCCTACAAATAATAGAATGAAAAGAGGCTCCTTTGATATTTCTACAGAGCCACGGCCTCAGCCTTTCCCAAGAAAATGGGAAGTGCACTAAGCCACATTTCCTAGCAATGGTTGACAGATCCGTGCAGAGAAAGGACAGCTGAAAAACAAATGATTGAGATCCTCCAGACTGTGACGACAAAAGTAGCAAGCCCGCTGACAAAGAATACCATAAGAGATAAGACGGTCTTGGGTCGCAAGTCTACCTTTAATGGCAAGCCATACAATGAAAGAATGCCTTGGAACATGATGCTTGAACCAGACTAAATGGGCCCACTCAACACGTTGGGAAGGTATCCGGAGGATATTCCAAGCCCTCTTAATAGAGAACGCAGTAGAACCTTCCCATAATACCTTATCCGAACAGCTGCAATCAGGTAAAGGCAGTGAACCAGTTTCAGATTTCAAGCTGATAAGCTCAAGGGAGTTTGCTGCCGGCCACCTCCAATTTCCAGCATGTATGATGGCGCTAACCTTAGCTTCTTTGGAAAGGCCCGAGTCGATGATAACTCTAGCATGAGAAGAAAAGCAAATAGGTCCTTGAGGTCTCCATGAATCAAACCAAAGGGAGGTGCTATCGCCATTCCCCACCTTGACAGAAATGAAATTCCTCACTCTATCCCGAATCTTAAGAATTTTCCTCCAAGTCCAAGAGCAATCCCAAGGGACTTTAACCACCCAAAAATGTTCTTTATGCAGAAGATTTAGCTTAACCCAGGCAGCCCATAAGGATTTAGAGCAAGGGTTGCATAGAGACCAAATGTACCGAGCCATTGAAGCAGCATTCCAATCCCGGATCTTCTTTATACCCAATCCCCCTTCCTCCTTTGGAGTAGTGATGGTAGACCAAGAAACTTTAGCTCCATGCCGGTTCAAAGAAAACACCGTTCCATAAGAAGGCCGAAAAAATGCTTTCAATGTCTTTAATGATTTTAACTGGAAGAATAAAGTGAGCACTCCAAAAGGACTGAATACTAAATAGTACCGATTGGATGAGTTGCAATCTGCCAGCATAGGAGAGGAAACGATTAGTCCAAACTTTGATCCTCCTTAAAACACGATCAACCAAAGAGTGACAATCAGAAGCTTTGAGTTTTGCGGTAATAAGAGGAACACCCAGATATCTAATAGGAAAAGAGCCAAGAGAGAAACCCATCAAGTCAGTAATATCCTTCTGGAGATGAACCGAGACACCCGATAGGAAGGTGGAGCTTTTGGAGTGATTAGGAGAAAGGCCGGAAAGAGAAGAGAACGTGTCAAGGGCATCCTTCACCACATTTATAGAGTTCAAATCTCCACGACAAAAAACCATCAGATCATCTGCAAAACATAGATGTGAAATCTTGGATTTCCGGCATCTCCAATGAAATTTGAAGGAGGTGGAGGCACGAATTTTCTGATCAAGAATCCTAGAGAAGACATCCATGCATATAACAAAGAGATAAGGAGAGATAGGGTCTCCTTGACGTAGACCTTTCTTCCCATCAAAGAAACCATTTAGTTCACCATTTATAGCCACTGAATACCTTGCAGTAGAAACACAAGTCCGAATCCAGCCAATAAATAAAGGAGGAAATCCAAGAAGCTGCATAGTATCCCAAAGGAAATCCCATTGAACCGAATCAAAAGCCTTCATAATATCAATCTTTAGAGCACATTTAGGGGTGGGAGAATGAAGATGATAACCGCGAACCAGCTCCTGAGCCAATAGAATGTTATCCCCAATAAGCCTTCCATGCACAAAAGCAGATTGTGCTTCATTAATAAATGTAGGGAGAATTTGCTTCAATCGGCTGGCAAGAAGTTTGGTGATGCATTTGTACACTGTGTTGCAGCATGATATCGGACGGAAATCCGTCAATTTTTGAAGCATTAGGGACCTTAGGAATGAGAGCAATAGTTGTGCAATTCACCTCCTTGAGAAGCAGACCCATTGGAGAAGAAATCCTTTATGGCCGCAGTGACATCATCTCCAACAATGGGCCAGGTCTTTTGAAAGAAGAAAGCATTGAATCCATCAGGGCCTGGAGCTTTGTTAGGGTGTAAATCAAACATAGCCTCTTTAATTTCATCATCAGTGAAATCACTGGTTAAAAACCTTCTTTGATCATTTGAGAGGGCGCATTCCACATACTTAGCAAGAACATCTCCTCCATCATAATTAGTACAACATTTCGTACCGAGAAGATGAGTGTAGAAACCCACCACTTCCTGAGCAATCTGATCTTTCTCTCTAATCCAATCTCCATTTGCATTCTGGATACAGAGAATCTTATTAAGATTGTTTCTCCCTTTAATAGAGTTGAAGAAGAA
Source organism: Calamus simplicifolius (assembly GCA_900491605.1). Classification (NCBI taxonomy): domain Eukaryota; kingdom Viridiplantae; phylum Streptophyta; class Magnoliopsida; order Arecales; family Arecaceae; genus Calamus; species Calamus simplicifolius. The sequence goes on along the minus strand of UESW01004995.1, from coordinate 226,217 downwards.
GGAGGTACATTGATCTCCTTCTTTAAGCCATTGGATTCTGCTCCTCTGCCTGGCGTAGCTCTCTTTACCATTTAAAGCCATATACAGCCTCTTAGCACAGTCCCTTTCCTTCTCAAGGACATCCATGCCGTGATGCCCAGCAGCAATAGAATCTTGGAAACCATCTAGCTCAGAACGAAGAGAGGTAAGGTCACCATTGATGATCGCATTCTTTCTCCTACTCAGTTCTTTCAATGCCATTTTAACAAGCTTCAGTTTTTTGTAAACTCTGAACATAGAGTGGCCAACAACAGGGGTGCTCCAAATCTTGTCAATTAACGGATTGAATTCATCAAATTCGCTCCAGAAGTTAAAGAATTTGAAAGGACATTTATAAAGGGAATAATTAATCCCGAGATTAACTACCACAGGAGAATGATCAGATAGCCCGAAAGGAAGAAATTCAGCATAAGATTGAGTAAAAGATTGAAGCCACAGAGAGTTAACAATTGCTCTATCCAACTTCCGAAGGATAAGCCCAGTCGTTCTAGAGTTGTGCCAGGTGAAAAGGCCACCACTAAAACGTAGATCCTCCAGCCCGGCTTCAAACAAAGTATCGTTAAATTCATCCATGTAGCTAGGCCACTCAAGGCTGCCTCCTCTCCTTTCATGACGAAATCTTATGGCATTAAAATCCCCCATAACAATCCACGGCAGCTGGGAAGGGGAAACTGCTTGCTTCTTCAAATTATTCCATAGCTGTCTTCTAACAATAACATCATTAAAACCATAGACAAAGGAGGCAGCAATTTTAACTCCAGATCGAAGAATAGTGAAAGAAAGAAGGATAACCTGGTCATGTTTGGAAACAGCATTAGCCTGAAGAATGCTTGGATCCCAAAAAACCCAGATCCTGCCGGATCCAGAACCATCATAAAAGTTTTCACATTGCCAGCCGTTGATCAAGCTCATTTGGATCTTATCTTTATTGAAAGCATTAATCTTAGTTTCTAGGAGAGCAATACAAGAGAGCCTTTGAGAATGAACCAAGTGACGAACCTCCGATTGCTTTGTAGGATCATTTAGACCCCGTATATTCCATGAAGCAATCTTAATCATTTGGAATTCTTGTAGAGCTTCCCTCTGGAGTTACCAGAGCAACCAATCTTCTTCTTATCCTTCTTCTTCCTGCCTAGCTTTCCTTCAACTTCATCAATCATAATAAGCCTCCTAGCCAATAGAGGAGTGCTAGATGGAGACGAGGAGGGAGACGAGGCCTCACAAGGTGGCAATGCAGAAAGGAAAGAGTCCCGAACAGAGGAAACAGGGGAACTGGCTTTCGGAACAGTCAATACATTCGGATCGTCAAAATTCGGATCACAAGTTCCTGTAGCAGTCGGATCGTCTTTAGAAGCTAACGGGTCACTAGCTCCATCACCAGTCGGATCGTCAAGTCCAAACGAATCCCCGACTACTGTTCTAATCGGATCGAGATGTCTTGGACTAAGCGGATCCACAGCTGCTGCAATCGGATCCTCAGCTAAAAGAACTTCCCGGTCGCCAAGCGGACGAAGTCCAGCAAAACTGTTTATGGAGCTGCAAAAATCACACGCTGGAGAAGGAATCGTTGAAGATGCCATGGATCTAGGTCCAACCAGAGCCTTTGAAAGAGGAGCCTTCTGAACCTTGGGAGGAGAGGATACATCCGAAATATGGTTTCCCACAAGCTGACAATCTCCATCTGAAGCAGAATTTGGATTAAGATGAGAGGATTTTGGAATCCATACCTGATGATTGACCTTCTTGCAGAGAGAAGGAGGATGGCCAAATTCCTTACACACAGAGCACCTCTTTGGTATCCAATTATACTCAATTTTGATCCCAGTAATGCTACCATCTTCCAATTCTAAGTCAAAGGCTTTAGGGAGGGAAGCATCTATGTCAATCTCAATGCATATACGGGCGTAGCTCAAACGCCTCAGTGAGGATGTCATCTTATCTGCATGCAGAGGCTTCCCAACCATGCTAGCAATGTAACTGAGGCCTTCCTCCGTCCAATACTCCAACGGAATATTATAGAAGTGAGCCCAAACAGGAACTTTCTTACAGCCCTCCTTTGTGAGATTCATACACGGAGACCAGTGCTTTAGAAAGATTGGTCTGCCTCCAAAATACCAAGGACCCCCTGCCAAAGCTTCAGCAACGCTAACTGGGTCCGAGAATTTGAAAAAAAAGAAACCATTTCCATTGCATAGAACTTCCGTAAGCCCAGCCTTCCCCCAATGCCTCTGAGCACACGTTTGAACCAAGGAGAAAGGCATCTTGTCCAGGAAAAATCCCACAATTGTATTTTGCCAGATAGAAACTCCCTTACGTGCCACTGAAGCAGGGAGCTTAATCCTAATATTGTCTTCATCTCCCGAAATCACCGGCTTAATGTAAGAAAGCGCCATAGCAGCAGGACAATCTTTGACAAGCGAAGCCCAGGAAGAAGAAACTGGGCCCGCTGTAGTACCAAGATCAGGGGAAGAAGAATCCTTCGGGAGAACAGGACAGGAAGCAGCCTTCGGGAGATGAACAGGGGGAACCGAAGTGACGTCATCAAACGGAGACGGGCACAATGGATTTTGAAATTTAGAATCACCAGTAGCATTCAAAAGAGGCGGGAAGCTAGAGCCTCTTAAATCAAATGGAGGTACTAGACGTGACCCCTGACACGGACCAGGCTTGATCTGCTGAGAGGAAAAAACAGGGGATCCTGGAGATAACGCAGCACAAACTCCATTGACAGAAAGCCCAGCACCGAACACGGAAGAGGAAACTCCAGCGTCGATAAGGGGAGAAGAAGATCCTCTAGAAGCACGACTCTCCCTAATCGCCGAATCAGCAACAAACAATCCGAGTCTGAAAGAATCAGCATTATCATAGACCAAGGACTGCTCCATAGCAATAGCGACGGGGTCATCCGAAAGCCCAGGACAGGGCAAAGAGAGAAAAGAAGCAAAGCCATTGAGAGAAGATGATGGAGGAGAAGAAGCATTGCTCAAAGCCGCATTCTTCCAATCCGGCTCACAAGAAATTAAGGATGGAATAGAGACGGATGAGGAATCCAAAGAGACCTTATCCAGAACTATACCACCTGAGCCCTCCATAGGAACAGAAAGCAGGGGATGCTCGATTCCACCCATAGCGGACAAACCGGGAGGAACCTCCATGAACAGATCACAAAGAAGCAGCAGCAAACCAGCGGAGAGAAAGCCTAGAGAGAGGGGGGAGAAACTTAGAGAGAGAAGCTCCCATACCTTTTATGATTTCTACCGTGACTCCATCACGATTGTTTTTTTCCTCCGTGACTCCATCACGATTGTTTTTTTCCTCCGTGACTCCATCACGATTGTTTTTTCCTTTTTTGGATGTTTCTTCTCTTCCATTAGTCTAAGGATATTTACCTTTTTGGTGGTGTATCCCCATTGCTTCTTTTAGACCTCCGGGGAATGCCCCGAGTACCTGTACTTTCAACTCCTTTTCACACTATTAATACATTTCACACCTTTACTTTTCAAAAAAAAAAATCAATACAATTCACCCCATTTAACCTTCAAAAAAAAAAAAAAAAATCTTGTATGGAAAATGTTTTCCCTTTGTATTGCATCACCATCTTCCAAACTTACTTGTGCACTTAAAGCTCTCATGGTTACCATAGCATATGTCAACCCAACCATAGGGTCTTGCTCTCCCATCTCCAACTCCTCTTCTTCACCATTTCGGCCAGATTTGGTGTGTCCTCTTCTTCATCCTCATCTCCACTCTCTAGACCTCCATCTTCTCTTATAAACATCACTCTTTGGTTCAGACATTGATTGGCATAATGTCCATGCCCCAAACACTTGAAGCATTTCACTTCTCTAGCTCTAGTAGGACCTTCTTTTTTTTATGTCTTCCTCTTTTATTTTTCCTTTCCCTTTCACTCTTCTTTTCCCTTCCATTCCTCCTTTTCTGTTTCGGCAACTCCTTCTCACTCCTACCAAAGCTCGGCTTCCATGGACTTTTGAGAAATTCAGCCCACCTCCATTCTTCATGGTTCTTTTCATTTTCAATTGTCTTTCAACCTTAATGGCAATGTGCATCATTTTGGTTAAGGTATGGTAGGAATGTAATTCCACCACATGAGCTATCTCCATATTCAAACCAGCCAAGAACCTTGCCATGGTGGCTTCCATAGGTTCCTCCAATTGAGTTCTTGCCAATGCCATCTCCATGGCCTTGAAAAATTCTTCTACACTTCTGCCTCCTTGTGACATCCTTTGCAACCTTTGATGAAGCTCCTTGAAATAGTGTTGAGGAACAAATCTTTCCCTCATGACTTCTTTCATGGCTTCCCAAGTGGTAATGGTTCTAAGGCCAAGATTTCTCCTTTTAATCAACATTTGATCCCACCATATGATTGCATAATCCTTGAACTCCACAGCTGCGAGCTTTACTTTCTTTTCTTCCGAGTAATTGTGGCATTCAAAAATGAGCTCCACTTGCCTTTCCCATTCCAAGTACAAATCTGGATTTTCCTTTCCATGAAAAGAGGGTATCTTCATCTTAATGCTACCCACATTTGAATCAACTCTCTCTTCAGCTCCTTCCCCAATTCCATAGTCCCAATTCCTATAATTTCTACCTCCCCTTCTTCCACCAAATCCTCTGCCCTTAGGTGGCCGAAACCCCCTACCTCTCGGACTGTGGAGGTTGAATTCATTCCCTTTTTTTTTTTTTTTTTTTTGAATTCATTCCCTTCTTCATCATACTCATGTCCCCAATCATTCTCATTATCCCTAACTTCCTCTCTACCCTTTACTTCCAACCTTTCAATTCTATCTACCAAGGTGGTCATCACAAAATTATTTCTCTCCATTTGTTGTCTTAAAGCTTGTAACAACAAACGGTCATCCCTATTTGATTCCTCACCACCACTACCACTGGTTTCTTATTTTTTTGACATGTTCAGAGCTGCAAGAAAGAAGATGTTAGTAGAAAATGGCTCACCCTCTCAAGTGTTTCACTCAAGTATTGGCTTTTCTCTCAAATGATCTCACTCTCTTGCCTTTTACCACTCAATCTTCTTCCTTGCTAATTTAAGAACTAGGGCAGAGTGTCTTTCAAACCAATTGAAAATATATCAATGAAAATCAAGGGAAATAGATAAAGAAAAGATTTGCAATTTAACACAACTAGTTGCCTAGTGATGGCTTCGTTAAACCAAACAGACCATAAGATGGCACGTGTCTGGTATCCACCAACAATAGTGTTCAGATTTTGGAAGAAAGAAGAAGAAGAAGATTTCAGAGTTTTAAAATAAAGAGATTAAACCCCTGGAATACTGATTGGAATCCCCAAATATGATGCTAATAAACCCAAGAGACTTCAAAGGGCAGATTGCTCACTGTTTTGCACAAACTTCAAATTCGGAGCCCAACTCACCTTGCTCAATGTCTCCAATCAAACCAACGAATTTCAAGCTGAAAATTGGTGGTTTATTGCTTTGTAGTATGGAGAACACGTGGGTAAATTTTGAGGATTTTCTGGGTTGTTTTGGTGGATGAACAGATTGGTCTTTCTTTTTCCTCAGAATTATTATTTTTTTTTTTTTTTGAGGATTTCTGGTTTCTATTTTTTTTTTTTTTGAAGTTCAATACCCCCACAAGATTACTTGACCGTTTGCACAGCAAGCTCAAAGAAGAAATGAAGAAATCTCCCTTTGATCTAGGGCCTTGAAAAGAAAGCAGAAAATTGCTGGCAGCTTCCTCCTTCGCTTCTGCGATAGCTTAGCTTGTTTCCTGTCTTTTGTATGGTGTCCTCATGGCGAGGGCTTTAAATCATTTTCGGGGAAGGTTATCTCCCTATTGCTTTCTGTTTCATTTGGGGATCACCCCGTGATCTTGTATCTTGTACTTATATCTCCCTGATTAATACTAATCACACCTTTAACTTTCAAAAAAAAAAAAAAAAAAAAAAAGAAAGCAGAAAATTGGAAGATGAAGAGTTAGTCTGGAAAAACACTACCTTGTTAGGATGATTTGCTGCTCTGATACCAAATGATGAACGGATCTTTAGAATCACCTCAACAAGGATATCTTCTTCAGTTGATTAACACAACCCCAACCCGTGAAGAGGCACTAACCAAATCAGAAGAAGGAAGGCCAAGGAACCAAATCACAATAGAAACAGGTTCTAAGGTAACTTGATTATCAAAGATAAAATAGTCAATTGGCTAAAATGACTAAGTCCTAGTTCTTTCAAGAAGCAAGGAAGAAATAATGCTCTCAATTGGATTATAACCGGCTGAAGCTTGTCCTGCCTTCTTTTATTAATGTTGCTCAGTCTGCTTTTGTTCAAGGGAGGCACATTGGTGATAACATCCTGTTGGCTCAGGAGCTGGTCCGTGGGTATCATCTCTCTTCATCCTCTTCAAATTGTGCTCTAAAGATTGATCTAATGAAGGCTTTTGATTCGGTAAGGTGGGATTTCCTTTGGGATTCCCTCCAGCTTCTTGGATTTCCTCCACTGTTCATTGGATGGATCAGGACCTGTGTCTCCACTGCAAAGTATTCCGTGGCTATTAATGGGGAACTTAATGGCTTCTTCGAAGGAAAGAAAGGTCTTCGCCAAGGTGATCCTATTTCTCCTTACTTGTTTGTAATTTGCATGGATATTTTCTCTAGAATCCTTGATCGGAAAATCCATGTTTCCCCTTCTTTTAAGTATCATTGGAGGTGCCGGAAATCAAATGTTTCACACTTATGTTTTGCCGATGATTTGATGATTTTCTGCCGGGGTGATCTGGACTCTATTAGAGTAATTAAAGATGCTTTGGACACCTTCTCCTCCTTTTCTGGACTCACCCCAAATAATTCGAAATGCTCTGTTTTCATTTCGGGTGCTTCGGATCAGCTACAGCGTGACATTGTTGATTTCTTGGGTTACTCTCTTGGCTCCTTTCCTATTAAATACCTTGGTGTTCCTCTCATCTCCACACGGCTTAAAGCTACTGATTGCCAAGCCCTTGTGGACCGTATTATTGGAAGAATCAAGGTTTGGACCAATCGTTTTCTCTCCTATGCTGGTAGATTGCAACTCATACAGTCTGTCCTCTTCAGCATCCAGTCTTATTGGTGTGCTCATTTCATTCTTCCGGCTAAGGTCTCCAAGGATATTGAAAGTATTCTATCGGCTTTCCTATGGAATGGTGTTTCTTTAAACCGGTATGGTGCAAAAGTCTCTTGGGCTGATATCTCTACTCCAAAGGCTGAAGGGGGTCTGGGAATCAAGAAGGTCCGAGATTGGAATGCTGCTTCTTTGTCTCGGTACATTTGGTTATTATGTCAACCGTGTTCCAACTCCTTATGGTCGGCCTGGGTAAAGATGAATCTTCTGCACAAGGAACAGTTCTGGGTGGCAAAAGTCCCATGGAACTGCACTTGGACTTGGAGGAAAATTCTCAAGATGCGGGGTAGAGTGAAGGATTTCATCTCTGTTAAAGTGGGGAATGGCTCTAACACTTCCCTTTGGTTTGATTCTTGGAAACCTCAAGGCCCCATTTGCTCCTCTACTCACGCTAGAGTTATTATTGATTCGGGTCTTTCAAAGGATGCAAAGGTTAGTGCTATTATTTCTTTTGGAACTTGGAAGTGGCCTGTTTCAAATTCGGTTGAGCTGATCACTTTGAAAGAAGACACCCGCTCCCTCTCTCCCCCTGACTGCAGCACCCACGATAGGGTTTTATGGGATGGATCTTCCGTTTTCTCCATTAAAAAGGCTTGGAATATCCTCCGATCTCCTTCCCTCTGTGTTGATTGGGCTCACTTACTTTGGTTTAAGCATCATATCCCGAGGCACTCCTTTATTTTATGGCTTGCTATTAGAGGTAGACTTTCTACTCAGGACCGCCTGGTATCATTTGGTATTCTCAGTCATATGACTTGCTCATTATGTCAAGATCGAATTGAGGACCATGGTCATCTATTTTTTAGTTGCCCCTTCTCCTTTCGGGTTTGGCAGTCCATAGCTGGCAAATGTAATCTATATCATTACCCTTCTTCTTGGGAGCGTCTGAGGCCGTGGCTCAGCAGAAACATCAATGGTGCAAATCTTCAATCCTCTCTTAGCAGGCTGGCTTTGGGAGCTTCTGTCTATTACATTTGGAATGAAAGGAACTCTCGCATGCATGGGCGGTTGCCTCTTAATGAGATCGGCATCGTTACCAAGATCATTGAATCAGTTAGGCTAAAGCTTGAGGGAGAAAAGTTTCCCAGGAATGCTACTAATCTACAGCTGCTAGATAGGTGGCAGCTATCCGCTTCCCTACTGGATTGATCTTGTCTTTCACTCGTTTTGAGCTCCTTTGTTAGTTGCTTGGTTTCTTTGTGGGCTGGGTTACCATTACTGTGGGTATTCTCTTCCATTTGCTTGATGCGTAACCCTTGGTGGATGTAATCCAAATTGGGGTTTTTTTCCCATATTTTGCTCCGGGGTATGCCCCGAGTACCTGTACTTATAACTTTTTCACTTTCTTATTAATACATCTCACACATTTACCTTTCAAAAAAAATAACCAAAAGAAAATTCGAAATTGTTCATTAACCTTTAATCTGAAGTTCAGCATACAATATATTTTTTTTTTTTGAAAGTTAAATGGGGTGAATTGTATTGATTAGCTATAAAAGGTACATGAGATCGGGACTAAGCCCGCAGAGAGGTAGAGACCTCAAAAGAAGACAGACTTCAAAAGAAAACCATAGGAATACATCCAGCAAGAGGTAGAGACCTCAAAAATAGATCAGCCCGGATTACATCCATAACCTAACAAAAGAATTCTTAAGATGAGCTACGGAGGAGATCAACCCAGGAGTGAAGGAGAAAACTGCCACCTATCAATCACTTGGAGATTTGCAGAATTTCTGGGGAACTTTGCACCATCGAGCTTAAGCCTGACCGAATCCATAATCTTGATAACAATACCTTTTTCTGTGAGAGGTGGTCGCCCATGCATGCGATAGTTCCTTTCATTCCAAATGAAATACACAGTAGCTCCAAAAGCGAGTCTGCTGACGCAGGAGAGAAGAGAAGACCCTTTGAGTTTCCTACTAATCCACGGCTTCAATCTCTCCCAAGTAGAAGGATAGTGCGCTAAACCACAGATAGTCGCAATGGACTGCCAAACCCGAGCGGAAAAGGGGCAGCTAAAGAACAGATGACCATGGTCCTCAGAACGACCTTGACATAGAGAACAAGTCATGTGACCGAGAATGCCAAAAGATAGCAGGCGATCCTGAGTAGAGAGTCTACCTTTAATAGCTAACCATAAAATGAAGGAGTGCCTGGGAACATGAAGCTTAAACCAAACCAGATGAGCCCAGTAGACCCGCTGGGAAGGAGCCCGGAGAGTATTCCAAACTCTTTTGATAGAGAATCCAGAAGACCCATCCCATAAAATCTTATCCTGACGACTGCAATCAGGAGGAGGAAAAGAGCAGGATTCGCCTTTCAGATTGACCAAATCAATAGAATTCGCAGCAGGCCACCTCCAGGTTCCAGAAGAGATAATAGCACTTACCTTTGCATCTTTGGAAAGACCCGAGTCTGTAATAACTCTAGCATGGGGAGAGGAACAGATAGGACCCTGGGGTCTCCAAGAATCAAACCATAGGGAGGTATTATCGCCATTCCCCACGTCAACAGAGATGAAACCCTTCACTCTTCCCCTCATCTTGAGGATTTTCCTCCAAGTCCAAGAGCAGCTCCATGGAACCTTAGCCACCCAGAAGTGTTCCTTGTGCAGCAGATTTAACTTTACCCATGCAGCCCATAAGGAGGAAGGACTTGGTTGACATAATAACCAAATGAGTCGAGACAGGGAGGCAGCATTCCAATCACGGACCTTCTTGATCCCCAGCCCACCTTCATCCTTCGGAGTAGATAAATCAGCCCAAGATACTTTGGCTCCATGACTTTTTAAGGAAACACCATTCCAAAGAAAAGCCGAAAGGATGCTTTCAATCTCTTTGGTGACCTTTGCAGGAAGAATAAACTGGGCACTCCAGTAAGACTGGATGCTAAAAAGGACAGATTGAATAAGCTGTAATCTACCAGCATATGAAAGAAAGCGATTAGTCCAAACCTTAATCCTCCTCAAAATGCGATCAACTAAGCCATGACAATCCGAAGCTTTGAGCCGGGTGGAGATGAGAGGAAAACCCAGGTATTTGATTGGGAGAGAGCCAATAGAGACACCCAAATAGGATGCAATGTCCTGCTTAATAGACTCCAGCTCGCCCCGACAGTTTAGCATACAATATATATCTCTTCAAGAATAGGAAAAGCCAAATATAGCAATAAATACTACACACCCTCATAAGTTCTGCATGTTCCAAAGCTCATTAAATAGGCTGCAATGCATGTTTCAAAGCTCATTAAATAGGCTGCAATGCATGTTTCAAAGCTCATTAAATAGGCTGCAATGCATGTTTCAAGGCTCATTAAATAGGCTGCAATGCATAGTCTTCAATTAATCTCTATTTGGCAATTCCTTTGGTCCACCTGGCAAAGAGTCAAACACTTTGAATTCTTCCACTTGGCCGTTTGCTTCTCCATGGCTGATTACTCCTGGGCCGATTGCTTCCATGATCAAGCTTTGGAGTTCCTTAGCTTTGGCTCTAGTTATGGGACCTTGATAGCTTAATGATGGAGCTCCTTCATCAGGATGGATCGCAACCATCGAATCGATCATCGCCGATCGGGATCAATGCTTGGATCGATCGCAACCATCGGATATCATCGCCGATCGGATGGATCGCAACCGTCGGATCAATCATTGCCGATCAGGATAATGGCTTGGATCGATTGCAACCGTCGTATCGTCGCCGATTGGATGGATCGCAACCGTCAGATCGATCATCGCCGCTCGGGATCTTGGCTTGGATCAATCGCAACTGTCGGATACTATCGCCGATCGGATCGATTGCAACGATCGGATCGATCATCGCCGATTGGGGGGATCATGGCTTGGATCGATCGCAACTGTCGAATATTGTCGCCGATCAGATGGATCGCAACCATCGAATCGATCATCGCCGATCGTGATCATGGCTTGGATCGATTACAACCATTGGATCGTCGCCGATATGATGGATCGCAATGGTCCGATCGATCATCGCCGATCAGGATCATGGCTTGGATCGATTGCAACCATTGGATTGTCGCCGATTGGATGGATCGCAACCGTCGGATCAATCATCACCGATTAGGATCATGGCTTGGATCGATCGCAACCATCGTATTATCGCTGATCGGATGGATCACAGACGGATCGATCATCGCCGATCGGGATCATGGCTTGGATCGATCGCAACCGTTGGATCATCGCCGATCGGATGGATCGCAATCGTCGGATACATCATTGCCGATCGAGATCATGGCTTGTATCGATCGCAACCACCGGATCGTCGCCGATCGGTTGTATAGCAACGGTCCGATCGATAATTGCTGATCGGGATAATGGCTTGGATCGATTGCAACCGTCGTATCATCGCCGATCGGATGGATCGCAACCGTCGGATTGATCATCGCTGATCGGGATCATGGCTTAGATCAATCGCAACCGTCAGATATCATCGTCGATCGGATGGATCGCAATCGTTGGATTGATCATCGCCGATTGTGATTATGGCTTGGATCGATCGCAACAATCGAATCGTCGCCGATCGGATGGATTGCAATGGTCCGATCGATCATAGCCATTCGTGATCATGGCTTGGATCGATCGCAACCGTCCGATATCATCGCCGATCGAATGGATCGCAATCGTCGGATAGAGCATCACCGATCGGAATCATAGCTTGGATCGATCATGACCGTCAAATCATCGCCGATCAGATGGATTGCAACCATCGGATCAATCATCGCCGATCGGGATCATGGCTTGGATCGATCGCAACCGTTGGATCATCGCCGATCGGAGAGATCGCAACGGTCCGATCGATCATCGCCGATCGCAAACATGGCTTGGATCGATCGCTACCATCGGATATCATCACTAATCGGATGGATCGCAACCTTCGGATCGATCATAGCTGATCGGGATCATGGCTTGGATCGATCGCAATCGTCGGATCATCAACGATCGGATGGATCGCAACGGTCTGATTGATCATCGCCGATCGGGATCATGGCTTGGATCGATCAAAACGGTCGGATATCATCGCCGATCGGAAGGATCGCAACCGTTGGATTGATCATTGCCGATCGAGATCATGGCTCGGATCGATCGCAACAGTTTGATCGTCGCTGATCGGATGGATCACAACGGTTCGATCGATCATCGCAAATTGGGATCATGGCTTGGATCGATCGCAACCATCGGATCGTTGCCGATCAGGTGGATCGCAACCGTCGGATCGATCATCGCCGATCGGGGGTCATGGCTTGTATCGATCACAACCGTCGGATATCGTCGCCGATCGGATGGATCAGAACCGTCCGATCGATCATCGCCGATCGGGATCATGGCTTGGATCTATCGCAAACGTTGGATCGTCGCCGATCGGATGGATCGCAATTGTCGGATCAATCATCGCCGATTAGGATCATGGCTTGGATCGATCGCAACCATTGTATATCATCGCCGATCGGATGGATCGGAACCATCGGATCGATCATGGCTTGGATCGATCGAAACGGTCGGATAACATCGCCGATCGGATGGATCGCAACCGTTGGATTGATCATCGCCGATCGGGATCATGGCTCGGATCGATCGCAACAGTTTGATCGTCGCTGATCGGATGGATCACAACGGTTCGATCGATCATCGCAGATCAGGATCATGGCTTGGATCGATCGCAACCATCGGATCGTTGCCGATCCGGTGGATCGCAACCGTCGGATCGATCATCGCCGATCGGGGTCATGGCTTGAATCGATCACAACCGTCGGAGATCATCGCCGATCGGATGGATCAGAACCATCCGATCGATCATCGCCGATCGGGATCATGGCTTGGATCGATCGCAAAAGTTGGATCATTGCCGATCGGATGGATCGCAACTGTCGGATCAATCATCGCCGATTAGGATCATGGCTTGGATCGATCGCAACCATCGTATATCGTCGCCGATCGGATGGATCGGAACCATCGGATCGATCATTGCCGATCGGGATCATGGCTTGGATCGATCACAACCGTCGAATATCATCGCTGATCGGATGGATTACAATTATCGGATCGATCATCGTCGATCGTGATCATGGTTTGGATAGATTGCATCCGTCGGATCGTTGCCTATCGGATGGATCGCAACGCTCCGATCGATCATAGCTGATCGGGATCATGGCTTGGATCGATCGCAACCGTCGGATATCATCGCCGATCGGATAGATCGCAACGGTCCGATCGATCATCGCCGATCGGGATCATGGCTTGGATCGATCGCAACCATCGGATCGTCGCCGATCGGTTGGATCGAAATGATCTGATCGATCATCGCCGATTGGGATCATGGCTTGGATCGATCGCAACCGTCGGATCGACGCCGATCGGATGGATCGCTACGGTCCGATCGATCATCGCCGATCGGGATCATGGCTTGGATCGATCGCAACCGTTGCATCATCACCGATCGAATAGATCTCAACGGTCGGATCGATCATCGCTGATCAAGATCATGGCTTGGATCGATCGTAACCGTTGGATATCATCGCCAATCAGATGGATCGCAATCGTTGGATCGAACTTCGCCGATCGGGATTATGGCTTGGATCGATCGCAACCGTCGGATCGTCGCCGATCGGTTGGATCACAACGGTCCAATAGATCATCACCGATCGGGATAATGGCTTGGATCAATCGCAACCATCATATCATCGCCGATCGGATGGATTTCAATCGTCGGATCGATAATCGCCGATCGGGATCATGGCTTGGATGGATCGCAACCGTCGGATATCTTCCTCGATCGGATGGACTGAAACTGTCAGATCGATCATCACCGATCGGGATCATAGCTTGGATCGATCGCAACCGTCGGATCATTGCCGATCGGATGGATCACAACGGTCCAATCGATCATCGCCGATCGGGATCATGGCTTGGATCGATCGCAATCGTCGGATATCGTCGCCGATCGATTGGATCGCAACGGTCCGATCGATCATCGTCGATCGGAATAATGGCTTGGATCGATCGCAACCATCGTATCGTCGCTGATTGGATGGATCGCAACCGTCAGATCGATCATCGTCGCTCGGGATCTTGGCTTGGATCGATCGCAACCGTTGGATATCGTCGCCGATCGAATGAATCACAACCGTCGAATCGATCATCGCCGATCGAATCATGGCTTGGATCGATCGCAACTGTCGGATCGTCGCCGATCGGATGGATCGCAACGGTCCGATCGATCATCGCCGATCGGGATCATGGCTTGGATCGATCGCAACCGTTGGATCGTCGCCGATCGGATGGATCGCATCCATCGGATCGATCATCGCCGATCGGGATCATGGCTTGGATCGATCAAAATAGTTGGATCGTCGCAAATCGGATGGATCGCAATGGTCCGATCGATCATTGCCGATCGGGATCATGGCTTGGATCGATCGCAACCATCGGATCATTGCCGAGATTGGGTGGATCGCAACTATCGGATCGATCATCGCCAATCGGGATCATGGCTTGGATCGATTGCAACCGTCGGATATCGTCGTCGATCGGATGGATTGCAACCGTCGGATCGATCATCGCCGATCGGGATCATGGCTTGGATCGATCGCAACAGTTATATTGTCGGCGATCGGATGGATCACAACCGTCGAATCGATCATCACCGATCGGGACCATGGCTTGGATCGATTGCAACCGTTGGATATCGTCACTGAACGGATGGATTGAAACCGTCGGATCGATCATCACCGATCGGGATCATGGCTTGGATCGTTCGCAACCGTCATATTATCGCCGATCGGATGGATCGCAACCGTTGGATCGATCATCGCCGATCGGGATCTTGGCTTGGATCGATCGCAACCATTGTATAGTCGCCGATCGGGGTCGTGGCTTGTATCGATCGCAACCATCGGATATCGTTGCCGATCGGATGGATCAGAACCGTCCGATCGATCATCGCCGATCGGGATCATGGCTTGGATCGATCGCAACCGTTGGATCGTTGCCGATTGGATGGATCGCAACCGTCGGATCAATCATCGCCGATTAGGATCATGGCTTGGATCGATCGCAACCATCGTATTGTCGTCGATCGGATGGATCGCAGCCGTCGAATCGATCATCGCCGATCGGGATCATGGCTTGGATCGATCGCAACCGTTGGATTGTCGCCGATTGGATGGATCGCAACCGTCGGATCAATCATCGCCGATCGGGATCATGGCTTGTATCGATCGCAACCGCCGGATCGTCACCGATCGGTTGGATAGCAATGGTCCGATCGATCATCGTCGATCGGGATAATGGCTTGGATCGATCACAACCGTCGTATCATCGCCGATCGGATGGATCGCAACCATCGGATCGATCATCGCCGATCGGGATCATGGCTTAGATCGATCGCAACCGTCGGATATAATCGTCGATAGGATGGATTAAAACCGTCGGATCGATCATTGCCGATCGGGATCATGGCTTTGATCGATCGCAACTATCGGATCATCGCCGATCGGAGGGATCGCAATGGTCCGATCGATCATCGCCGATCGGGATCATGGCTTGGATCGATCGCTACCATCGGATATCATCACTGCTCGGATGGATCACAACTGTCGGATCAAATATAGCCGATCAGGATCATGGCTTGGATCGATCGCAATCGTCGGATCATCGACGATCGGCTGGATCGCAATGGTCCGATCGATCATTGCCGATCGGTGTCATGGCTTGGATCGATCGAAACTATCGGATATAATCGTCGATCGGATGGATCGCATCCATCGGATTGATCATCGCCGATCGGGAACATGGCTTGGATCGATCACAATAGTTGGATCGTCGCCGATCAGATGGATCGCAACCGTCAGATCCATCATCGCCAATCGGGATCATGGCTTGTATCGATCGCAACCGCTGGATCGTCGCCGATCGGTTGGATAGCAACCGTCCGATCGATCATCGCCTATCGGGATCATGGCTTGGATCGATCGCAACCGTTGTATCGTCGCAGATCGGATGGATCACAACCATCGGATCGATCATCGCCGATTGGATCATGGCTTAGATCGATCGCAACCGTCGAATATCATCGTCGATCGGATGGATTGAAACCATCGGATCGATCATCGCCGATCGGGATCATGCTTTGATCGATCGCAACCATCGGATCATCGTCGATCGAAGGGATCGCAATGGTCCGATCGATCATCGCCGATCGGGATCATGGCTTGGATCGATCACTACCATTGGATATCATCACCGATCGGATGGATCACAACCATCGGATCGATCATAGCCAATCGGGATCATGGCTCGGATCGATCGCAATCGTTGGATCATCGACAATCGGATGGATCATATAATGGTTCGATCGATCATCGCCGATCGGGATCATGGCTTGGATCGATCGCAACAGTCGGATATCATCGCCGATCAGATGGATCGCAACCATCGTATCGATCATCGCCGATCGGGATCATGGCTTGGATCGATCGCAATAGTTGGATCATCGCCGATCGGATGGATCGCAACGGTCCGATCGATCATCGCCGATCGGGATCATGGCTTGGATCGATCGCAACCATCGGATCATAGCCGATCGGGTTGATCGCAACTATCGGATCGATCATCGCCGATCGGGATCATGGCTTGGATCGATCGCAACCGTCAGATATCATCGCCGATCGGATGGATCGCAACCATCGGATCAATCATCGCCGATCGGGATCATGGCTTGGATCGATCGCAACCGTCGTATTGTTGGCGATCGGATGGATCGCAACCGTCGAATCGATCATCGTTGATCGAGATCATGGCTTGGATCGATTGCAACCGTCGGATATCTTCGCCAATCGGATGGATCGAAACTGTTGGATCAATCATCGCCGATCAGGATCATGGCTTGGATCGTTCGCAACCATCGTATTGTTGCCGATCGGATGGATCGCAACCATCGGATCGATCATCGCCGATTGGGATCATGGCTTGAATCGATCGCAGCCGTCGTGTCATCGCCGATTGGATGGATCGCAACCGTCGGATCGATCATCGCCGATCGGGATCATGGCTTGGATTGATCCCAACGGTTGGATATATGGTTGCTGATCGGATGGATCGCAACCATCGGATCATCATCGCCGATCGGGGTCGTGGCTTGTATCAATCGCAACCATCGGATATCGTCGCCGATCGGATGGATCAGAACCATTAGATCGATCATCACTGATCGGGATCATGGCTTGGATCGATTGCAACCATCGGATATCGTTGCCAATCGGATGGATCACAACTGTCGGATCGATCATCGTCGATCGGGATCTGGCTTGGATCGATTGCAACCGTCGGATCGTCGCCTATCGGACGGATCGCAATGCTTTGATCGATCATTGCTGATCAGGATAAAGGCTTGGATCGATCACAACCGTCGAATATCGTCGCCGATCATATGGATCACAACCATCGGATCGATCATCACGGATCGGGATCATGGCTTGGATCTATCGCAACTGTCGGATAACGTCGCCGATCGGATGGATCGCAACAGTTGGATCGATAATCGCCGATTATGATCATGGCTTGGATCGATCGCAATAGTCGGATCGTCGCCGATCGGATGGATCACAACGGTCCGATCGATCATAGCCATTCGTGATCATGGCTTGGATCGATCGCAACCGTCGGATCATTGCCGATCGGATGGATCACAACGGTCCGATCGATCATCGCCAATCGGGATCATGGCTTGGATCGACCGCAATCATCGGATATCGTCACCGATCGATTGGATCGCAACGGTTCGATCGATCATCGTCGATCGGAATAATGGCTTGGATCGATCGCAACCATCGTATCGTCGTCGATCGGATAGATCGCAACCGTCAGATCGATCATCATCGCTCGGGATCTTGGCTTGGATCGATCGCAACCGTTGGATATCGTCGCCGATCGGATGGATCGCAGCGATCTGATCGATCGTTGCCGATCGAGATCATGGCTTAGATCGATCGCAACTGTCGGATATTGTCGCCGATCGAATGGATCGCAACCATTGAATCGATCATCGCCGATCGTGATCATGGCTTGGATCGATCGCAACCGTCGGATCGTCGCCGATCGGATGGATCGCAACGGTCCGATCGATCATCGCCGATCGGGATCATGGCTTGGATCGATCGCAACCGTTGGATCGTCGCCGATCGGATGGATCGCAATCGTCGGATCAATCATCGCCGATTAGGATCATGGCTTGGATCGATTGCAACCATCATATTGTCGCCGATCAGATGGATCGCAGCCGTCGAATCGATCATCGCCGATCGGGATCATGGCTTGGATCGATCGCAACCGTTGGATCATCGCCGATCGGATGGATCGCAATTGTCGGATCAATCATCGCCGATCGGGATCATGGCTTGTATCGATCGCAATCGCCGGATCATCGCCGATCGGTTGGATAGCAATGGTCCAATCGATCATCGCCGATCGGGATAATGGCTTGGATCGATCACAACCATCGTATCGTCGCCGATCGGATGGATCGCAACCATCGGATCGATCATTGCCGATCGGGATCATGGCTTAGATCGATCACAACCGTCGGATATAATCGTCGATCGGATGGATTGAAACCATCAGATCGATCATCATCGATCGGGATCATGGCTTTGATCGATCGCAACCGTCGGATCATCGCCGATTGGAGGGATCACAATGGTTCGATCGATCATCGCCGATCGGGATCATGGCTTGGATCGATCACTACCATCGGATATCATCACTGCTCGGATGGATCGCAACCGTCGGATCGATCATAGCCGATCGGGATCATGGCTTGGATCGATTGCAATCGTCGGATCATCGACGATCGAATGGATCGCAATGGTCCGATCGATCATTGTCGATCGGTATCATGGCTTGGATCGATCGTACCTGTTGGATAGAATCGCCGATCGGATGGATCGCATCCATCGGATTGATCATCGCCGATCGGGAACATGGCTTGGATCGATCACAATAGTTGGATCATCGCCGATCAGATGGATTGCAACCATCGGATCCATCATCGCCGATCGAGATCATGGCTTGTATCGATCGCAACCGCTGGATCGTCGCCAATCGGTTGGATAGCAACGGTCTGATCGATCATCGCCGATCGGGATCATGGCTTGGATCGATCGCAACCGTCGTATCGTCTCAGATTGGATGGATCGCAACCGTCGGATCGATCATTGCCAATTGGATCATGGCTTAGATCGATCGCAACCGTCGGGATCATGCTTTGATCGATCGCAACCATCGGATCATCGTCGATCGAAGGGATCGCAATGGTCCGATCGATCATCGCCGATCGGGATCATGGCTTCGATCGATCGCTACCATTGGATATCATCACCGATCGGATGGATCACAACCATCAGATCGATCATAGCCAATCGGGATCATGGCTTGGATCAATCGCAATCATCGGATCATCGACAATCAGATGGATCGTAATGGTCCGATCGATCATCGCCGATCGGGATCATGGCTTGGATCGATCGCAACAGTCGGATATCATCACCGATCAGATGGATCGCAACCGTCGTATCGATCATCGCCGATCGAGATCATGGCTTGGATCGATCGCAATAGTTGGATCGTCGCCGATCTGATGGATCGCAACGGTTCGATCGATCATCGCCGATCGAGATCATGGCTTGGATCGATCGCAACCGTTGTATTGTTGGCGATCGGATGGATCGCAACCGTCGAATCGATCATCGTCGATCGGGATCATGGCTTGGATCGATTGCAACCGTCAGATATCTTCACCGGTCGGATGGATCGAAACCGTTGGATCAATCATCGCCGATCAGGATCATGGCTTGGATTGTTCGCAACCATCGTATTGTCGCCGATCGGATGGATCGTAACCGTCGGATCGATCATCGCCGATCGGGATCATGGCTTGAATCGATCGCAACCATCATGTCGTCGTCGATCGGATGGATCGCAACCGTCGGATTGATCATCGCCGATCGGGATCATGGCTTGGATTGATCCCAACGGTTGGATATTATTGCTGATCGGATGGATCGCAACCGTCGGATCATCATCGCCGATCGGGGCCGATCGATCATAGCCGTTCGTGATCGTAGCTTGGATCGATCACAATCGTCAGATATCATCGCCGATCGGTTGGATCGCAACGGTCTGATCGATCATCGCATATCGGGATAATGGCTTGGATCGATCGCAACCATCATATTGTCGCCGATCGGATGGATCGCAACCGTCGGATTGATCATCGCCGATCGGGATCTTGGCTTGGATCGATCGCAACCATCGGATATCATCGCCGATCGGATGGATCGCTACGATCGGATCGATCATCGCCGATCGGATCATGGCTTGGATCGATCGCAACTGTCGGATATCGTCGCCGATTGGATGGATCGCAACCGTCGGATCTATCATCGCCGATCGTGATCATGCCATCGATCGATCGCAACCGTCGGATCATCGCCGATCGGATGGATCGCAATGCTCCAATCGATCATCGCTAATCGAGATCATGGCTTGGATCGATCGCAACCGTTGGGATCGTCGCCGATTGGATGGATTGCAACTGTCGGATCAATCATCGCCGATCGGGATCATGGCTTGGATCGATCGCAACTCGTATTGTCACCGATCAGATGGATCGCAGCCGTCGGATCGATCATCGCCGTTCGGGATCATGGCTTGGATCGATCGCAACCATTGGATCATCATCGATCGGATGGATCACAACCGTCGGATCAATCATCGCCGATCGGGATCATGGCTTGCATCGATCACAACCGCTGCATCATCGTCGATCGGTTGGATAGCAAGGGTCCGATCGATCATTGTCGATCGGGGTAATGGCTTGGATCGATCGCAACCATTGTATCATCGCTGATCGGATGGATCAAAACCGTCGGATCGATCATCGTCGATCGGGATCATGGTTTGGATCGATTGCAACCGTCGTATATCGTCGCCGATCGGATGGATTGAAACCGTCGGATTGAACATTGCCGATCGGGATTGAACATTCTCTTCGTCGGCTTGGCTTCCCTCCCATTTTCATCGGCTGGATCAAAGCCTGTGTCACTTCAGCCAGATATTCTATTGCTATCAATGGCGAACTCAATGGTTTCTTTGAAGGGAAGAAAGGACTTCGTCAAGGTGATCCCATCTCACCCTACTTATTTATAATCTGCATGGAAGTTTTCTCCCGGATCCTAGATCAAAAAATCCGTGCTTCCCAAACTTTCAAATTCCACTTGAGATGTCGGGAATCCAGAATTTCTCATTTATGTTTTGCTGATGATCTTCTGGTTTTCTGCCGCGGTGACCTGAACTCCATTAGAGTTGTGAAGGATGCTCTGGATACCTTCTCCTCCCTCTCTGGTTTAGTCCCAAATAATGCCAAAAGTTCGATCTTTCTCTCAGGTGTGCCGGATGATTCTCATCACGATCTTGTTAACTTCATCGGCTTCAAGCTTGGCTCCTTTCCCATTAGAGCTCTCGATTGCCATGCTTTGGTTGATCGCATTCTGAAAAGGATCAAGATCTGGACAAACCGTTTTCTCTCCTATGCTGGAAGGTTACAACTCATTCAATCTGTTTTATTCAGTATCCAGTCTTTTTGGAGTTCCCACTTTATTCTCCCTGTCAAGGTTCTCAATGACATTGAAGGGATTATGCTGATCCTGAGGGTTCCGATTATGCTCCTAGGGTTGATCCATTGAGTCATGCGGCCTTGCCATCTCTTAAGAGATCATCCTCTTATTCTGATTGTGCTCCAAATGTTGTTTCATCGGATCCTGCTGATCTCTCTTTGGTATCAAAAGATCAGAAGGGGATCTCTGCTGTACCTAATGCGGTAGGCTCCTCATGCTCTTTCGAGGACTCCTCCACTATTGGCTGCGAGGACACTTCTCCTCTTTCATCCCCATCATGCACACCGCTTCTTGCAAGGAAACTCATCATGGTGGACGAAGTGGATAGAAAACAGGGCAAGAAGAAGAAGGGAAAACAGAGGTCCGGGAGCTCTAGCCACTCCAGGGGTAACTCCTCCTTGCATTCCTAATGCTTAAACTATCTTCTTGGTTCAGTCGGGGTCTTATTGATCTTGCAAACGATACGGAAGATTACTTCTTGGTCTCTTCTCAATATCTCACTTGTATAGCTCTCTTTGAATCAAAGTTCAAGATTGCATCAAAGCTAAGGATTTTAGGAGCTTGTTCCATGGATGTTTTTGGTGCTATCTGTTTTGAAGATGTGATCTGGTTTCAACTTGATTCCCTTCCTCCTTGGCATGGAAAGGAAGGTTCGGTTAAGCTCCTCCCTCAATCAAATGTTCAGCAATCTCATCGTTCATTGGCCATTTCTCTTGCTGTTAATGGATTGATCTCCTCTACCAATTCATATGAATATGCTACAGTATTTTACGACCCGTTATTTGACGATCCGATTACATTTGCTACAGTAGCTACAGTAGCTACAGTATTTTCCGACCCGTTATTTGACGATCCGATTACAATTGCTACAGTAGCTACAGTAGCTACAGTATTTTCCGACCCGTTATTTGACGATCCGATTACAATTGCTACAGTAGCTACAGTAGCTACAGTAGCTGTGGATCCGATTGCTGCAGCTGTGGATCCGCTTAGTCCAAGACATCTCGATCCGATTAGAACAGTTGTCGGGGATCCGTTTGGACTTGACGATCCGACTGGTGATGGAGCTAGTGACCCGTTAGCTTCTAATAACGATCCGATTGCTACAGGAACTTGTGATCCGAATTTTGACGATCCGAATGTATTGACTGTTCCGAAAGCCAGTTCCCCTGTTCCCTCTGTTCGGGACTCTTTCCTTTCTGCATTGCCACCTTGTGAGGCCTCGTCTCCCTCCTCGTCTCCATCTAGCACTCCTCTATTGGCTAGGAGGCTTATTATGATTGATGAAGTTGAAGGAAAGCTAGGCAGGAAGAAGAAGGATAAGAAGAAGATTCATTGCTCTGGTAACTCCAGAGGGAAGCTCTACAAGAATTCCAAATGATTAAGATTGCTTCATGGAATATACGGGGTCTAAATGATCCCTCAAAGCACTCGGAGATCCGTCACTTTGTTCATTCCCAGAATCTCTCCTGTATCGGCCTTCTTGAGACAAAGATCAAGGAATGTAATAAAGAGAAATTTCAATCCTACTTGATCAAAGGCTGGAACTGTGTTAACAGCTACGATGGTGATAACTCCGGAAGGATTTGGATTTGGTGGAACCCAAAAATCCTTCATGCTGAGGTTGTTTCCATGCATGATCAGATCATTCACCTCTCTATTACTATTCGGGATAGTGGTGTTAAATTCATTGCCTCTTTTGCTTATGGAGCTTCTGATGCTACGTCCAGGAAGCAGCTTTGGGCCATTCTGAATAACCAATCAAGTCTTTCTCTCATCTGCCATGGATTATTCTGGGGGATTTTAATGCAATCCGGTATAGGCATGAAAGGAAAGGAGGGAGTTGCGATTGGCCCAGCTTTATGAATGATCTAAATGATGTACTATTTGAAGCCGGTTTGGATGATCTGAGATTTGGAGGCCCTCTTTTCACTTGGCACAACTCTAGAGTGAACGGGCACATCTTGCGGAAGCTTGACAGAGCTCTTGTCAACCATTTGTGGATTCGTTCCTTTGCTCAATCTTTTGCTGAGTTCCATCCCTTTGGACTGTCTGATCACTCGCCGATTATGGTTAAGCTTGGTATTTCTCTTCCACGGATCAAATCTCCGTTTAAATTCTTCAATTTCTGGAGTGAATTTGAAGAATTTTTCCCTTTGGTTGAGAAGATTTGGGACTCCCAGGTTAGTGGTCATGCCATGTTCAAACTTTATAGCAAGCTTAAACTTGTCAAATCTGCCTTGAGAGATCTTAGTAGGCACAAGAACGCTCTTATCAACGGGGACCTTGCTCATCTTCGTTCCGAGCTTGCTGGTTTGCAATCCTCCATCGCGGCAGGCAACAACGGAACTGATAACCTGGAGAAGGAAATTGCTTGTGCTAATCAGCTCCATCTAGCTTGCAAAGGGAAGGAGAGCTATGCTAGACAGCGAAGTAGGATCCAATGGCTGAAAGAGGGGGACCAATGCTCAGCCTTCTTCTTCAATTCTGTTAAGGGCCGAGTCAATGTAAACAAGATAAATTGTATCCAAAAGGACAATGGCGATTGGATCCGGGAGAAGAACCAGATTGCCCAAGAAGTTGTCAATTTCTTCAGCCAGCTCCTTGGTTCGAACAGTAGCACTGGATGGTGCGGTAGAGATGAGCTCACTGGGTTTGTTGACTGTGTTTTATCCCCTGAGCAATCAAGGTATTTATGTTGTGAATTTACGGAGGATGATATCAAAGATGCTCTGTTCAGCCTTCACCCAAACAAAGCTCCAGGACCGGATGGGTTTAATGCCTTCTTTTTCCAGAAAGCTTGGCACATTGTTGGATCTGACTTCACTACAGCTATCAAGGAGTTTTTCTCAAATGGTCTTCTTCTCAAGGAGGTCAATTGCACGATTATTGCTCTTATTCCTAAGATCCCAAATGCTTCAAGACTGAAGGACTTCAGGTCGATATCCTGTTGCAATACTGTGTATAAATGCATCTCTAAGCTTCTTGCCAATCGGCTGAAGCACGTCCTGCCTTCTTTTATTAACGATGCTCAGACTGCTTTTGTCAAAGGTAGGCACATTGGAGATAATATTTTGTTAGCTCAGGAGCTGGTGCGAGGTTACCACCTTCCCTCCTCTTCGAACTGTGCCCTAAAGATTGATCTAATGAAGGCCTTTGATTCTGTTAGATGGGACTTCCTGTGGGTTTCCCTCCAGCTTCTTGGATTTCCTCCTGTCTTCATTAAATGGATTCGCTCCTGCGTCTCTTCTGCAAAGTTCTCTGTGGCTATTAATGGTGAACTTCACGGCTTCTTTGATGGGAAGAAAGGCCTTCGTCAAGGGGACCCTATATCTCCTTATTTATTTGTCATTTGCATGGATATTTTTTCTCGGATCCTTGACCAGAAAATCCAAGCTTCCTCCTCTTTCAAGTTTCACTGGAGGTGTCGGAAATCCAAATTATCTCATTTATGCTTTGCGGATGATTTGATGGTTTTTTGCCGGGGTGAGCTGAATTCTATTAAGGTGATCAAAGAAGCTCTTGATACCTTCTCTTCTCTATCTGGCCTTGCTCCAAACTTGTCCAAATGCTCTGTGTTCATCTCCGGTGCTTCGGTTCAGGTGCAGCAGGACATTGCATCTTTTTTGGGTGTTTCTATTGGCTCTCTCCCAATTAAATACCTGGGTGTTCCTCTCATCTCCACCAGGCTCAAAGCTTCTGACTGTCAAGCCTTAGTTGATCGCATTCTGGGGAGGATTAAGGTTTGGACTAATCGCTTTCTATCATATGCAGGCAGATTACAGCTTATTCAATCTGTTTTATTTAGCATCCAGTCTTACTGGAGTGCCCATTTTATCCTTCCTGCAAAGGTCACCAAAGAGATTGAAAGTATCCTCTCGGCTTTTCTTTGGAATGGTGTTTCTTTAAACTGTCATGGAGCCAAAGTCTCTTGGGCTGATTTATCTACTCCGAAGGATGAAGGTGGGCTGGGGATTAAGAAGGTTCGGGACTGGAATGCTGCCTCCCTGTCTAGACTCATTTTGATGAA
The DNA here is from genome assembly GCA_900491605.1 of Calamus simplicifolius. Taxonomy (NCBI): domain Eukaryota; kingdom Viridiplantae; phylum Streptophyta; class Magnoliopsida; order Arecales; family Arecaceae; genus Calamus; species Calamus simplicifolius. Next base: position 200,314 of record UESW01004995.1, on the reverse strand, counting down.
GGAGCTCCATCATTAAGCTATCAAGGTCCCATAACTAGAGCCAAAGCTAAGGAACTCCAAAGCTTGATCATGGAAGCAATTGGCCCAGGAGTAATCAGCCATGGAGAAGCAAACGGCCAAGTGGAAGAATTCAAGTGTTTGACTCTTTGCCAGGTGGACCAAAGGAATTGCAGCCTAATTAATGAGCTTTGAGACTATGCATTGCAGCCTAATTAATGAGCTTTGAGACTATGCATTGCAGCCTAATTAATGAGCTTTGGAACATGCAGAACTTATGAGGGTGTGTAGTATTTATTGCTATATTTGGCTTTTCCTATTCTTGAAGATCTATATATTGTATGCTGAACTTCAGATTGAAGGTTAATGAACAATTCCGAATTTTCTTTTGGTTATAATCCAATTGAGAGCATTATTTCTTCCTTGCTTCTTGAAAGAACTAGGACTTAGTCATTTTAGCCAATTGACTATTTTATCTTTGATAATCAAGTTACCTTAGAACCTGTTTCTATTGTGATTTGGTTCCTTGGCCTTTCTTCTTCTGATTCGGTTAGTGCCTCTTCACGGGTTGGGGTTGTGTTAATCAACTGAAGAAGATATCCTTGTTGAGGTGATTCTAAAGATCCGTTCATCATTTGGTATCAGAGCTCAAATCATCCTAACAAGGTAGTGTTTTTCCAGACTAACTCTTCATCTTCCAATTTTCTGCTTTCTTTTCAAGGCCCTAGATCAAAGGGAGATTTCTTCATTTCTTCTTTGAGCTTGCTGTGCAAACGGTCAAGTAATCTTGTGGGGGTATTGAACTTCAAAAAAAAAAAAAAACCAGAAATCCTCAAAAAAAAAAAAAAAAAAAAATTCTGAGGAAAAAGAAAGACCAATCTGTTCATCCACCAAAACAACCCAGAAAATCCTCAAAATTTACCCACGTGTTCTCCATACTACAAAGCAATAAACCACCAATTTTCAGCTTGAAATTCGTTGGTTTGATTGGAGACATTGAGCAAGGTGAGTTGGGCTCCGAATTTGAAGTTTGTGCAAAACAGTGAGCAATCTGCCCTTTGAAGTCTCTTGGGTTTATTAGCATCATATTTGGGGATTCCAATCAGTATTCCAGGGGTTTAATCTCTTTATTTTAAAACTCTGAAATCTTCTTCTTCTTCTTTCTTCCAAATCTGAACACTATTGTTGGTGGATACCAGACACGTGCCATCTTATGGTCTGTTTGGTTTAACGAAGCCATCACTAGGCAACTAGTTGTGTTAAATTGCAAATCTTTTCTTTATCTATTTCCCTTGATTTTCATTGATATATTTTCAATTGGTTTGAAAGACACTCTGCCCTAGTTCTTAAAATTAGCAAGGAAGAAGATTGAGTGGTAAAAGGCAAGAGAGTGAGATCATTTGAGAGAAAAGCCAATACTTGAGTGAAACACTTGAGAGGGTGAGCCATTTTCTACTAACATCTTCTTTCTTGCAGCTCTGAACATGTCAAAAAAACAAGAAACCAGTGGTAGTGGTGGTGAGGAATCAAATAGGGATGACCGTTTGTTGTTACAAGCTTTAAGACAACAAATGGAGAGAAATAATTTTGTGATGACCACCTTGGTAGATAGAATTGAAAGGTTGGAAGTAAAGGGTAGAGAGGAAGTTAGGGATAATGAGAATGATTGGGGACATGAGTATGATGAAGAAGGGAATGAATTCAACCTCCACAGTCCGAGAGGTAGGGGGTTTCGGCCACCTAGGGGCAGAGGATTTGGTGGAAGAAGGGGAGGTAGAAATTATAGGAATTGGGACTATGGAATTGGGGAAGGAGCTGAAGAGAGAGTTGATTCAAATGTGGGTAGCATTAAGATGAAGATACCCTCTTTTCATGGAAAGGAAAATCCAGATTTGTACTTGGAATGGGAAAGGCAAGTGGAGCTCATTTTTGAATGCCACAATTACTCGGAAGAAAAGAAAGTAAAGCTCGCAGCTGTGGAGTTCAAGGATTATGCAATCATATGGTGGGATCAAATGTTGATTAAAAGGAGAAATCTTGGCCTTAGAACCATTACCACTTGGGAAGCCATGAAAGAAGTCATGAGGGAAAGATTTGTTCCCAACACTATTTCAAGGAGCTTCATCAAAGGTTGCAAAGGATGTCACAAGGAGGCAGAAGTGTAGAAGAATTTTCAAGGCCATGGAGATGGCATTGGCAAGAACTCAATTGGAGGAACCTATGGAAGCCACCATGGCAAGGTTCTTGGCTGGTTTGAACATGGAGATAGCTCATGTGGTGGAATTACATTCCTACCATACCTTAACCGAAATGATGCACATTGCCATTAAGGTTGAAAGACAATTGAAAATGAAAAGAACCATGAAGAATGGAGGTGGGCTGAATTTCTCAAAAAGTCCATGGAAGCCGAGCTTTGGTAGGAGTGAGAAGGAGTTGCCGAAACAGAAAAAGGAGGAATGGAAGGGAAAAGAAGAGTGGAAAGGGAAAGGAAAAATAAAAGAGGAAGACATAAAAAAAAAAGAAGGTCCTACTAGAGCTAGAGAAGTGAAATGCTTCAAGTGTTTGGGGCATGGACATTATGCCAATCAATGTCCGAACCAAAGAGTGATGTTTATAAGAGAAGATGGAGGTCTAGAGAGTGGAGATGAGGATGAAGAAGAGGACACACCAAATCTGGCCGAAAATGGTGAAGAAGAGGAGTTGGAGATGGGAGAGCAAGACCCTATGGTTGGGTTGACATATGCTATGGTAACCATGAGAGCTTTAAGTGCACAAGTAAGTTTGGAAGATGGTGATGCAATACAAAGGGAAAACATTTTCCATACAAGATGTGCCGTGAGCAATAAACTATGTAGCATGATCATTGACAGTGGAAGTTGTTGCAATGTGGTGAGCTCTCATCTTGTAAAAAAATTGGGGTTGGTGTGTAAGAAGCATCCAAAGCCGTATGGACTTCAATGGTTGAATGAATGCAATAAATTGAAAGTAACCAAACAAGCTGTAGTTCCATTCACCATAGGGCAGTATGAGGATGAGGTTTGTGTGTTGTGCCTATGGTAGCTACTCACATATTGTTGGGGCGTCCTTGGCAATATGATAGGAGTGTAACTCATGATGGAAAGAAGAATAAGTATACCTTGGTAAAGAATGGCCGAACATACACTCTAAATCCTTTGAGTCCTATTCAAGCACATGAAGATCAAGTGAGGATAATGAGAGCATTAGAGGGAAAATCAGTTGAGGAAAAGAGTGATTTAAAAAAAGATGAGGGAAAGGAGAAGAAAGAAAATAGTGGAGAAAAAAAAAGAGAGACAAAAGAGAAAAATAAGAGGGCAAAAGAAAAAGGAGAGCAATCTGGTTCTAAAGAAAAAGAAGAGGGAAAAACGTCATTGTTTGTAAAAAAAAAAAAGAAATGAGAGAAGCTTTGCTTGACATGAGGCCCTTATACCTTCTTATGTATAAGGAAACCTTATTTTCTAACTCTAACATTGAGTTTTCTATCCCGAGTGTTGCTTCTTCTCTTTTGCAGGAATATGAGGATATCTTTCCCGAGGAGGTGCCATCCGGTTTGCCACCCTTGAGGGGAATTGAACATCAAATTGATTTTGTGCCTGGAGCTCAAATTCCAAACCGCCCGGCTTATAGGAGCAATCCCGAGGAGACCAAGGAACTTCAAAGGCAAGTGGAAGACTTGCTAGCAAAAGGGTATGTGAAGGAGAGTATGAGCCCATGTGCTGTTCCGGTGCTCTTGGTGCCAAAGAAAGATGGAACTTTCAGAATGTGTGTTGATTGTCGTGCTATCAACAAGATCACCGTGAAATACAGGTATCCTATTCCTAGACTTGATGATATGCTTGATGAACTTCATGGTGCTAGCATATTCTCTAAAATTGATCTTAAGAGTGGATATCACCAAATTAGGATGAAAGAAGGTGATGAATGGAAAACAGCATTTAAGACTAAATATGGTTTGTATGAATGGCTTGTGATGCCTTTTGGGCTCACAAATGCACCTAGTACTTTCATGAGATTGATGAACCATGTGTTGAGAACTTTTATTGGAAAGTTTGTTGTTGTTTACTTTGATGACATTCTGATTTACAGCAAAAGCATGCATGAACATTTGCAACATTTGAGGAGTGTTTTTAATGTTTTAAGAAAGGAGAAGTTGTATGCTAATTTCAAGAAGTGTTCTTTTTGCATGGAAAGACTTGTTTTCCTAGGATTTGTTGTTAGCAGTAAAGGAATTGAAGTGGACAAAGAGAAGGTGAAAGCCATTAGAGAATGGCCGAGACCTTCCAATGTGAGCGAGGTCCGGAGTTTTCATGGGCTAGCTAGTTTCTATCGTAGGTTTGTACCTAACTTTAGTAGCTTAGCCGCCCCTTTGAATGAATTGGTAAAAAAGAATGTTCCATTTGTATGGAGTGATGAACATGAGAATGCATTTAACATGTTAAAAATAAAGTTGTGTTCAGCACCCTTACTTATATTGCCCGATTTTTCCAAAGCTTTTGAAATTGAATGTGATGCCTCCGGGAAAGGGATTGGCGCTGTTTTGTTGCAGGAGAGGAAGCCCATTGCATATTTCAGTGAGAAACTAAACGGGGCAGCGTTGAACTACTCAACATATGACAAGGAACTATATGCATTGGTAAGGGCTTTGGAGACATGGCAGCACTACTTGTGGCCAAGGGAGTTCATCATTCACACCGATCATCAGTCTTTGCGACATCTTAAGGGCCAAGGGAAACTAAACAAGAGGCATGCTAGATGGATCGAGTTCATTGAGACATTCCCATATGTGGTGCAATACAAACAAGGTAAAGAGAACATTGTGGCCGATGCACTCTCAAGAAGGTATAATCTCCTTAACACACTTGACTCTAAATTGCTTGGCTTTGAATTTGTTAAGGGATTATATGAGCATGATTCTGATTTTTCACAAGTGTATGTGGCATGTGAGAACATTGCATTTCAAAAGTACTTTAGGCATGATGGATATTTGTTTAGGGAAAACAGATTGTGTGTACCCAAAAGCTCTTTGAGGGATTTGCTTGTGCATGAAAGTCATTGTGGTGGTCTTATGGGGCATTTTGGGGTTGCTAAAACTCTTGATGTACTTAAGGAACATTTCTTTTGGCCTCATATGAAAAGGGATGTTGAGAAATTTTGTGCCAAATGTGAAACTTGCAAAAGAGCCAAGTCTAAGGTGAAGCCTCATGGGCTATATACACCATTGCCTGTACCTAAGCATCCTTGGGTTGACTTGTCTATGGACTTTGTTTTAGGGTTGCCTAGGTCACAAAGGAGTCATGATTCCATATTTGTTGTGGTTGATAGGTTTTCAAAGATGGCTCATTTTATTCCTTGTAAGAAAACTGCTGATGCTACTTATGTGGCTAATTTGTTCTTTAGGGAAGTTGTTAGATTGCATGGCATTCCTAAAACTATTGTTAGTGATAGGGATGTAAAATTTTTGAGTCATTTTTGGAGAGTACTTTGGGGAAAATTGGGAACAAAGTTGTTATTCTCTACTACCTGTCATCCTCAAACAGATGGGCAAACAGAAGTAGTAAATAGAACTTTGTCCACACTTTTGAGAGCATTTGTGAAGAAGAATTTAAAATCTTGGGAGGAATGCATACCATATATAGAATTTGCATATAATAGGGTTGTACATTCATCTAGTGGGTATTCACCTTTTGAGCTTGTATATGGATTTAACCCACTTACTCCCTTAGATTTATCTCCATTGCCTGTTAATCATATTGCATCTCTTGATGGTAAGAGTAAGGCAGAATTTGTGAAGAAAATGCATGAACAAGCTAAGTTACATATTGAAAAGAAAAATGAGTCATATGCAAAATATGCTAACAAAGGCCGAAAGGCAATTGTGTTTGAACCAGGTGACTTAGTTTGGATACACTTAAGGAAAGAAAGGTTTCCTACGCAAAGGAAATCAAAGTTGCAACCAAGAGGAGATGGGCCTTTTAAAGTCTTGGAACGCATTAATCCTAATGCCTACAAGATTGACTTGCCAAGTGAGTATGAAGTAAGTAATACTTTTAATGTTACTGATCTTTCTCCCTATTTTGGTATAGGACCAAATTCGGGGACGAATTTTTCTCAAGAGGGAGGGGATGATGAAGGAGCTCCATCATTAAGCTATCAAGGTCCCATAACTAGAGCCAAAGCTAAGGAACTCCAAAGCTTGATCATGGAAGCAATTGGCCCAGGAGTAATCAGCCATGGAGAAGCAAACGGCCAAGTGGAAGAATTCAAGTGTTTGACTCTTTGCCAGGTGGACCAAAGGAATTGCAGCCTAATTAATGAGCTTTGAGACTATGCATTGCAGCCTAATTAATGAGCTTTGAGACTATGCATTGCAGCCTAATTAATGAGCTTTGGAACATGCAGAACTTATGAGGGTGTGTAGTATTTATTGCTATATTTGGCTTTTCCTATTCTTGAAGATCTATATATTGTATGCTGAACTTCAGATTGAAGGTTAATGAACAATTCCGAATTTTCTTTTGGTTATAATCCAATTGAGAGCATTATTTCTTCCTTGCTTCTTGAAAGAACTAGGACTTAGTCATTTTAGCCAATTGACTATTTTATCTTTGATAATCAAGTTACCTTAGAACCTGTTTCTATTGTGATTTGGTTCCTTGGCCTTTCTTCTTCTGATTCGGTTAGTGCCTCTTCACGGGTTGGGGTTGTGTTAATCAACTGAAGAAGATATCCTTGTTGAGGTGATTCTAAAGATCCGTTCATCACATTTGGTTATTATGTCAACCAAGTCCTACCTCCTTATGGGCTGCATGGGTGAAGTTAAATCAGCACAAGGAACAATTCTGGATGGCAAAGGTTCCATGGAGCTGCTCTTGGACTTGGAGGAAAATCCTCAAGATGCGGGGAAGAGTGAAGAGTTTCATCTCTGTTGACGTGGGGAATGGCGATAATTCCTCCCTATGGTTTGACTCTTGGAGACCCCAGGGTCCTATATGTTCCTCTCCCCACGCTAGAGTTATTACTGACTCGGGTCTTTCCATTGATGCAAAGGTTAGTGCTATTATCTCTTCTGGAACCTGGAGGTGGCCTGCTGCGAATTCTATTGATTTGGTCACTCTGAAAGGCGAATCCTGTTCACTTCCTCCTCCTGATTGCAGTCGTCAGGATAAGATTTTATGGGATGGGTCTCCCGGATTCTCTATAAAAAGAGTTTGGAATTCTCTCCGGACTCCTTCCCAGCGGGTCTACTGGGCTCATTTGATTTGGTTTAAGCTTCATGTTCCTAGGCACTCCTTCATCTTATGGTTAGCTATTAAAGGTAGACTCACTACTCAGGATCGTCTGCTATCTTTTGGCATTCTCGGTCACATGACTTGCTCCCTATGTCAAGGTCATTCTGAGGACCATGGTCATCTGTTTTTAGCTGCCCCTTTTCTACTCGGGTTTGGCAGTCCATTGCGTCTATATGTGGTCTAGCGCACTATCCTTCTACTTGGGAGAGACTGAAGCCGTGGATTAGTAGGAAACTCAAAGGGTCTTCTCTCCTATCCTGTGTCAGCAGACTTGCCTTTGGAGCTACTGTGTATTTCATTTGGAATGAAAGGAACTATCGCATGCATGGGCGACCTCCTCTCACCGAAAAAGGTATTGTTATAAGATTATGGACTCGGTCAGGCTAAAGCTGGAAGGTGCAAAGTTCCCCAGGAATACTGCAAATCTCCAATTGATGGATAGGTGGCAGTTATCCCCTTCTCTCCTGTGCTGATCTCTTTTCGGTGCTCATCTACTGAGTTATTTTGTTAGGTTCTGGATGTAATCCGGGCTGATTTACTTTTGAGGTCTTTACCTCTTGCTGGATGTATTCCTTTGGTTTTCTTTTGAGGTCTGACTTTCTTTTGAGGTCTACCTCTCTTCGGGTTTTGTCCCGATCTTATGTACCAATTATAGCTAATCAATACAATTCACCCCATTTAACTTTCAAAAAAAAAAAAAAGACATTGAAGGGATTCTGTCAGCTTTCTTATGGAAGGGATGTTCTTTGAATCGCAATGGTGCTAAAGTGGCCTGGTCGGACATCTCTTGCCCGAAGAGGAAGGGGGTTTGGGGATCAAAAAAAAGAGAGATTGGAACTATGCCTCCATGACCCGCTATATCTGGTTATTATGCCAGCCCTGCTCTAAATCTTTGTGGGCGGCGTGGGTAAAGAAGAATCTGCTTCACAAAGATCACTTTTGGGTTGCTAAAGTTCCATGGAATTGCTCTTGGACTTGGAGGAAAATTCTTAAGCTTCGGGATAGAGTGAAGGCCTTTATCACTGTCAAAGTGGGGAATGGAGCCTCTACTTCCCTTTGGTTTGATTCTTGGAGAAGTCTTGGACCTATATGCACTTCCTCAAATGCTAGAGTTATTTCTGACTCTGGTCTCAACAAAGATGCAAAGGTCAGTGACATCCTCTCCTCTGGCCAATGGAGATGGCCTGCTGCAAACTCTATTATGCTCATTGACTTAAAGGATGAGACTAGATCCCTTCCTTCACCCGACTGCAGTCATCCAGATCAGCTTCTTTGGGATGGTTCCACCGCTTTCTCCATTAAAAGAGTTTGGAACAGTATCCGTGCTCATGGCAGGCGTGTTGACTGGACTCATCTTCTTTGGTTTAAGCACCACGTTCCGAGGCACTCCTTCATTTTATGGCTAGCGTTCCGTGGTAGGCTATCTACTCATGATCGTCTTAGCTCCTTTGGTATCCACTGTCACTTAACCTGTTATCTTTGCCAAGAACAATCAGAGGATCATTGCCATCTATTTTTCAGCTGCCCTTTCTCTTTCCGGATCTGGTCTTTTATTGCGACTATGTGTGACCTTGAGCATATTTTCCTTCTTCATGGGAGCTCTTGAGACCGTGGCTCTGCAAAAACATCAAAGGCTCTTCCCTTCATTCCATTATCTGCAGACTGGCTTTAGGTGCTTCGCTATATCTCATTTGGTCTGAAAGGAACTCTCGCAAGCATGGTCAGCGACCTCTTAATGAAGTGGGTATTATTACAAAAATTTTGGAGTCCGTAAGGGCGAGTCTGGATGGCGCTACTTTCCCCAAGAAGAAGAAGGCTCATCTCACTTTGATTGCAAGGTGGCAGCTCCCTTCCTCTATTTTGCGTTGACGACTTCGATTGGGCCATTGGATTATATTCCTTCTGCTTACAATGTAATTATATTATCATCTGATCGCCCTTGTGTCTGGAGATAATTCTCCTGTTGGCGGTTGTTGCCCCTTGTTTTCCTCTTTTTCGGGGATGCCCCGAGCTATTGTACATCACTTGCCTTTACCTTTTAGTAATATAATTAACACTTTCACCTTTCAAAAAAAAAAAAAAAAAAAGGGATCATGGCTTTGATCGATCGCAACTGTCTGATCATCGCCGATCAGAGTGATCGCAACGGTGCAATCGTACATCGCCGATTGGGTTCATGGCTTGGATCGATCGCTACCATCAGATATCATCACCGATCAGATGGATCGCAACCGTTTGATCGATCTTAGCCGATCGGGATCATGGCTTGGATCGATCGCAATCGTCAGATCATCAATGATCGGAAGGATCGCAACGGTCCGATCGATCATCGCCGATCAGGATCATGGCTTGGATCGATCACAACAGTCAAATATCATCACCGATCGGATGTATCGCAACCGTCGGATCGATCATCACCGATCGGGATCATGGCTTGGATCGATTGCAATAGTTGGATCGTTGCTGATCGGATGGATCGCAACAGTCCGATCGATCATCGCCGATCGGGATCATGGCTTGAATCGATCGCAACCATCGGATCGTTGCCGATCGGGTGGATCGCAACCATCGGATCGATCATCGCCGATCGAGATCATGGCTTGGATCTATCACAACTGTCGGATATCATCACCAATCGGATGGGTCGCAACCGTCAGATCGATCATCGCTGATCGGGATCATGGCTTGGATCGATCCCAACCGTCGTATTGTTGCCAATCAGATGGATCGCAACCGTCGGATCAATCATCGCCGATCGGGATCATAGCTTGGATCGATCGCAACCGTCGGATATCATCGCCGATCGGGATCATGGCTTGGATCGATCACAACCATCGTATTGTCGTCGATTGGATGGATCGCAACCGTCGGATCTATCATTGCCAATCTGGATCATGGCATGGATCGATCGCAACCATCGTATTGTTGCCGATCGGATGGATCGCAACCGTTGGATCGATCATCGCCGATCAGGATTATGGCTTGGATCGATCACAACCGTCGGTATCGTCGCCGATCGGATGGATCGCAACCGTCGGATCAATCATCGCCGATCGGGATCATGGCTTGGATCGATCGCAACCGTCGGATCTATCATTGCCGATCGGGATCATGGCATGGATCGATCGCAACCGTCGTATTGTTGCCGATCGGATGGATCGCAACCGTCGGATCAATCATCGCCGATCGGGATCATGGCTTGGATTGATTGCAACCATTGGATATCATCGCCTATCAGATGGATCGGAACCATCGGATCGATCATCGCCGATCGGAATCATGGCTTGGATCGATTGCAACCGTCGGATATCATCGCCGATCGGATGGATTGCAACCGTTGGATCGATCATCGTCGATCGGGATCATGGCTTGGATCGATTGCAACCATCGGATCGTCGCCTATCGGATGGATCGCAATGCTCCGATCGATCATCGCTGATCGGGATCATGGCTTGGGATCGATCGCAATTGTCGGATATCGTCGCCGATCGGATAGATCGCAACGGTCGGATAGATTATCGCCGATCACGATCATGGTTTGGATCGATCACAATCGTTGTACATCGTCGCCGATCGGATGGATTGAAATCGTCGGATCGAATATCGCCGATCGGGTCCGATCGATCATCGCCGATCGGGATCATGGCTTGAATCGATCGCAACCATCGGATCGTTGTCGATCGGGTGGATCGCAACCATCGGATCGATCATCGCCGATCGAGATCATGGCTTGGATCTATCACAACTGTCGGATATCATCACCGATCGGATGGGTCGCAACCGTCAGATCGATCATCGCTGATCGGGATCATGGCTTGGATCGATCCCAACCGTCGTATTGTTGCCAATCGGATGGATCGCAACCATCGGATTAATCATCGCTGATCGGGATCATAGCTTGGATCGATCGCAACTGTCGGATATCATCGCCGATCGGATGGATCGCAACCGTCGGATCGATCATCACCGATCGGGATCATGGCTTGGATCGATCGCAACCATCGTATTGTCATCGATCGGATGGATCGCAACCGTCGGATCTATCATTGCCGATCTGGATCATGGCATGGATCGATCGCAACCATCGTATTGTTGCCGATCGGATGGATCGCAACCGTTGGATCGATCATCGCCGATCAGGATTATGGCTTGGATCGATCACAACCGTTGGTATCATCGCCGATCGGATGGATCGCAACCGTCAGATCAATCATCGCCGATCGGGATCATGGCTTGGATCGATCGCAACCATCGTATTGTCGTCGATCGGATGGATCGCAACCGTTGGATCTATCATTGCCGATCGGGATCATGGCATGGATCGATCGCAACCGTCGTATTGTTGCCGATCGGATGGATCGCAACCGTCGGATCAATCATCGCCGATCGGGATCATGGCTTGGATTGATTGCAACCATTGGATATCGTCGCCTATCAGATGGATCGGAACCATCGGATCGATCATCGCCGATCGGGATCATGGCTTGGATCGATTGCAACCGTCGGATATCATCGCCGATCGGATGGATCGCAACCGTTGGATCGATCATCGTCGATCGGGATCATGGCTTGGATCGATTGCAACCATCGGATCGTCACCTATCGGATGGATCGCAATGCTCCGATCGATCATCGCTGATCGGGATCATGGCTTGGGATCGATCGCAATTGTCGGATATCGTCGCAGATCGGATAGATCGCAACGGTCGGATAGATTATCGCCGATCGCGATCATGGTTTGGATCGATCACAATCGTCATACATCGTCGCCGATCGAATGGATTGAAATCGTCGGATCGAACATCGCCGATCGGGTCCGATCGATCATCGCCGATCGGGATCATGGCTTGGATCGATCGCTATCGTCGGATATCATCGCCGATCAGATGTATCGCAACCATTGGATCGATCTTAGCTGATCGGGATCATGGCTTGGATCGATCGCAATCGTCGGATCATCAACGATCGGAAGGATCGCAATGGTCCGATCGATCATTGCCGATTGGGATCATGTCTTGGATCGATCACAACCGTCGGATATCTTTGCCGATTGGATGGATCGCAACCATCGGATTGATCATCGCCGATCGGGATCATGGCTTGGATTGATCGCAACCATCGGATCATCGCCGATCGGATGGATCGCAACGGTCTGATCGATCATCGCCGATCAGGATCATGGCTTGGATCGATCCCAACCGTTGGATATCGTCGCCGATTGGATGGATCGCAATCGTCGGATCGATCATCGCCGATCAGGATCATGGCTTGGATCGATCACAACCATCGGATCATTGCCGATCGGATGGATCACAATGGTCCGATCGATCATCGCCGATCGAGATCATGGCTTGGATCGCTCGCAACCATCGGATATCGTCTCCGATCGGATGGATCGCAACCGTCAGATCGATCATCGCCGATCGGGATCATGTCTTGGATAGATCGCAATCATCGGATCATCGACGATCGGATGGATCGCAATTGTCCGATCGATCATTGCCGATCAGGATCATGGCTTGGATCGATAGCCACCATCGGATATCTTTACCGATCGGATGGATCGCAATCATCGGATCGATTATCGCCAATCGGGATCATGGCTTGGATCAATCGCAATCGTTGGATCATCGACGATCGGATGGATCGCAACGGTCCGATCGATCATCGCCGATCGGGATCATCTCTTGGATCGATCGCGATAGTCTGATATCATCGCCGATCGGATGGATCGCAACCGTCGTATCGATCATCACCGATCGGGATCATGGCTTGAATCGATCGCAACCGTCATATCATCGCCGATAGGATGGATCACAACCGTCAGATTGATCATCGCCGATGGGATCATGGCTTGGATCGATCCCAACCTTCAGATATTATCGCCGATCGGATGGATCGCAATAGTCGGATCGATCATCACCGATCGGGATCATGGCTTGGATCAATCACAACTGTCAGATATCTTCGCCGATCCGATGGATCGCAACCATCGGATCGATCATCGCCTATTGTGATCATGGCTTTGTTCAATCGCAACAATCGGATCTTCGGATATACTCAAAACCCGAAGAAAGGTTGGAGTTTCTCTCTCTAAGCTTGGAGTTTCTCTCTCTAAGCTGCCTTTCTCCTGTTTTTTTCTGCTGCTTCTCTCTGATCTGATCATGAAAGTTCCTCCCCTAAGCTGTTTCTCTTCTCTTCTCTCCTGGCTTTCTTCTGTTTCTCTCTGATCTGTTCATGGAGATTCCTCCCGTTATGCCCTCTTCATGTGGAGATGATCATCCTCTGCTTCCTGTTCCTAAGGATGGCTCGGGTGGTATAGTTCTGGATGAAGTCTCTTTGGATTCCTCATCCAAGACTATCCCATCCTTTGTTTCTTGTGAGCCGGGTGGGATGGACACGAGTGTGTGCAAAGCTTTTTCTCCTCCATCTTCTGCTATCTCCTTGCCCTGTTCTTGGCTCCCGGATGATCCCGTCGCTCTTGCTCTGGAGCTTCCCTTGGTGGATGGTAATGCTGATTCCTTCAGATTCGGTTTGTTTATTGCTGATTTGGAGTGCAGTGAGAGCCTTGCTGCTTGTGGATTTTCTTCTCCCTTAATCGGTGATGGAGTAGTATTTCTGGGATCCAAATTGAGTATAATTGGGTTCCAAAGAGGTGCTCTGTTTGTAAGAAATTTGGCCACCTTCCATCTAACTGCAAGAAGGTTAGTCATCAAGTATGGATTCCCAAATCTTCTCATCTTAACTCCAAATCTGTTTCAGATGGTGATTGGCAGCTTGTGGAAAACCATCGTAAGGAGGTTCCGATTTTGAATTCCTCTCCTCCCAAGGCACAGATTGCAAATCCTTCAACGGCTCAGATTGCAAATCCTTCAAAGTTCTTTGCGGGTGATATTCCGAATCTTCAGGATTCGTCTGGAACTGAGGAACTGGTCTCCTCTGCTTCTCTGCCAGTCCATGGCTCTCTCAATATTCAGAAGTCTTCCAGAGGTTTCCTCCCGAGCTCTATCATTCCGACAACTGTTTCTTCTGGCTCCGGAGTTGGACGATGCACCTCCTCCAATGCCTTTGCTCTTCTTCAAGTGATGGATGATGGACATGCTGAGCGGAAGGAAAATTCTTCGGGTTCTCAGCTTGCTATTGCGGTAGGCTCCACCTGCTCTTTGGAGGACTCCTCCTCTCATGGCTGTAAGGACTCTTCTCCTCTTTCGTCCCCTTCTAGCACTCCGCTTCTTGCAAGGAAACTCATCATGGTTGACGAAGTGGAAAGAAAGCAGGGCAGGAAGAAGAAGGATAAGAAGAAGACAGGGAGCTCTAGTCACTCCAGGGGGAACTCCTCCTTGTCTCCAAATGTTTAAACTAGCCTCTTATTTCAGCCGGGGTCTTAATGATCCTGCTATAGATACAGAAGTTTGCTTCTTGGCTTCTTCTCAATATCTCTTGTGTATCGCTCCTTTTGAATCAAATATTAAAGCTTGCAACAATGATGAGGTCTTTATGAGCTTGTTCCCTTCCTCCAATGCTCTGCATCTTCATCCTACAAAGGCTCTCTCTCATCGTGTTTCTTCTGCTAGTGGATTGATCTGCTCTACCAATTCTTATGAATTTGCTACAGTATTTTACGATCCGATATTTGACGATCCGATTGCATTTGCTACAGTAGCTACAGTAGCTACAGTATTTGCTACAGTATTTTACGATCCGATATTTGACGATCCGATTGCAGTTGCTATCCAGTAGCTACAGTAGCTACAGTAGCTACAGTGGGTGTCGATCCATTTGCTATTGACGATCCGTCTGGTACAGGAGCTGTTGACGATCCGATATTTGACGATCCGAATGCATTTGCTACAGTAGCTACAGTTCCATTTGGAAATTCCTCTGTTTCTCTTGTTAGGGACTTCTCCTCCTCTGCTTTATCCCCCCCCTGTTTTGGATGTGAGGATTCTTCTCCTTCCTCGTCTCCGCCGATCCGACAGCTGCCTGGATGTCCCGATGGCTTGTTCCAGAGGAATCTCTCCTTTAACCCAAATGATTAAGCTAGGCTCTTGGAATATTCGGGGTCTTAATGATCCATCTAAGCATTCGGAAATTCGCCATTTTGTGCACTCTCAAAAGCTCTCTTGTTTAGCTCTGCTTGAGACTAAGATTAAGCCTAGTAGCAAGGAGAAATTCGAACAGAGTATGATTAAGGGCTGGAATAGCATCAATCTGTATGATGGGGATAGCTCTGGTAGAATTTGGGTCTGGTGGGATCCTAAAATGATTCATGCTAGTGTTGTTTCCAAAAATGACCAGATCTTCCATCTCACTATCACAATTCTTTCTTCTAATGCTCAGTTTATTGCCTCATTTGCTTATGGTTCTAATGAAGCTACGGCAAGAAGACAGTTATGGAATAATCTCAGAGATCATGCTATCTCCTTCGCTCAGCGCCCTTGGATTGTAATGGGGGACTTCAATGCCATTCGCTTCCGTCATGAAAGGAAGGGTGGTTCTTCTGAGTGGCCCTGCATCATGGATGAGTTTAATAACTCTCTGTTTGAAGCTGGCCTGGATGATCTTCGCTACGGCGGGTGTTTCTTCACCTGGCATAATTCCAGATTGACTGGGCACATTCTTAGGAAGCTGGATCGAGCACTTGTTAATCCTCCATGGTTCAACTCCTTCCCTCAATCTACTGCTGAATTCCTACCTTATGGACTCTCAGATCACTCCCCGGCAGTTGTTGATCTTGGAATGAAGTTCCCTCTATTCAAATCACCCTTCAAATTTTTCAACTTTTGGTCTGAATTCGACGAATTTCTCCCATTAATTGAGGATATCTGGAGCACTCCTATTGCTGGATATGCAATGTTCAAAGTATACAAAAAACTTAAACTTGTTAAATCGGCATTGAAAGCGCTGAGCAAGACCAAGAATGAGTTGATTAATGGTGATCTTACTGCTCTTCGCAACGAGCTGGCTGTTCTTCAGTCTGCTGTTGCTGCTGGATCAAATGACCCTGACCTATTGATGAGGGAGATGGACTGTGCAAAGCGACTATCTCTTCTCACTAGGGGGAAAGAGAGCTATGTAAGGCAGCGAAGCCGAGTTCAATGGTTGAAAGAAGGTGATCGCAACACTGCTTTTTTCTTCAACTCTATTAAAGGTAGAAACAACGTGAACAAGATTCTCTGCATTCAAAATGAAAATGGGGATTGGATTCGGGAGAAGGATCAGATCTGTAATGAGGTGGTTCGATTCTATATGCATCTTCTTGGCAAGGACTGTGGATCCACTTGATGGCAGCGGGATGATCAATTTCTTCAAGGACCGCACTCTTTCTCCAGATCAAATTTCTAACTTATGCGGCGATTTCTCGGATGATGTTATCAAAGCTACTTTCTTCGGACTTCATCCTAACAAAGCTCCTGGCCCTGACGGTTTCAACGCCTTTTTCTTCCATAAGACCTGGCATGTTGTTGGACCAGACATCACTGCGGCCATCAGGGAATTTTTTACTAATGGAGTTCTTCTCAAGGAAGCTAATTGCACTACAGTTGCTCTCATTCCTAAAGTTCCCAATGCCTCCAAATTAAAGGACTTCAGACCTATCTCTTGCTGCAATACGATCTACAAATGCATCTCCAAGCTCCTCGCTGATCGTCTGACAGAAGTCCTTCCATCTATTATATCTGAAGCTCAATCGGCTTTTGTGCATTCTAGGCATATCGGTGACAACATTTTGATGGCCCAGGAGCTTGTTCGAGGATATCATCTCTCATCAAGCAGCCCGAACTGTACTCTCAAAATTGATCTTATGAAGGCCTTCGATTCTGTGCGTTGGGACTTCCTGTGGGATTCTCTCCGCCTTCTTGGATTCCCTGCTATCTTCATTGGATGGATCAAGGCTTGTGTCTCTTCTGCCAAGTACTCAATTGCTATTAATGGGGAACTTCATGGTTTCTTTGAAGGGAAGAAAGGCCTCCGCCAAGGTGATCCGTTATCTCCATATTTATTTATCATTTGTATGGATGTCTTCTCTCGGATTCTTGACCTGAAAATCAAATCCTCCACGTCTTTCAACTATCATTGGAGATGCCGGAAATCCAACTTAACCCACTTATGCTTTGCGGATGATTTACTGGTCTTTTGCCATGGGGATCTTAATTCCATCAATGTGGTTAAGGATGCTCTTGATACTTTCTCCTCTCTATCGGGTTTAACCCCTAATAGTTCTAAAAGCTCCATTTTTATCTCGGGTGTGACGGCTCCTTTGCATCATGAGATTGCGAATTTCATTGGTTACAATCTGGGCAAATTCCCTATCAGATATCTTGGGGTTCCTCTCATTTCCTCCAAACTTAAAGCTCTTGACTGCCATGCCTTGGTCGATCGTATTTTGAGGAGGATCAAGCTCTGGACCAATCGGTTCCTCTCCTATGCTGGGAGGTTACAACTTATTCATTCGGTTCTCTTCAGTATCCAGACTTTTTGGAGCTCCCATTTCATTCTTCCCGTCAAAGTCATCAAAGATATTGAAGGTATTCTATCGGCTTTCTTATGGAAAGGCTCTTCCTTGAACCGCCATGGTGCTAAAGTGGCCTGGTCCGATATCTCTTGCCCGAAAGTTGAAGGAGGGTTGGGAATTAAAAAGATTCGTGATTGGAATGCTGCCTCCATGACCCGTTATATTTGGCTTCTTTGCCAGCCTTGCTCCAATTCTTTGTGGGCTGCTTGGGTCAAGAGGAACCTGCTTCATAAAGACCACTTTTGGGTGGCCAAAGTGCCTTGGAATTGCTCATGGACCTGGAGGAAAATTCTAAAGCTTAGAGATAGTGTGAAGGCTTTCATCTCTGTTAAAGTTGGGAATGGTGAAGATACCTCGCTTTGGTTTGATTCTTGGAGACCCCTTGGACCTATTTGTTCTTCCTCAAATGCTAGAGTTATATCTGATTCAGGTCTTGGGAAAGATGCTAAGGTCAGCGCCATCCTTTCAGTAGGGGGGTGGAGATGGCCGGTTGCAAACTCTGTGGAGCTGATTGCTTTGAAAGAGGCATCTTCATCTCATCCCCTCCCCGATTGCAGTCTTCAGGATAACACTCTTTGGGATGGTTCACCGATCTTCTCCATTAAAGGTGTATGGAATCGTATCCGGTCTTCTTCTCAGCGAGTGGATTGGGCTCATCTTGTCTGGTTTTCTCACCATGTGCCTAGGCATTCCTTCACTCTGTGGCTTGCTATTAGAGGTAGACTTTCCACCCAAGACCGACTTCTTTCATTCGGGATTCATAGTCAATCCTCTTGTTTACTGTGCCAAAGCCATTTAGAGGATCATAATCATCTGTTTTTCAACTGCCCATATTCCACCCGGATTTGGACCTCAATTGCTCTTATATGTGGCTTGGAGCACTACCCTTCTTCTTGGGAGCTTTTGAGACCTTGGCTCTCTAAAATCACCAAAGGATCATCTCTTCACTCCATTATCTGCAGATTGGCAGTGGGAGCCTCAGTCTACTTCATTTGGTATGAAAGGAATTCCCGCAAGCATGGGCAATTACATATTAATGAAGCAGGGATTATTTCAAAGATAAAGGAGTCGGTCAGAATGAGTTTGGATGGAGCTCAGATCCCGGAAACGAATCTTAATCGCCAGCTGATTTATCGTTGGCACCTCTCTCTCCCTCATTAGATTATTGCTGATGATTTACCTTCGTAGCTCATCTTATGAGTTCTGTTGTTAGGTTCTGGATGTAATCCGGTCTGATTACTTTGAGGTCTCTACCTATTGCTGGATGTATTCCTATCGTTTCTTTTGAGGTCTGACTTTCTTTGAGGTCTCCACCTCTCCTCGGGCTTTGTCCTGATCTTTTGTACCTATTACTAATCAATACAATTCACCCCTTTTAACTTTCAAAAAAAAAAACAATCGGATCTTCGCCGATCGGATGGATCGCAACGGTAGAGTGAAGGATTTCATCTCTGTTAAAGTGGGGAATGGCTCTAACACTTCTCTTTGGTTTGATTCTTGGAAACCTCAAGGCCCCATTTGCTCCTCTACTCACGCTAGAGTTATTATTGATTCGGGTCTTTCAAGGATGCAAAGGTTAGTGCTATTATTTCTTTTGGAACTTGGGAGTGGCCTGTTTCAAATTCGGTTGAGCTGATCACTTTGAAAGAAGAGACCCGCTCCCTCTCCCCCTGACTGCAGCACCCACGATAGGGTTTTATGGGATGGATCTTCCGTTTTCTCCATTAAAAAGGTTTGGAATATCCTCCGATCTCCTTCCCTCTGTGTTGATTGGGCTCACTTACTTTGGTTTAAGCATCATATCCCGAGGCACTCCTTTATTTTATGGCTAGCTATTAGAGGTAGACTTTCTACTCAGGACCGCCTGGTATCATTTGGTATTCTCAGTCATATGACTTGCTCATTATGCCAAGATCGAATTGAGGACCATGGTCATCTATTTTTTAGTTGCCCCTTCTCCTTTCGGGTTTGGCAGTCCATAGCTGGCAAATGTAATCTATATCACTACCCTTCTTCTTGGGAGCGTCTGAGGCCGTGGCTCAGCAGAAACATTAATGGTGCAAATCTTCAATCCTCTCTTAGCAGGCTGGCTTTGGGAGCTTCTGTCTATTACATTTGGAATGAAAGGAACTCTCGCATGCATGGGCGGTTGCCTCTTAATGAGATCGGCATCGTTACCAAGATCATTGAATCAGTTAGGCTAAAGCTTGAGGGAGAAAAGTTTCCCAGGAATGCTACTAATCTACAACTGCTAGATAGGTGGCAGCTACCCGCCTCCCTACTGGATTGATCTTGTCTTTCACTCGTTTTGAGCTCCTTTGTTAGTTGCTTGGTTCTTTGTGGGTTGGGTTACCATTACTGTGGGTATTCTCTTCCATTGCTTGCTGCGTAACCCTTGGTGGATGTAATCCAAATGGGGGTTTTCTTCCCATATTTGATCCGGGGTATGCCCCGAGTACCTGTACTTATAACTTTTCACTTTCTTATTAATACATCTCACACATTTACCTTTCAAAAAAAAAAAAAAAAAAAAAAAATGGATCGCAACGGTCCGATTGATCATCGCCGATCGAGATCATTGCTTGGATCGATCACAACTATCGGATATCATCGCCAATCGAATGGATCGCAACCATCAGATCGAGCATCGTCGATCGGGATCATGGCTTGGATCGATCGCAACCATTGGATCAGCGCCAATCGGATGGATCGCAACCGTCGGATCAATCATCGTCGATCGAGATCATGGCTTGGATCGATCGCAACCATCGGATCGTCGCCAATCAGCTGGATTGCAATGGTCCGATCGATCATCGCCGATCGGGATAATGGCATGGATCGATCACAACCATCGTATCGTCGCCGATCGGATGGATCGCAACCGTCGGATCGATCATCGCCGATCAGGATCATGGCTTGGACCGATCGCAACCATCGAATATCATCGCCGATTGGATGGATTGAAACCATCAGATCAATCATCGCCGATCGGGATCATGGCTTTGATCGATCACAACAGTCGGATCATCGCCAATCAGATGGATCGCAATGGTCCAATCGATCATTGCTGATTAAGATCATGGCTTGGATCGCTCGCAACCATCGGATATCGTCGCTGATCGGATGGATCACAACTGTCGGATCGATCATCGTTGACGGGATCATGGCTTGAATCGATCGCAATCGTCGGATCATCGACGATCAGATGGATTACAATGGTCCGATCGATCCTTGCCGAATGGGATCATGGCTTGGTTCGATCGCAACCATCGGATATCATCATCGATCGGATGGATTGCAACCCTCAGATCAATCATCACCAATCGCTATCATGGCTTGGATCGATTACAATCGTCGGATCATCGACGATCTCGGATGGATCGCAATGGTTCGATCGATCGTCGCCGATCGGGATCATGGCTTGGATCAATCGCAACCGTCGGATCGATCCTCACCGATCGGGATCAAGGCTTGGATCGATTGTAATCGTTGGACCATCGACGATCGGATGGATCGCAACGGTCCGATCGATCATCGCCGATCGGGATCAAGTCTTGGATCGATCGCAACCATCGGATATCATCGCTAATCGGATGGATCGCAATCGTCGGATCGATCATCGCCGATCGGGATCATGGCTTGGATCGATCACAACAGTTGGATCGTCACTGATCGGATGGATCGCAACGTTCCGATCGATCATCGCCGATCGGGATCATGGCTTGGATCAATCGCAACCGTCGGATATCATCGCTGATTGGATGGATCGCAACCATTGAATCGATCACAACCGTCGAATTGTTGCCGATCGGAAGGATTGCAATGGTCCGATCGATCATCGCTGATTGGGATAATGGCTTGGATCGATCCTAACCGTCAGATATCATTGCCGATCGGATGGATCGCTATCGTTGGATCGATCATCGCTGATCGAGATCATGGCTTTTATCAATCGCAACCATCGGACCGTCGCCGATCGGATGGATCGCGACGGTCCGATCAATCATCGCCGATTGGGATCATGGCTTGGATCGATCGTAACCGTCAGATATCGTCAACGATCGGATGGAACGCAACCGTTGGATTGATCATTGCCGATCGGGATCATGGCTTGGATTGATTGCAACCGTCGTATCATTGCCGATCGGATGGATCGCAACCGTCGGATCGATCATAGCTGATCGAGATCATGGCTTGGATCGATCGCAACCGTCGGATATCGTTGCCGATCAGATGGATCGTAACTGTCGGATCGATAATCACCAATCGAGATCATGACTTCGATCGATCAGAACCGTCGGATATCATCGCCAATCGAATGGATCGCAACAGTTGGATCGATCATCGCCGATCATGATCATGGCTTGGATCGATCGCAACCGTTGGATTGTCACCGATTAGATGGATCGCAACGGTCTGATCGATCATCATCGATCGGGATCATGGAATGGATCGATCGCAACCGTTGGATCATCACCGATCGGATGGATCGCAACCATTGGATCGATCATCGCCGATCGGTATCATGGCTTGGATCGATCGCAACCGTCGTATCATTGTCGATCGGATGGATCGCAACCGTCAGATCGATCATCACCGATCAGGATCAGGGCTTGGATCGATCGCAACCGTTGGATACCATCGACGATCAGATGGATCGCAACCGTCGGATCGATAATCGCCAATCGGGATCATAACATCGATCGATCAGAATCGTCGGATATCATCGCCGATCGGATGGATCGCAACCATCGGATCGATCATCGCCGATCGTGATCATGGCTTGGATCGATCACAACCGTTGGATCGTCGCCGATCGAAAGGATCGCAACGGTCCGATTAATCATCGCCGATCAGGATCATGGCTTGGGTCGATCTCAACAATCGGATCGTCACCGATCGGATGGATCACAAACATCGAATCGATCATCGCCGATTGGGATCATGGCTTGGATCGATCGCAACCGTTGAATCGATCATCGCCGATCGGGATCATGGCTTAGATCGATTGAAAACCATTGGATCGTCACCGATCGGGATCATGGCTTGGATCGATCGCAACCATCGGATCGTCACCGATTTGAGGGATCGCAACCATCGGATCGATCATCATCGATCGAGATCATGGCTTGGATCGATCGCAACCATCGGATATCATTGCCGATCGGATGGATCGCAACCGTGGATCGATCATCGCCGATCGGGATCATGGCTTGGATCGATCGCAACCGTCGGATCATCGCCGATCGGATGGATCGCAACGGTCCGATCGATCATTGCTGATTAGGATCATGGCTTGGACCGATCCCAACTGTCGGATATCATTGCCGATTGGATGGATCACAACCATCGGATCAATCATCACCGATCGGAATCATGGCTTGGATCGATCGCAACCATCAGATCGTCGCCGATCGGATGGATCGCAACAGTCCGTTCGATCGATCATCGCCGATCAGGATCATGGCTTTGATCGATCCCAACCGTCGGATATCATCGCTGATTGGATGGATCGCAACCATCAGATCGATCATCGCCGATCAGAATCATGGCTTGGATCAATTACAACCGTCGAATTATCGCCGATCGGATGGATCGCAATGGTCCGATCGATCATCGCTGATCGAGATCATGGCTTGGATCGCTCTTAACCGTCGGATATCGTCGCCGATCGGATGGATCGCAACCATCGGATCGATCATTGCCGATCGGGATCATGTATTGGATAGATCGCAATCGTCGAATAATCGACGATCGGATGGATAGCAACAGTCCAATCGATCATCTTCGATCGGGATCATGGCTTGGATCAATCGCAACTGTCGAATAACATCGCCAATCGGATGGATCGCAACCGTCGGATCGATCATCGCCAATCGGGATCATGGCTTGGATCGATCGCAATCATCGGATCATTGGCGACCGGATGGATCGCAACGGTCTGATCGATCATCGCCGATCGGGATCATTTCTCGGATCAATCGAGATAGTTGGATATCATTACCGATCGGATGGATCGCAACCGTCAGATCAATCATCGCCGATCGGGATCATGGCTTGGATCGATCCCTACCTTCGGATATTGTCGCCGATCGGATGGATCGCAATAGTCGGATCGATCATCGCCGATCGGGATCATGGCTTGGATTGATCGCAACCGATTGATCGTCGCCGATCGGATGGATTGCAATGGTCCGATCGATCATCGCCGATCGGGATCATGGCTTGGATCGATCGCTACAATCGGATCAACACCGATCAGATGGATCACAACCGTCGAATCGATCATCGCCGATCGGGATCATGGCTTAGATCAATCGCAACTGTTGAATCGATCATCACCGATCGGGATCATGGCTTAGTTCGATTGCGACCATTGGATTGTCCCCGATCGGATGGATCGCAATCGTCAGATTGATCATCGCCGATCAAGATCATAGCTTGGATCGATCGCAACCGTCGGATATCATCGCAAATCTAATGGATCACAACGGTCGATCATCGCTGATCGGGAACATGGCTTGGATCGATCCCAATCATCAGATATCATCTCCGATCGGATGGATCGCAACCGTCGGATCGATCATCGCCGATCAAGATCATGGCTTGGATCGATCGCAACCATCGGATCGTCGCCGATCGGATGGATCGCAACGGTCCGATCGATCATCGCTGATCAGGATCATGGCTTGGATCGATCCCAACCATCGGATATCATCGCTTATCGGAAGGATCGCAATGGTCCAGTCGATCATTGCTGGTCGGGATAATGTCTTGGATCGCTTGCAACCGTCGGATGTCATCGCCGATCGGATGGATTGCAACCGTCGGATCGATCATCAATGATCGGGATCATGGCTTTGATCGACCGCAATCGTTAGATCATTGACGATCGGATGGATCACAACGGTCCGATCGATCATTGCCGATCGTGATCATGGCTAGGATCGATCGCAACTGTCGGATATCATTGCCGATCGGATGGATCGCAACCATCGGATCGATCATCTTCTATCGAGATCATGGCGTGGATCGATCGCAATTGTTAGATCATCGATGATAGGATCAATTGCAAACATCGGATCGTCTCCGATCGGATGGATCGCAATCGTCGGATCGACCATCGCCGATCGGGGTCATGACTTGGATCGATCGCAACCATTGTATCGTCGCCGATCGGATGGATCGCAACTGTCGGATCGATCATCGCCGATCGAGATCATGGCTTGGATCGGTCGCACCCGTCGGATAACATCACCGATCGGATGGATCGCAACTGTCAGATATCGCATCACTGATCGGGATCATTGCTTGGATCGATCGCAACCATTGGATCATCGCCGATCGGATAGATCGCATCGATCTGACCAATCATCACCGATCGGGATAATGTCTTGGATCGATCACAACCGTGAGATATCATCGCCGATCGGATGGATTGCAGCCGTCGGATCGATCATCACCGATCGGGATCATGGCTTGGATCGATCGCCACCATCGTATCGTCGCCGATCTGTTGGATCGCAATCGTCGGATCGATCATCGCCGATCGGGATCATGGCTTGGATCGATCGCAACTGTCAGATCGTCGCCGATCGTATGGATCGCAACGGTCTAATCGATCATCGCCGATCGGGATCATGGCTTGGATCGATCGCAACGGTCGGATCGTCACTGATCGGATGGATCGCAACGGTCCGATCGATCATCGCTGATTGGGATGATGGCTTGGATCGATTACAACTATCGGATATCGTTGCCGATCGGATGGATCGCAACCGTCGAATCGATCATCACCGATCGGGATCATGGCTTGGATCGATCGCAACCATTGTATTGTCGCCGATCGGATGGATCGCAACCGTCGGATTGATCGTCGCCGATCGGGATCATTGCTTGGATCGATCGCAACCGTTGGATCGTCGTAGATCGGATGAATCGCAACCGTCGGATCAATCATCGCCGATCGCGATCATGGCTTGTATCGATCGCTACCGCCAGATCATCGCTGATCGGTTGGATAGCAACGGTTCGATCGATCATAGCCGATCGGGATAATGGCTTGGATCGATCGCAACTGTCGTATCGTCGCCGATCGGATGGATCGTAGCCGTCGGATCATTGCCGCTCGAGTGGATCGCAACCATCGGATCGATCATCGCCGATCGGGATGATGATGGCTTGGATCGATTGCAACCATCGGATATCATCGTCAATCGGATGGATCGCAGCCGTCGGATCGATCATCGTCGATCGGGGTCATGGCTTGGATCGATCACAAC
Source organism: Calamus simplicifolius (assembly GCA_900491605.1). Classification (NCBI taxonomy): domain Eukaryota; kingdom Viridiplantae; phylum Streptophyta; class Magnoliopsida; order Arecales; family Arecaceae; genus Calamus; species Calamus simplicifolius. The sequence goes on along the minus strand of UESW01004995.1, from coordinate 174,215 downwards.
CATCGGATCGTCGCCTATCGGATGGATCGCAATGCTCCGATCGATCATCGCTGACCGGGATCATGGCTAAAATTGATCACAATCGTCGAAGATCGTCGCCGATCGAATGGATCGCAACGGTCGGATCGATCATCACCGATCGGGATCGTGGCTTCGATCAATCGAAACTATCGGATATCGTCACCGATCGGATGGATCGCAACCATTAGATCGATCATCACCGATTGTGATCATGGCTTTGTTCCATCGCAACAGTCAGATCTTCGCCGATCGGATGGATCGCAACGGTCTGATTGATCATTGCCGATCGAGATCATGGCTTGTATCGATCGTAACTATCGGATATCATCGCCGATTGAATGGATCGCAACCGTCGGATCGAGCATCGCCGATCGGGATCATGGCTTTGATCGATCGCAACCATTGGATCGTCGCCAATCGGGATCGCAACCGTCGGATCAATCATCGTCCATCGGTATCATGGCTTGGATCGATCGCAACCGTCGGATCGTCGCCGATCGGTTGGATCACAATGGTCCAATCGATCATCGCCGATCGAGATAATGGCATGGATCGATCGCAACCGTCGTGTCATCGCCGATCGGATGGATCGCAACCATCGGATTGACCATCGCCGATCGGGATCATGGCTTGGATCGATTGCAACCGTCAGATATCGTCGCCGATCGGATGGATTGAATCCATCGGATCAATCATTGCCAATCGGGATCATGGCTTGGATTGATTGCAACAGTCGGATCATCGCCGATCGGATGGATCGCAACGGTCTGATCGATCATCGCTGATTGGGATTATGGCTTGGATCACTCGCAACCATCGGATATCATCGCTGGTCGGATGGATCGCAACCGTCGGATCGTTCATCGCTGATCGAGATCATGGCTTGAATCGATCGCAATCGTCGTATCATCGACGATCGATGGATTGCAATGGTCCGATCGATCATCGCCGAATGGGATCATGGCTTGGTTCAATCGTAACCATCGGATATCATCACCGATCAGATGGATTGCAACCCTCGGATCGATCATTGCCGAACGGGATCATGGCTTGGATCGATGATAATCGTCGGATCATCGACGATCGGATGGATCGTAACGGTTCGATCGATCGTCGCCGATCGGGATCATGGCTTGGATCGATCACAACCGTCGGATCGATCATCGCTGATCGAATCATGGCTTGGATCGATTGCAATCGTCGGATCATCGATGATCGGATGGATCATAACGGTCCGATCGATCATCGCCGATCGGAATCATGGCTTGGATCGATCGCAACCGTCGGATATCATCGCCAATCGGATGGATCGCAACCGTCAGATCGATCATCGCCGATCGGGATCATGGCTTAGATCGACCGCAACCGTTGGACCGTCGCCGATCGGATGGATCGCAATTTTTTGATCGATCATCGCTGATCGAGATCATGGCTTGGATCAATCGAAACCATTGGATCGTCATTGATCGGATGGATCGCAACTGTCGGATCGATCATCGCCGATCGGGATCATGGCTTGGATCGATCGCAACCATCGGATATCATCGCCGATCGGATGGATCGCAACCGTTGGATTGACATCGCCAATCAGGATCATGGCTTGGATCGATCGCAACCGTCGGAGCGTCGCCGATCGAATGGATCGCAACGATCCGATCGATCATCGCTGATCGGGATCATGGCTTGGATCGATTACAACCGTCAGATATCATTGCCGATCGGATGGATCGCAACCGTCGGATCGATCATCGCCGATCGAGATCATGGGTTGGATCGATCGCAACCGTTGGATCATCGCCGATCGGACGGATCGCAATCGTTAGATCAATCATCGCCGATCGGGATCATGGCTTGGATCGATCACAACCGTCGTATTGTCGCCGATCGGATGGATCACAACCGTCGGATTGATCACGCTGATTGGTATCATGGCTTGGATCGATCGCAACCGTTGGATCATCGCGGATCGGATGGATCGTAACCATCGGATCAATCATCGCCGATCGGGATAATAGCTTGTATCGATCGCTATCGCCGGATCTTCGTCAATCTGTTGGATAGCAACGGTCCGATCGATCATAGCCGATCGGGATAATGGCTTGGATCGATCGCAACCGTCGTATCGTCGCCGATCGGATGGATCGCAGCTGTCGGATCGATCATCGCCGATCGGGATCATGGCTTGGATCGATTGCAACTATCGGATATCATCACCGATCGGATGGATTGAAACGGCCAGATCGATCATCGCCGATCGAGATCATGGCTTGGATCGATCGCAACCGTAGGATCATCGCCGATCGGAGGGATCGCAACGGTCCGATCGATCATTGCCGATCGGGATCATGGCTTGGATCGATCGCAATTGTTGGATTATCGATGATCGGATGGATCGCAACGGTCCGATCGATCTTCGCCGATCGGGATCATGACATGGATCGATCACAATAGTTGGATATCATCGCCGATCGGATGGATCGCAACTGTCGAATCGATCATCGCCGATCGAGATCATTGCTTGGATCGATCGCAACAGTTGGATCGTCGCCGATCGGATGGATCTCAACTGTCCGATCGATCATCGCCGATAAGGATCATGGCTTGGATCGATCGCAATCGTCGGATCATCAACGATCGGATGGATCGCAATGGTCCGATCGATCATCGCCGATCAGGATCATGGCTTTGAACGATCGCAACCGTCGGATATCATCGCCGATCGGATGGATCACAACCGTCGGATCGATCATCACTGATCGGGATCATGGCTTGGATCGATCGCAACCATCGGATTGTTGCTGCTCGGGTGGATCGCAACCGTCGGATCGATCATCGCCGATCGAGATGATGGCTTGGATCGATCGCAACTATCGGATATCGTCGTTGATCGGATTGATCGCAACCATCGGATCGATCATCGCCGATCAAAATCATGGCTTGGATCGATCGCAACCATCTAATATCATCACCGATCGGATGGATCACAGCCGTCGGATCGATCATCGTCGATCGGGGTCATGGCTTTGAACTGTCGGATCGCCGCCTATCGGATGGATTGCAATGCTCCGATCGATCATCGCTGATCAGAATCATGGCTAAAATCGATAGCAATCGTCGGAGATCGTCGCCGATCGGATGGATCGCAACTGTCTAATCGATCATCGCCGATCGGGATCATGGCTTGGATTGATCGTAACTGTCGGATATCGTTGCCGTTCAGATGGATCACAACCGTCGGATCGATCATCGCCGATTGTGATCATGGCTTTGTTGGATCACAACAGTCGGATCTTCGCCGATCGGATGGATCGCAACGGTCCGATTGATAATCGCCGATCGAGATCATTTTTTTTTTTTGAAAGGTAAAAGTGTGAGTTGTATTAACAAAGAAGAAAAGGAGTTACAAGTACAAGAACACGGGGCATTCCCCGGAAGATAGATAATCAAGCAAAGGGAAATACTTCCCGCAAAAGGAAATACATCCTCAAACAAAGGAAATACAAACCTTAAGAGAAATCATCCAAAAACTAACAAGGAGCTTTCAAACTATGATCGCTGTCAGATTAGCTTCTCAAAAGGGAAGGGGGAAGATGCCATCTTCCTAACACATGGAGATTTGCAGTATTTCTAGGAAATTTAACACCATCCAACTTCATCCTAACCGAATCCATAATCTTAGTAATAATCCCTCATTATGGGCCTTGCGCCTGTGCTTGCGTGAGTTCCTTTCATACCATATGAAGTATATTGTAGCTCCCAATGCAAGTCTGCTAACAATGGAGAGAAGAGAGGACCCATTGAGTTTGCTGCAAAGCCACGGCCTCAAACTCTCCCATGAGAATGGAAAGTGCGTTAAATCACATTTACTAGCAATTGTAGACCAAACCCGAAAGGAGAAAGGGCAATTAAAGAACAGGTGACTATGATCCTCCCTTGGATCTTGACATAAGTAGCATGTCATGTGTTGGATAATTCCGAAAGAGAAAAGACGATCTTGAGTGGAAAGCCTACCTCTTAATGCTAACCATAAGATGAAAGAATGCCTTGGAACATGATGTTTAAACCATACCAAATGTGCCCAATCAACACGCTGGGAAGAGGACCGAAGTTTGTTCCATGCTCTTTTGATTGTGAAATCCCTTGATCCATCCCAAACCACCATATCATGTTTGGAGCAGTCGGGCAATGGAAGGGAATAGGATTCATCTTTCAAGCTGATCAGCTCATTTGAATTTGTTACAGGCCATCTCCAATTGCCGGATGAAATAATGGCACTAACCTTTGCTTCTTTTGTAAGACCCGAGTCAGAAATGACTCTAGCTTGAGAAGATGAGCATATGGGGCCTTGAGGTCTCCATGAATCAAACCAAAGGGAGGTGTTTTCACCATTCCCCACTTTCACTGAAATAAAATCCCTCACTCTTAAGAGATCTATCTCTTATTCTGATTGTGCTCCTAATGTTGTTTCATCGGGTCCTGATGATGTCTCTTTGGTATCAAAGATCAGAGGGGAAATTCTGCTGCACCTAATGCGGTAGGCTCCACCTGCTCTTTGGAGGACTCCTCCTCTCATGGCTGTGAGGACCCTTCTCCTCTTTCGTCCCCTTCATGCACTCCGCTTCTTGCAAGGAAACTCATCATGGTTGACGAAGTGGAAAGAAAATAGGGCAGGAAGAAGAAGGATAAGAAGAAGACCGGGAGCTCTAGTCACTCCAGGGGGAACTCCTCCTTGTACTCCAAATGTTTAAACTAGCTTCTTGGTTCAGTCGGGGTCTTAATGATCCTGCTAAAGATACGGAAGTTCGCTTCTTGGCTCTTTCTCAATATCTCTCTTGTATAGCTCTTCTTGAATCAAAAATTAAAGCTTGCAACAAAGATAAGGTCTTTATGAGCTTGTTTCATGGATGTTTCTGTGCTATCTTTTATGATGGTGTGATCTGGATTCAGATAGCTTCCCATCCTCCTTCTGCTATCCCTCCACCCGTCGGGGCTTGGAAGCCGATGCTCAGTCATGGAAAGGAAGGTTTGGTTAAGCTCTTTCCTCCATCAAATGTTCAGCAATCTCATCTTTCAATGGCCATCTCTCTTGCTGTCGATCCGACTGCTGCTGAGGTTTCGGCTGCTACAGTTGATCCGGCGGCGGATGACCCGTTAGCAGCTGACGATCTGATTACAGCTGACGATCCGATTGTTGCATTTGACGATCCGATTGTTGCTTTTGACGATCCGATTGTAACATTTGATGATCCGATTGCAGCATTTGACGATCCGATTGTTGCATTTGACGATCCGATTGTAGCTTTTGACGATCCGATTGTTTCTTTTGACGATCCGATTGTTGCTCCTGCTGCCTTGGGTGTCCCGATGGCTTGTTCCAGAGGGAATCTCTCCATGAACTCCAAATGATTAAGCTTTCCTCCTGGAATGTTCGGGGTCTAAATGATCCCTCAAAGCACTCGGAGATCCGTCATCTTGTTCATTCCCAGAATCTCTCTTGTCTCGCTCTTCTTGAGACAAAGATCAAGGAATGTAATAAAGAGAAACTTCAATCCTGCTTGATCAAAGGCTGGTATTGTGTTAATTGCTATGATGGTGATAGCTCCGAAAGGATTTGGATTTGGTGGAACCCAAAACTCCTTCATGCTGAGGTTGTTTCCATGCATGATCAGATCATTCACCTCTCTATTACTATTCGGGATAGTGGTGTTAAGTTCGCTGCCTCTTTTGTTTATGGAGCTTCTGATGCTACGGCCAGAAAGCAGCTTTGGGCCATTTTGAAAGACCAAGCAAAGTCTTTTTCTCATTTGCCTTGGATAATTCTGGGTGATTTTAATGCAATCCGTTATAGACATGAAAGAAAAGGAGGCAGCAGTGAGTGGCCCAGCTTTATGAATGATCTAAATGATGTTCTCTTTGAAGCCGGTTTGGATGATTTGAGATTTGGAGGTCCTCTATTCACTTGGCACAACTCTAGAGTGAACGGGCACATCTTGCGGAAGCTGGATAGAGCTCTCGTCAACCCTTTGTGGATCCATTCGTTTGCTCAATCGTATGCTGAGTTCCTTCCCTTTGGGCTGTCTGATCACTCGCCGATTGTGGTTAAGCTTGGGATTTCTCTTCCCCGGTTCAAATCTCCTTTTAAATTCTTCAACTTCTGGACTGAATTTGAAGAATTTTTCCCTTTGGTTGAGAAGATTTGGGACTCCCAGGTTAGTGGTCATGCCATGTTTAAACTTTATAGTAAGCTTAAACTTGTTAAATCTGCCTTGAGAGATCTTAGTAGGCGCAAGAACGCTCTTATCAACGGTGACCTTGCCCATCTCCGATCCGAGCTTGCTGGTCTGCAATCATATATCGCGGCGGGCAACAACGGAAAGGATATCCTGGAGAAGGAAATTGCTTGTGTTAATCGGCTCCATCTTGCTTGCAAAGGAAAGGAGAGCTATGCTAGGCAGCGAAGTAGGATCCAATGGTTGAAAGAGGGGGACCAATGCTCTTCCTTTTTCTTCAATTCTGTTAAGGGCCGAATCAATGTAAACAAGATCAACTGCATCCAGAAGGACAATGGTGAATGGATCCGGGAGAAGGACCAGATTGCCCAAGAGGTTGTCAGCTTCTTCAGCCAGCTCCTTGGTTCGAACAGTAGCACCGGATGCTGCGGAAGAGATGAGCTCTCAGGGTATGTTGACTGCGTTTTATCTCCTGAGCAATCAAGGTATTTATGCTGCGAATTTACGGAGGATGATATCAAAGATGCTCTGTTTAGCCTTCACCCAAACAAAGCTCCAGGACCGGATGGGTTTAATGCCTTCTTTTTCCAGAAATCCTGGCACATTGTTGGATCTGACTTCACTACAGCTATCAAGGAATTTTTCTCTAATGGTCTTCTTCTCAAGGAGGTCAATTGCACGATTATTGCTCTCATCCCTAAGATCCCAAATGCTTCAAGATTGAAGGACTTCAGGCCGATATCCTGTTGCAATACTGTGTATAAATGCATCTCTAAGCTCCTTGCTAATCGGCTGAAGCACGTCCTGCCATCGTTTATTAATGATGCTCAGTCTGCTTTTGTTAAAGGAAGACACATAGGCGACAACATTTTGTTAGCTCAGGAGCTGGTCCGAGGATTACCACCTTCCCTCCTCCTCTTCAAACTGTGCCCTAAAGATTGATCTAATGAAGGCCTTCGATTCTGTTAGATGGGACTTCCTGTGGGATTCCCTCCAGCTTCTTGGATTTCCTCTAGTCTTCATAAGTTGGATCAGTTCCTGCGTCTCTTCTGCAAAGTTCTCTGTGGCTATTAATGGTGAACTCAACGGTTTCTTTGATGGGAAGAAAGGCCTTCGTCAAGGGGACCCTATATCTCCTTATTTATTTGTTATATGCATGGATATTTTCTCTCGGATCCTTGACCGGAAAATCCAAGCTTCCTCCTCTTTCAAGTTTCACTGGAGGTGTCGGAAATCCAAACTATCTCATTTATGCTTTGCGGATGATTTGATGGTTTTCTGTCGGGGTGAGCTGAATTCTATTAAGGTGATCAAAGATGCTCTTGATACCTTCTCTTCTCTATCTGGCCTTACTCCAAACTTGTCCAAATGCTCTGTGTTCTTCTCCGGTGCTTCGGTTCATTTGCAGCAGGACATTGCATCCTATTTGGGTGTCTCTATTGGCTCTCTCCCAATCAAATACCTGGGTGTTCCTCTCATCTCCACTCGGCTCAAAGCTTCTGACTGTCATGCCTTAGTTGATCGTATTTTGGGGAGGATTAAGGTTTGGACAAATCGCTTTCTTTCCTATGCTTATTCAAGTCTTTCGTATTTTGGGCAGATTACAGCTTATTCAATCTGTCCTATTTAGCATCCAGTCTTACTGGAGTGCCCAGTTTATTCTTCCTGCAAAGGTCACCAAAGAGATTGAAAGTATCCTTTCGGCTTTTCTTTGGAATGGTGTTTCCTTAAATCGTCATGGAGCCAAAGTCTCTTGGGCTGATTTATCTACTCCGAAGGATGAAGGTGGGCTGGGAATTAAGAAGGTCTGTGACTGGAATGCTGCCTCCTTGTCTCGGCTCATTTGGTTATTATGTCAACCAAGTCCTACCTCCTTATGGGCTGCATGGGTGAAGTTAAATCTGCTGCACAAGGAACACTTCTGGGTGGCTAAGGTTCCATGGAGCTGCTCTTGGACTTGGAGGAAAATCCTCAAGATGCGGGGAAGAGTGAAGAGTTTCATCTCTGTTGACGTGGGGAATGGCGATAATACCTCCCTATGGTTTGACTCTTGGAGACCCCAGGGTCCTATCTGTTCCTCTCCCCACGCTAGAGTTATTACTGACTCGGGTCTTTCCAAAGATGCAAAGGTTAGTGCTATTATCTCTTCTGGAACCTGGATGTGGCCTGCTGCAAATTCTATTGATTTGATCAATCTGAAAGGCGAATCCTGTTCACTTCCTTCTCCTGATTGCAGTCGTCACGATAAGACTTTATGGGATGGGTCTTCTGGATTCTCTATCAAAAGAGCTTGGAATGCTCTCCGGTCTCCTTCCCAGCGGGTCTACTGGGCTCATTTGGTTTGGTTTAAGTTTCATGTTCCCAGGCACTCCTTCATTTTATGGTTAGCTATTAAAGGTAGACTCTCTACTCAGGATCGTCTGCTATCTTTTGGCATTCTCGGTCACATGACTTGTTCTTTATGTCAAGGTCGTTCTGAGGACCATGGTCATCTGTTCTTTAGCTACCCCTTTTCCGCTCGGGTTTGGCAGTCCATTGCGACTATCTGTGGTTTAGCGCACTATCCTTCTACTTGGGAGAGATTGAGGCCGTGGATTAGCAGGAAACTCAAAGGGTCTTCTCTCCTCTCCTGTGTCAGCAACTTGCTTTTGGAGCTACTGTGTACTTCATTTGGAATGAAAGGAACTATCGCATGCATGGGCGAGCACCTCTCACCGAAAAAGGTATTGTTATAAAGATTATGGATTCGGTCATGCTAAAGCTTGATGGTGCAAAGTTCCCCAGAATACTGCAAATCTCCAATTGATTGATAGGTGGCAGTTTTCCCCTTCTCTCCTGTGCTGATCTCCTTCGTAGCTCATCTTATGAGTTTTTTTGTTAGGTTCTGGATGTAATCCGGTCTGATTTTCTTTGAGGTCTCTACCTCTTGCTGGATGTATTCCTATGATTTTCTTTTGAGGTCTGACTTTCTTTTGAGGTCTCTACCTCTCTTCGGGCTTTGTCCCGATCTCTGTACCTATTACAGCTAATCAATACAATTCACCCCATTTAACTTTCAAAAAAAAAAAATCCCTCACTCTATCCCGAATCTTGAAGATCTTCCTCCAAGTCCAAGAACAATTCCAAGGGACTTTTCGCCACCCAAAAGTGTTCCTTGTGAAGCAAATTCTTCTTAACCCAGGCAGCCCATAAGGAATTAGCGCATGGTTGACATAATAACCAAATATAACGAGTCATTGAGGCAACATTCCAATCCCTAATCTTCTTAACTCCCAGACCTCCTTCTTCTTTAGGAGTAGAAATGTCAGCCCAAGCAACTTTTGCGCCATGCCTTTTCAAAGTAACACCATTCCAGAGAAAAGCCGAGAGAATACCTTCTATTTCTTTGATAACTTTTGCTGGTAGGATGAAATGGGCACTCCAAAATGATTGAATACTAAAAATAACTGACTGGATGAGTTGCAATCTTCCTACATATGAGAGAAAACGGTTTGTCCAAATCTTGATCCTCCCCAAGATACGATCAACCAGAGCATGGCAATCAAGAGCTTTGAGCTTTGTGGATATAAGTGGGACATCCAAATATCTGATGGGGAAAGAGCCAAGAGGAAATCCCAAGTAATTAATAGTTTCTTGCTGCATATGATCCGTAACACCCGAGAGGAAAATGGAGCTTTTTGTTTCATTTGGTTTAAGACCTGAGAGAGAGGAGAAAGTATCAAGAGCTTCTTTAACAACTTTTATAGAATCCAAATCTCCTCGGCAAAAAATCATCAAATCATCAGCAAAACATAAGTGTGATATCTTGGATTTCCGGCATCTCCAGTGGTACTTAAAGAAGGAGGAGGCTTGAATTTCTGGTCTAAATTCAAGAGAAGATTTCCATGCATATGACAAATAAGTAGGGAGAAATTGGATCGCCTTGACGTAGACCTTTCCTTCCATCAAGAAGCCATTGAGTTCCCCATTTATAGCCACAGAATATTTTGCTGAGGAGATACACGTTTTGATCCATCCAATGAATTGTGAGGAAATCCAAGGAGGTGCAAAGAATCCCAAAGGAACTCCCATCGAGTGGATCGCAATCGGGATCATGGCTTGGATCAATCGCAACCATCGGATTATTGCCGATCGAGTAGATCACAACTGTCGGATCGATCATCGCCGATCGAGATCATGTCTTGGATCGATCGCAACCGTCGGATATCGTCGCCGATCGGATGGATCGCAACCGTTGGATCGATCATCGCCGATCGGGATCATGGCTTGGATCGATCGCAACCATCATAATGTCACCGATCAGATGGATCACAACCATCGAATTGATCATCGCCGATCGGGATTAGGGCTTGGATCGATCGCAACCATCGGATATCGTCGCCGATCGGATGGATCGCAACCATCGGATCAATCATCGCCGATCGAGATAATGGCTTGGATCGATCGCAACCATCGTAAGATCGTCGATCGGATGGATCACAACCGTCGGATCGATCATCGCCGCTCGGGATCTTGGCTTGGATCGATCGCAACCATCGGATACCGTAGCCGATCGGATAGATCGCAACGATCGGATCGATCATCGCCGATCGAGATCATGGCTTGGATCGATCGCAACTGTCGAATATTGTCGCCGATCGAATGGATCGCAATCGTCGAATCGATCATCGCCGATCGTGATCATGGCTTGGATCGATCGCAACCGTCGGATCATCGCCGATCGGATGGATCACAACGCTCCGATCGATCATCGCCGATCTGGATAATGGCTTGGATCAATCGTAACCGTTGGATCGTCGCCGATCGGATGGATTGCAACCGTCGGATCAATTATCGCCGATTAGGATCATGGCTTGGATCGATCGCAACCATCGTATTATCGTTGATCCGATGGATCGCCGACACCGGATCGATCATCGTCGATCGGGATCATGGCTTGGATCGATCGCAACAGTTGGATCGTCACTGATCGATTGGATCGCAACAGCCGGATCAATCATCGCCGATCGGGATCATGGCTTGTATCGATAGCAACCGCCGGATCATCGCTGATCGGTTGGATAGCAACGGTCCGATCGAACATTGCCGATCGGGATAATGGCTTGGATCGATCACAACCATCGTATCGTCGCCAATCGAATGGATTGCAACCGTCGAATCGATCATCGCCGATCGGGATCATGACTTAGATTGATCGCAACCGTCGGATATCATCATCGATCGGATGGATTGAAACCGTCAGATCGATCATCGCCGATCGAGATCATGGCTTGGATCGATCGCAACCATCGGATCGTCGCCGATCGGATGGATCGCAACAGTCCGATCGATCATCACCAATTGGGATCATGGCTTGGATCGATCGCAACCATTGGATCGTCGTCGATCGGATGGATCACAACAGTTGGATCGATCATCACCGATTGGGATCATGGCTTCGATCGATCGCAACCGTCGGATATCATCACCGATCGGATGGATCGCAACAGTCAGATCGATCATCGCCGATCGGGATCATGGCTTGGATCGATCGCAACCGTTGGATCATCGCCGATATGATGGATCGCAACCATCGGATCAATCATCGCTGATCGGAATCATGGCTTGTATCGATCGCAACTGCCGAATCATTGCCGATCGGTTGGATCGCAATGGTCCGATCGATCATTGACGATTGGGATAATGGCTTGGATCGATCGCAACCGTCATACGCCTATCGGATGGAACGCAACCATCGGATCAATCATCGCCGATCGGGATCCTGGCTTAGATCGATCGCAACCGTCGGATATCATCATCGATTGGATGGATTGAAACCGTCTGATCGATCATCGCCGATCGGGATGATGGCTTGGATCGATCGCAACCATCGGATCGTCGCCGATTGGATGGATCGCAGCCATCGGATCGATCATCGCCGATCGGGATCATGGCTTGGATCGATCACAACCATTGGATCATCACCGATCGGATGGATCGCAACCGTCGGATCAATCATCGCCGACCGGAATCATGGCTTGTATCGATCGCAACCGCCGGATCGTCGCCGATCGGTTGGATCGCAACGGTCCGATCGATCATCAACGATTGGGATAATGGCTTCGATTAATCGCAACCATCATATCGTCACCAATCGGATGGAACGCAGCTGTCGGATAGATCATCACCGATCGGGATCAGGGCTTGGATCGATCACAACCGTCGGATATCGTCGCCGATCGGATCGTAATGGTCCGATTGATCATCGCCAATCGAGATCATGGCTTGGATCGATCTCAATCATCGGATCATAGCCGATCAGGTGGATCGCAACCGTCGGATCGATCATCGCCGATTGGGATCATTGCTTGGATCGATCGCAACCGTCATATCGTTGCCGATCGGATGGATCGCGACCGTTGGATCGATCATCGCCGATCGGGATCATGGCTTGGATCGATCGCAACCATCATATTGTCGCCGATATGATGGATCGCAACCATCGAATAGATCATCTCCGATCGAGATCATGGCTTGGATCGATCGCAACCGTCGGATATCATCACCGATCGGATGGATCGCAACCGTCGGATCGATCATCGCCGATTGAGATCATGGCTTGGATCATTCACAACCGTCGTATTATCACCGATCGGATGGATCGCAACCGTCGGATCAATCATTGCCGATCAGGATCATGGCTTGGATCGATCGCAACCGTCGTATAGTCGCCGATCGGATGGATCGCAACCGTCGGATTGATTATCGCCGATCGAGATCATGGCTTGGATCGATAGCAACCATCGGATCATCGCCGATCGGATGGATCGCAACGGTCCGATCGATCATCATCGATCGGGATCATGGCTAGGATCATTCGCAACCGTCGTATTATCGCCGATCAGATGGATCGCAACCATTGGATCAATCATCGCCGATCGGGATAATGGCTTGGATCGATCGCAACCATCGGATATCGTCGCCGATCGGATTGATCACAACCGTAGGATCGATCATCGCCGATCGGGATCATGGCTTGGATAGATCGCAACCATCATATTGTTGCCGATATGTTGGATCACAACCGTCGAATAGATCATCGCCAATTGGGATCATGGCTTGGATCGATCGTAACCGTCGGATATCGTCTCTGATCGGATGGATCGCAACCATCGGATCGATCATTGCCGATCGGGTTCATGGCTTTGATCATTCGCAACCATCATATTATCACCGATCGGATGGATCGCAACCGTCGGATCAATCATCGCCGATCCCGATCATGGCTTGGATCGATCGTAACCATCGGATCATAGCCGATCAGTTGGATCGCAACTGTCGGATCGATCATCGCCGATCGGGATAATAGCTTGGATCGATCGCAACCGTCGGATATCGTCACTGATCGGATGGATCGCAACCGTCGGATCGATCATCGCCGATCGGGATCATGGCTTGGATCATTCATAACCGTCGTATTATCGCCGATCAGATGGATCACAACTATCGGATCAATCATCGCCGATCGAGATCATGGCTTGGATCGATCGCAACCGTCGTATAGTCGCCGATCGAATGGATCGCAACCGTCGGATCGATCATCACCGATCGGGATCATGGCTCGGATCGATCGCAACAATCGTATCATCGCCGATCGGATGGATTGCAACGGTCCGATTGATCATCGCCGATCGGGATCATGGCTTGGATCGATCGCAATCGTCGGATATCGTCGTCGATCGATTGATCGCAACAATTCGATCGATCATCGCCGATCGGGATAATGGCTTGGATCGATCGCAACCATCATATCGTCACCGATCGGATGGATTGCAACTGTCGGATCGATCATCGCCGCGGGATCTTGGCTTGGATTGATCGCAACCGTCGGATATGGATCGCAACGATCGGATGGATCGCAACGATCGGATCGATCGTCGCCGATCAAGATTATGGCTTGGATCGATCGAAACCGTCGGATCGTTACCGATCAGATGGATCGCAACAGCCAAATCGATCATCGCCGATCAGGATCATAGCTTGGATCGATCGCAACAGTTGGATTGTCGCCGATCGGATGGATCGCAACCGTCGAATCAATCATCGTCTATTAGGATCATGGCTTGGATCGATCGCAACCATCGTATTGTCACCGATCGGATGGATCGCAGCCGTCGGATCGATCATCGCCGATCGGGATCATGGCTTGGATCGATCGAAACCGTTGGATCGTCGCTGATCGGATGGATCGCAACCGTCGGATCCATCATCACTGATCGGGATCATGGTTTGTATCGATTGCAACCGCTGGATCGTCGCCGATCGGTTGGATAGCAATGGTCCGATCGATCATCGCCGATCGGGATCATGGCTTGGATCGATCGCAACCGTCGTATCGTCGTAGATCGGATGGATCGCAACCATCAGATCGATCATCGCCGATTGGGATCATGGCTTAGATCGATCACAATCGTCGAATATCATCGTCAATCAGATGGATTGAAACCATCAGATCGATCATCGCTGATCGGGATCATGGCTTTGATCGATCGCAACCGTCGAATCATCGCCGATCGGAGGGATCGCAATGGTCCGATCATCATTGCCGATCGGGGTCATGGCTTGGAAAGATCGCTACCATTGGATATCATCGCCGATCGGATGGATCGCAACCGTCAGATCGATCATAGCCGATTGGGATCATGGCTTGGATCGATCGCAATCATCGGATCATCGACTATTGGATGGATCGCAGTGGTTCGATCGATCATAGCCGATCGGTATCATGGATTGGATCGATCGCAACAGTCGGATATCATCGCCGATCAGATGGATCGCAACCGTCGGATCGATCATCGCTGATCGGGATCATGGCTTGGATCGATCGCAATAGTTAGATCGTCGCCGATCGGATGGATCGCAACGGTCCGATCGATCATCGCCGATCGGGATCATGGCTTGGATTGATCGCAACCATCGGATCATAGCCGATCGGTTGGATTGCAACTGTCGGATCGATCATCGCCGATCGGGATCATGGCTTGGATCGATCGCAACCGTCGTACATCGTCGCCGATCGGATGGATCGCAGTCGTCGGATCGATCATTGCCGATCTGACGGATCGCAACCGTCGGATCGATCATCGCCGATCGGGATCATGGCTTGGATCGATCGCAACCATCGGATATGGTCGTTGATCGGATGGATCGCAACCGTCGGATCGATCATCGCCGATCAGGATCATGGCTTGGATCATTCGCAACCGTCGTATTGTCGCCGATCGGATGGATAGCAACCGTCGGATCAATCATCGCCGATCGGGATCGTGGCTTGGATCAATCGCAACCGTCGTATAGTCGCCGATCAGATGGATTGCAACCGTCGAATAGATCATCGCCGATCGGAATCATGGCTTGGATCGATCGCAACCATCGGATATCGTCGCCGATCAGATGAATCAGAACCGCCGGATCGATCATCGCCGATCGGGATCTTGGCTTGGATTGATCGCAACCGTTGGATATCATCGTAGATTGGATGGATCGCAATCGTCGGATCGATCATCGTCGATCAGGATCATGGCTTGGATCAATTGCAACCGTCGGATCGTCGCCTATCGGATGGATCGCAACGCTTCGATCGATCATTGCTGATGGGATCATGGCTTGGATCGATCGCAACCGTCGAATAACGTCGCTGATTGGATGGATCGCAACCGTTGGATTGATCATCACCGATCGGGATCATAGCTTCGATCGATCGCAACCGTCATATTGTCGCCGATATGATGGATAGCATCCGTCGAATAGATCATCGCCGATCGGGATCATGGCTTGGATCGATCGCAACCGTCGGATATCGTCGCCGATCGGATGGATCGCAACCATCGGATCGATCATCGCCGATCGGGATCATGGCTTGGATCATTCGCAACCATCGTATTATCGCCGATCGGATGGATCGCAACCGTCAGATCAA
Source organism: Calamus simplicifolius (assembly GCA_900491605.1). Lineage (NCBI taxonomy): Eukaryota > Viridiplantae > Streptophyta > Magnoliopsida > Arecales > Arecaceae > Calamus > Calamus simplicifolius. The sequence goes on along the minus strand of UESW01004995.1, from coordinate 158,006 downwards.
TCATCGCCGATCGAGATCATGGCTTGGATCGATCGCAACCGTCGTATAGTCGCCGATCGGATGCATCGCAACCGTCGGATCGATTATAGCCGATCGGGATCATGGCTTGGATCGATCGTAACCGTCGGATCATCGCCGATCGGATGGATCGCAATGGTTCGATCGATCATCGCCGATCGGGATCATGGCTTGGATCATTCGCAACCGTCGTATTATTGCCGATCGGATGGATCGCAACCGTCGGATCCATCATCGCTGATCGGGATAATGGTTTGGATCGATCGCAACCATCGGATATCGTCGCCGATTGGATGGATCGCAACCGTCGGTCGATCATCGTCGATCGAGATCATGGCTTGGATCGATCGCAACCGTCATATTATCGCTGATATGATGGATCGCAACCGTCGAATAGATCATCGCCGATCGGGATCATGGCTTGGATCGATCGCAACCGTCGGATATCGTCGCCGATCAGATGGATCGCAACCGTCGGATAAATCATCGCCGATCAGGATCATGGCTTGGATCATTCGCAACCGTCGTATTATCGCCGATCGGATGGATCACAACGCCGATCGGGATCATGGCTTGGATCGATCGCAACCAACGGATCATAGCCGATCGGCTGGATCGTAACTGTCGGATCTATCATCGCCGATCGGGATAATGGCTTGGATTGATCGCAACCGTTGGATATCGTCGCCGATTGGATAGATGGCAACCGTCGGATCGATCATTGCCGATCGGGATCATGTCTTGGATCATACGCAACCGTCGTATTATCGCCGATCGGATCCAAACCGTCGGATCAATCATCGCCGATCGGGATCATGGCTTGGATCGATCGCAACCGTCGTATAGTCACCGATCGAATGGATCACAACTATCAGATCGATCATCGCCGATCGGGATCATGGCTTGGATCGATCACAACCGTCGGATATCATTGCCGATCGGAGTGCTCGCAACGGTCCGATCGATCATCGCCATCGAGATCATGGATTGGGTCGATCGCTACCGTTGGATATCATCGCCGATCGGATGGATCGCAACCGTTAGATCGATCATAGCCGATCGGGATCATGGCTTGGATCGATCGCAATCGTTGGAACATCGACGATGGGAAGGATCGCAACGGTCCGATCTATCATCGCCGATCGGGATCATGGCTTGGATCGATCGCAACAGTCGGATATCATCACCGATCGGATGTATCTCAACCATCGGATCGATCATCGTCGATCGGGATCATGGCTTGGATCGATCGCAACAGTTGGATCGTTGCTGATCGGATGGATCGCAACGGTCCGATCGATCATCGCCGATCGGGATCATGGCTTGGATCGATCGCAACCATCGGATCATTGCCGATCGGGTGGATGGCAACCATCGGATCGATCATCGCCGATCGGGATCATGGCTTGGATCGATTGCAACCATCGTATTATCGCCGATCGGATGGATCGCAACCATCGGATCGATCATCGCCGATCGGGATCATGGCTTGGATCGATCGCCGATCGGGATCATGGCTTGGATCGATCGCAACCGTCGGATATCGTCACCGATAGGATGGATCACAACCATCGGATCGATCATCGCCGATCGGGATCATGGCTTGGATCGGTCGCAACCATCATATTGTCATCGATCGGATGGATCGCAACCGTCGGATCGATCATCGTAGATCGGGATCATGGCATGGATCGATCGCAACCATCGTATTATCGCCGATCGGATGGATCGCAACAGTCGGATCGATCATCGCCGATCGGGATCATGGCTTGGATCGATCGCAACCGTCAGATATCGTCGCCGATCGGATGGATTAGAACCATCGGATCGATCATCGCCGATTGGGATCATGGCTTGGATCGATCGCAACAGTCGGATATCATTGCCGATCGGATGGATCGCAACCATCGTATCGATCATCGTCGATCGGGATCATGGCTTGGATCGATTGCAACTGTCAGATCGTCGCCTATCGGATGTATCACAACACTCCGATTGATCATCGCTGATCGGGATCATGGCTTGGATCGATCGCAACCGTCGGATATCGTCATCGATCGAATGGATCGCAATGGTCGGATCGATCATCACCGATCGGGATCATGGCTTGGATCTATCGCAACTATCGGATATCGTCGTCGATCGGATGATCGCAATCGTCGGATCGATCATCGCCGATTGCGATCATGGCTTGGATCGATCGCAACAGTCGGATCGTCGCCGATCGGATGGATCACAACAGTCCGATCGATCATCGCCGATCGTGATCATGGCTTGGATCGATCGCAACCATCGGATTGAGAATCGCCGATCGGGATCATGGCTTGGATCGATCGCAACCGTTGGATCGTTGCCGATCGAAAGGATCGCAACGGTTCGATAGATCATTTCTGATTGGGATCATGGCTTGGATCGCTCGCAACAATCGGATATCGTCGACGATTGAATGGATCGCAACCGTCGGATCGATCATCGATGATCAGGATCATGGCTTTGATCAATCGATATCGTCGAATCATCGACGATGGGATGGATCGCAATGGTCCGATCGATCATCACCGATTGGTTTAATGCCTTGGATCGATCGCAAACATCGGATATCATCGCCGAATGGATGGATCGCAACCGTCGGATCGATCATCGCCGATCGGTATCATGGCTTGGATCGATCGCAATAGTCATATTGTCACCGATCGGATGGATCGCAGCCATCGGATCGATCATTGCCGATTGGGATCATGGCTTGGATCGATCGCAACCGTAGGATATCGTCACCGATCGGATGGATTGAAACCATCGGATCAATCATCGCCGATCGGGATCATGGCTTGGATTGATCGCAACCATCGGATCATCGCCGATCGGAGTGCTCGCAACGGTCCGATCGATCATCGCCGTCGAGATCATGGATTGGATCGATCGCTACCGTCGGATATCATCACCGATCGTATGGATCGCAATCGTCAGATCGATCATAGCCGATCGGGATCATGGCTTGGATCGATCGCAATCGTTGGAACATCGACGATGGGAAGGATCGCAACGGTTCGATCGATCATCGCCGATCGGGATCATGGCTTGGATCGATCGCAACAATCGGATATCATCACCGATCGGTTGTATCTCAACCATCGGATCGATCGTCGTCGATCGAGATCATGGCTTGGATCGATCGCAACAGTTGGATCGTCGCTGATCGGATGGATCGCAATGGTCCGATCGATCATTGCCGATCGGAATCATTGCTTGGATCGATCGCAACCATCGGATCATTGCCGATCGGGTGGATGGCAACCATCTGATTGATCATCGCCGATCGGGATCACGGCTTGAATCGATCGCAACCGTCGTATTGTCGCCAATCGGATGGATCGCAACCGTCGGATCGATCATAGCCGATCGGGATCATGGCTTGGATCGATCGCAACCATCATATTGTCATCGATCGGATGGATCGCAACCGTCGGATTGATCATCGCCGATCGGGATCATGGCTTGGATCGATCGCAACCGTCGGATATCGTCGCCGATCGGATGGATCGCAACGATCGGATCGATTGTCACCGATCGGGATCATGGCTTGGATCGATCGCAACTGTCAAATATTGTCGCCGATTGGATGGATCGCGATCGTCGAATCGATCATCGCCGATCGTGATCATGGCTTCGATCGATCGTAACTATCAGATCATCGCCGAATGGATGGATCGCAACGGTTCGATAGATCATCGCCGATCGGGATCATGGCTTGGATCGATCACAACCGTTGGATCATCGCCAATCGGATGGATCGCAACCGTCGGATCAATCATCGCCGATTAGGATCATGGCTTGGATTGATCGCAAGCATCGTATTGTCATCGAACGGATGGATCGAAGCCATCGGATCGATCATCGCCGATCAGGATCATGGCTTGGATCGATCGCAACCGTTGGATCATCGCCAATCGGATGGATCGCAACCGTCAGATCAATCATCGCCGATCGGGATCATTGCCTGTATCAATCGCAACCGCCGGATCGTCGCCGATCGGTTGGATAGCAATGGTCCGATCGATCATCGCCGATTGGGATAATGGCTTGGATCGATCGCAACCGTTGTATCGTTGCCGATTGGATGGATCACAACCGTCGGATCGATCGTCGCCGATCGGGATCATGGCTTAGATCGATCGCAGCCGTCAGATATCATCGTCGATCGGATGGATTGAAACCGTCGGATCGATCATCACCGATCGGGATCATGGCTTTGATCGATCGCAACCGTCGGATCATCGCCGATCGGAGGGATCGCAATGGTCCGATCGATCATCGCCGATCGGAATCATGGCTTGGATCGATCGCAATCGTCGGATATCGTCGCCGATCGATAGGATTGCAACGGTCCGATCGATCATCGCCGATCGGGATCATGGCTTGGATCGATCGCAACCGTCGTATCGTCGCCGATCGGATGGATCGCAACGGTCCGATAGATCATTTCTGATTGGGATCATGGCTTGGATCGCTCGCAACAGTCGAATATCATCGACGATCGAATGGATCGCAACCGTCGGATCGATTATCGATGATCGGGATCATGACTTTGATCGATCGCTATCGTCGGATCATCGATGATGGGATGGATCGCAACGGTCCGATCGATCATCGCCGATCGGTTTTAATGCCTTGGATCGATCGCAAACGTCGGATATCATCGCTGAACGGATGGATCGCAACCGTCGGATCGATCATCGCTGATCAGGATCATGGCTTGGATCGATCGCACAGTCATACTGTCACCGATCGGATGGATCGCAGCCATCGGATCGATCATTGCCGATCGGGATCATGGCTTGGATTGATCGCAACTGTTGGATCGTCGCCGATCGGATGGATCGCAACCGTCGGATCAATCATCACCGATCGGGATCATGGCTTGTATCGATCGCAACTACCGGATCGTCTCCGATCGGTTGGATCGCAACTGCCCGATCGATCATCGCCGATTGGGATAATGGCTTGGATCGATCGCAACCATCATATCATCGCCGATCAGATGGATCGTAGCTATCAGATCGATCATTGCTGATTGGGATCATGGCTTGGATCGATCGCAATAGTCGGATATCATCGCCGATCGGATGGATCACAACCGTCGGATCAATCATCGCCGATCAGAATCATGGCTTGGATCGATCACAACAGTTTGATCGTCACCGATCGGATGGATCACAACGGTTCGATCGATCATCGCCGATCGGGATCATGGCTTGGATCGATCGCAACCATCGGATCATCGCCGATCGGGTGGATCGCAACCATCGGATCGATCATCGCCGATTGAGATCATGGCTTGGATCGATCGCAACCGTCGGATCATCTCCGATCGGAGTGATTGCAACGGTCCGATCGATCATCGCCGATCGAGATAATGGATTGGACCGATCGCTACCGTCAGATATCATCGCCGATCGGATGGATCGCAACCGTCAGATCGATCATAGCCGATCGGGATCATGGCTTGGATCCATCGCAATCGTTGTAACATCGACGATCGGATGGATCGCAACGGTCCGATCGATCATCGCCGATCGGGATCATGGCTTGGATCGATCGCAACAGTCGGATATCATCACCGATCGGATGTATCTCAACCTTCGGATCGATCATCGCCAATCGGGATTATTGCTTGGATCAATCGCAATAGTGGGATCATCACAGATCGGATGGATCGCAACGGAATGATCGATCATCGCCGATCGGGATCATGGCTTGGATCGACCGCAACCATCGGATCATTGCCGATCGGGTGGATCGCAACCGTCTGATCGATCATCGCCGATCGGGATCATGGCTTGGATCGATCGCAACCGTCGTATTGTCGCCGATCGGATGGATTGCAACCATCGGATCGATCATCGTCGATCGGGATCATGGCTTGGATCGATCGCAACCATCGGATATCATCGCCGATCGGATGGATCGCAACCGTCGGATCGATCATCACCGATCGGGATCATGGCTTGGATCGATCACAACCGTCGTATTGTCATCGGTCAAATGGATCGCAACCGTCGGATCGATCATCGCCGATTGGGATCATGGCAATGATCGATCGTAGCCATTGTATTATCGCCGATCGGATGGATCGCAACCGTCGGATCGATCATCGCCGATCGGGATCATGGCAATGATCGATCGCAACCGTCGGATATCGTCGCCGATTAGATGGATCGAAACCATTGGATCGATCATCGCCGATCGGGATCATGGCTTGGATCGACTGCAACCATCAAGATATCATCGCCGATCGGATGGATCGCAACCGTCGTATCGATCATCGTCGATCAGGATCATGGCTTGGATCGATTGCAACCGTCGGATCGTCGCCTATCGGATGGATTGCAACGGTCGGATCGTTCATTGCCATTCGGGATCATGGCTTGGATCTATCGCAACTATCGGATTTCGTCGCCGATCGATGGATCGCAATCGTCGGATCGATCATCGCCGATTGTGATCATGGCTTGGATCGATCGCAACAGTCGGATCGTCACCGATCGGATGGATCACAACGGTCCGATCGATCATCGCCAATCATGATCATGGCTTGGATCGATCGTAACCATCGGATATCATTGCCGATCGATTGGATCGCAACGGTCCGATCGATCATTGCCGATCGGAATAATGGCTTGGATCGATCGCAATCGACATATCGTCGCCGATCGGATGGATCACAACCATTGGATCGATCATCGCCGCTCGGGATCATGGCTTGGATCGCTCGCAACAGTCGGATATCATCGACGATCGAATGGATCACAACCGTCGGATCGACCATCGATGATCGGGATCATGGCTTTGATCGATCGCTATCGTCGGATCATCGACGATGGGATGGATCGCAACTATCCGATCGATCATCGCCGATCGGTTTAATGCCTTGGATCGATCGCAAACGTCGGATATCATCGCCGAACGGATGGATCGCAACCGTCGGATCGATCATCGCCGATCAGGATCATGGCTTGGATCGATCGCAACAGTCATACTGTCACCGATCGGATGGATCACAGCCATCGGATCGATCATTGCCGATCGGGATCATGGCTTGGATCGATCGCAACCGTTGGATCATCGCCGATCGGATGGATCGCAACGGTCCGATCGATCATCGCCGATCGGAATAATGGCTTGGATCAATCGCAACCGACGTATCGTCGCCGATCGGATGGATCACAACCGTTGGATCGATCATCGCCGCTCGGGATCTTGGCTTGGATCGATCATAACCGTCGGATATCGTCGCCGATCGGATGGATCGCAACGATCGGATTGATCGTCACCGATCGGGATCATGGCTTGGATCGATCGCAACTGTCAAATATTGTCACCGATTGGATGGATCGCGACCGTTGAATCGATCATCGCCGATCGTGATCATGGCTTGGATCGATCGCAACCGTCAGATCGTCGCCGAACGGATGGATCGCAATGGTCCGATAGATTATCGCCGATCGGATGGATCGCAAAACCATCGGATCAATCATCGCCGATCAGGATCATGGCTTGGATCGATCGCAATCATCGTATTGTCGTCGATCGAATGGATCGCAGCCGTCGGATCGATCATCGCCGATCGGGATCCTGGCTTGGATCGATCGTAACCGTTGGATCGTCGCCAATCGGATGGATCGCAACCGTCAGATCAATCATCGCCGATCGGGATCATTGCCTGTATCGATCGCAACCGCCAGATCGTCGTCGATCGGTTGGATAGCAACGGTCCGATCGATCATTGCCGATTAGGATAATGGCTTGGATCGATCGCAACCATCGTATCGTCGCCGATTGGTGGATCGCAACCGTCGGATCGATCGTCGCCGATCGGGATCATGGCTTAGATCTATCGCAGCCGTCAGATATCATCGTCAATCGGATGGATTGAAACCATCGGATCGATCATCGCCGATCGGGATCATGGCTTTGATCGATCACAACCGTTGGATCATCGCCGATCGAAGGGATCGCAATGGTCCGATCGATCATCACCGATCGGGATCATGGCTTGGATCGATCGCAATCGTTGGATATCGTTGCCGATCGATAGGATTGCAATGATCCGATCGATCATCGCCGATCGGGATCATGGCTTGGATCGATCGCAACCATCGTATCGTCGCCGATCGGATGGATTGCAACGGTCCGATAGATCATTTCTGATTGGGATCATGGCTTGGATCGCTCGCAAAGTCGGATATCGTTGGCGATCGAATGGATCGCAACCGTCGGATCGATCATCGACGATCGGGATCATGGCTTTGATCGATCGCTATCGTCGAATCATCGACGATGGGATGGATCGCAATGGTCCGATTGATCATCACCGATCGGTTAGCCTTGGATCGATCGCAAACATCGGATATCATCACGAACGGATGGATCGCAATGGTCGGATCGATCATCGCCGATCGGGATCATGGCTTGGATTGATCATCGCCGATCGGGATCATGGCTTGGATCGATCGCAATAGTCATACTGTCACCGATCGGATGGATCGCAGCCATCGGATCGATCATTGCCGATCGGGATCATGGCTTGGATCGATCGCAAACCGTTGGATCATCGCCGATCGGATGGATCGCAACCGTCGGATCAATCATCACCGATCGGGATCATGGCTTGTATCGATTGCAACCACTGGATCGTCTCCGATCGGTTGGATCGCAATGGCCCGATCGATCATCGCCGATTGGGATAATGGCTTGGATTGATCGCAACCGTCATATCGTCGCCGATCGGATGGATCGTAGCTGTCAGATCAATCATCGCCGATTGGGGTCAGGGCTTCGATCGATCGCAATAGTCCGATATCATCGCCGATCGGATGGATCGCAACCGTCGGATCGATCATCGTTGATCGGAATCATGGCTTGGATCGATCGCAACTGTTTGATCGTCGCCGATCGGATGGATCACAACGGTTCGATCGATCATCGCCGATCGGGATCATGTCTTGGATCAATCGCAACCATCGGATCATCGCCGATTGGGTGGATCTCAATCGTCGGATCGATCGTCGCCGATCGGGATCCTGGCTTAGATCGATCGCAACCGTCGGATCATCTCCGATCGGAGTGATCGCAACGGTTCGATCGATCATCGCCGATCGGGATCATGGATTGGACCGATCGTTACCGTCAGATATCATCGCCGATCGGATGGATTGCAACCGTCAGATCGATCATAGCCGATCGGGATCATGGCTTGGATCCATCGCAATCGTTGTAACATTGACGATCTGAAGGATCGCAACGGTCCGATCGATCATCGCCGATCGGGATCATGGTTTGGATCGATCGCAACAGTCGGATATCATCACCGATCGGATGTATCTCAACCTTCGGATCGATCATCGCCAATCGGGATCATTACTTGGATCGATCGCAATAGTGGGATCATCACAGATCGGATGGATCGCAATGGTCCGATCGATCATCGCCGATCGGGATCATGGCTTGGATCAACCGCAACCATCGGATCATTGCCGATCGGGTGGATCGCAACCTTCTGATCGATCATCGCCGATCGGGATCATGGCTTGGATCGATCGCAACCGTCGTATTGTCACCGATCGGATGGATCGCAACCATCGGATCGATCATTGTCGATCGGGATCATGGCTTGGATCGATCGCAACCGTCAGATATCGTCGCCGATCGGATGGATCGCAACCATCGGATCGATCATCGCCGATCGGGATCATGGCTTGGATCGATCGCAACCGTCATATTGTCATCGGTCAGATGGATCGCAACCGTCGGATCGATCATCACCGATTAGGATCATGGCAATGATCGATCGCAGCCATATCGTATTATCGCCGATCGGATGGATCGCAACTGTTGGATCAATCATCGCCGATCGGGATCATGGCAATGATCGATCGCAACCGTCGGATATCATCGCCGATTGGATGGATCGGAACCATCGGATCGATCATCGCCGATCGGGATCATGGCTTGGATCGACCGCAACCATCGAATATCATCGCCGATCAGATGGATCGCAACCGTCGTATCGATCATCGTCGATCAGGATCATGGCTTGGATCGATTGCAACCGTCGAATCATCGCCTATCGGATGGATCGCAACGCTCCGATTGATCATCGCTGATCGGGATCATGGCGTGGATTGATCGCAACCGTCGGATATCATCGCCGATCGGATGGATCGCAACGGTCATATCGATTATCGCCGTTCGAGATCATAGCTTGGATCTATCGCAACTATCGGATTTCGTCGCCGATCGGATGGATCGCAATCGTCGGATCGATCATCGCCGATTGTGATCATGGCTTGGATCGATCGCAACAGTCGGATCGTCACCGATCGGATGGATCACAACGGTCCGATCGATCATCGCCAATCGTAATCATGGCTTGGATCGATCGCAACCGTCGGATCGAGCATCGCCGATCGGGATCATGGCTTGGATCGATCGCAACCGTTTGATCGTTGCCGATCGGATGGATCGTAACCATCGAATCAATCATCGCCGATCGGGATCATGGCTTGGATCGATCGCAACCATCATATTGTCACCGATCGGATTGATCGCAGCCATCGGATCGATCATTGCCGATCGGGATCATGGCTTGGATTGATCGCAACCGTTGGATTATCGCCGATCGGATGGATCGCAACCATCGGATCAATCATCACCAATAGGGATCATGGCTTGTATCGATCGCAACTGCCAGATCGTCGCCGATCGGTTGGATCGCAACGGTCCGATCCATCATCGCCGATTGGGAAAATGGCTTGGATCGATCGCAACCAATATCATCGCCGATCGGACGGATCATAGCCATCGGATCGATCATCGCCTATTGGGATCATGGCTTGGATTGATCGCAACCGTTGGATATCGTCACCGATCGGATGGATTGAAACCGTCGGATCGATCATCGCCGATCGGGATCATGACTTGGATCGATCGCAACCATCAGATCATCGCCGATCGGAGTGATCACAATGGTCCGATCGATCATCACCGATCAAGATAATGGCTTGGATCGCTACTGTCAGATATCATCACTGATCGGATGGATCGCAACCTTCGGATCGATCATAACCGATCGGGATCATGGCTTGGATCGATCGCAATCGTCGGATCATCGATGATCGGATTGATCGCAACGGTCTGATCGATCGTCACTGATTGGGATCATGGATTGGATCGCCGATCGAATGGATCACAACCGACGGATCGATCATCGCCGATCGGAATCATGGCTTGGATCGATTGCAATAGTTTGATCATCGCCGATCGGATGGATCACAACGGTTCGATCGATCATCGCCGATCAGGATCATGGCTTGGATCGATCGCAATAGTCGGATATCATCGCCGATCGAATGGATCACAACCGACGGATCGATCATCGCCGATCGGAATCATGGCTTGGATCGATTGCAATAGTTTGATCATCGCCGATCGGATGGATCACAACGGTTCGATCGATCATCGCCGATCAGGATCATGGCTTGGATCGATCGCAACCATCGGATCGTCACCGATCGAGTGGATCGCAACCGTCAGATCGATCGTCGCCGATCGGATCATGGCTTGGATCGATCGCAACCATCGTATCATTGCCGATCAGATGGATCACAACCGTCGGATCGATCATCGCCGATCGGGATCATAGCTTGGATCGATCACAACCGCTGTATATCGTTGCCGATCGGATGGATCGAAACCGTTGGATCGATCATCGCTGATCGGGTTCATGGCTTGGTTCGATCGCAACCATCGGATATCATCGCTGATCGGATGGATCGCAACCGTCGGATCGATCATCATCGATCAGGATCATGGTTTGGATAGATTGCAACCGTCGGATCGTCGCCTATCGGATGGATCGCAACGCTCTGATCGATCATCGCTGATCGGGATCATAGCTTGGACCGATCGCAACCGTCAAATATCGTCATCGATCGGATGGATCGCAATGGTCCGATCGTCAACGCCGGTCGGGATCAAGGCTTGGATCGATCACAACCATCGGATCATCGCCGATTGGTTGGATTGCAATGGTCCGATCGATCATCGCCGATTGGGATCATGTCTTGGATCGATCGCAACCATCAGATCGTCGCCGATCGGATGGATCGCTACGGTCTGATTGATCATCGCCGATCGGAATCATGTCTTGGATCGATCGCAGCCGTCGTATCGTCGCCGATCGGATGTATTACAACCATCGGATCGATTGGATGGATCGCGACCGTCGAATCGATCATCGCCGATCATGATCATGGCTTGGATCGATCGCAACCGTCAGATCGTCGCTGAACGGATGGATCGCAACGGTCCGATAGATCATCGCCGACCGAGATCATGGCTTGAATCGATCGCAACCGTTGGATCATCACCGATCGGATGGATCGCAACCGTCGGATCAATCATTGCCGATTAGGATCATGGCTTGGATCGATCGCAAGCATCGTATTGTCGCCGATCGGATGGATCGCAGCCATCGGATCGATCATCGCGGATCGGGATCATGGCTTGGATCGATCGCAATCGTTGGATCGTCGCCAATCGGATGGATCGCAACCGTCAGATCAATCATCGCCGATCGGGATCATTGCTTGTATCGATCGCAACCGCCGGATCGTCGCCGATCGGTTGGATAGCAACGGTCCGATCGATCATCTCCTATTGGGATAATGGCTTGGATCGATCGCAACCGTCGTATCGTCGCCGATTGGATGGATCGCAACCGTCGGATCGATCGTCGCCGATCAGGATCATGGCTTAGATCGATCGCAGCCATCAGATATCATCGTCGATCGGATGGATTGAAACCATCGGATCGATCATCGCCGATCGGGATCATGGCTTTGATCGATCATAACCGTCAGATTATCGCTGATCAGAGGGATTGCAACGGTCCGATCGATCATCGCCGATCGGGATCATAGCTTGGATCGATCGCAATCGTCGGATATCGTCACCGATCGATAGGATTGCAACGGTCCGATTGATCATCGCCGATCGGGATAATGGCTTGGATTGATAGCAACCATCGTATCATCGCCGATCGAATGGATTGCAACCGTCGGATCGATCATCGCCGCTCGAGATCTTGGCTTGTATCGACCGCGACCGTCGGATATCATCGCCGTTAGGATGGATCGCAACTATCAGATCGATCGTCGCCGATCGGGATCATGGTTTGGATCGATCGCAACTGTCGGATATTGTCGCCGATCGGATGGATCGCAACCGCCGAATCGATCATCGCTGATCGTGATCATGGCTTGGATCTATCGCCATCGTCGGATCATTGCCGATCGGATGGACGCAATGATCCGATCGATCATCGCCGATCAGGATCATGGCTTGGATCGATCGCAACGGTCCGATCGATCATTGCCGCTCGGGATAATGGCTTGGATCAATCGCAACCGTCGTATCATCGTCGATCGGATGGATCCGCAACCGTCGGATCAATCATCGCCGCTTGGGATCTTGGCTTGGATCGATCGCAACCATCGGATATCATTGCCGATCGGATGGATCACAACGATCAATCGATCATCGCCGATCGGGATCATGGCTTGGATCGATCGCAACTGTCCTATATTATCGCCGATCGGATGGATCGCAACCGTTAGATCGATCATCACCAATCGTGATCATGGCTTAGATCGATCGCAACTATCGGATCATCATCGATCGGATGGATCGCAATGGTCCGATAGATCATTGCCGATCGGGATCATGGCTTGGATTGATCGCAACCATTGGATCATCGTCGATCGAATGGATCGCAACCGCCGGATCGTCGCTGATCGGTTGGACAGCAACGGTCCGATCGATCATCGTCGATTGGGATAATGGCTTGGTACGATCGCAACCATCGTATTGTCACCGATCGGATGGATCGCAACCGTCAAATCGATCATCACCGATCGTGATCATGGCTTGGATCGATTGCAACCGTCGTATAGTCGCCGATCAGATGGATCGCAACCGTCGGATCGATCATCGCCGATCGGGATCATGTCTTGGATCGATCGCAACCACTGGATATCATCGCTGATCGGATGGATCAGAACCGTCGGATCGATCATCACCGATCAGGATCATGGCTTGGATCGATCGCAACCGTAGGATATCATCGTCGTTGGATGGATCACAACCGTCGGATCGATCATCGTCGATCGGGATCATGGCTTGGATCGATTGCAACCGTCGGATCGTCGCCTATTGGATGGATCGCATCGCTCCGATCGATCATTGCTGATCGGGATCAAGGCTTGGATTGATCGCAACCGTCGAATATAACTGCTGATCGGATGGATCGCAACCGTCGGATCGATCATCACCGCTCGGGATCTTGGCTTGGATCGATCGTAATTGTTGGATATCGTCGCCGATTGGATGGATCGCAACGATCGAATCGATCGTCGCCGATCGGGATCGTGGCTTGGATCGATTGCAACTGTCGGATATTATCGCCGATCGGATGGATTGCAACCATCGAATCGATCATCACCAATCGTGATCATGGCTTGGATTGATCGCAACCGTCGGATCATCGCCGATCGGATGGATCGCAATGGTCCGATAGATCATCGTCGATCGAGATCATGGCTTGGATCGATCACAACCATTGGATCATCACCGATTGGATGGATCGCATCCGTCGGATCAATCACCGCCGATTAGGATCATGGCTTGGATTGATCGCAAGCATCGTATTGTCGCCGATCGGATGGATCACAGCCGTCGGATCGATCATCGCCGATCGGGATCATGGCTTGGATCGATCGCAACCGTTGGATCATCGCCGATCGAATGGATCGCAATGGTCTGATCGATCATCGCCGATAGGGATCATGGCTTGGATCGATCGCAATCATCGGATATCGTCGCCGATCGATTGGATCGCAACGGTTCGATCGATCATCGCCGATCGGGATAATGGCTTGGATCGATCGCAACCGTCGTATCATCGCCGATCGGATGGATCGCAACCGTCGGATCGATCATCGCCGCTCGGGATCTTGGCTTGGATCGATCGCAACCGTCGGATATCATCGCCGATCGGATGGATCGCAACTATCGGATCGATCGTCGCCGATCGGGATAATGGATTGGATCGATCGTAACCATCGGATCGTTGCCGATCGGATGATCGCAACCGCCGAATCGATCATCGCTGATCGGGATCATGGCTTGGATCGATCGCAACCGTTGGATTATCGCCGATCGGATGGATCGCAACCGTCGGATCAATCATCGTCTATTAGGATCATGGCTTGGATCGATCGCAACCATCGTATGGTTGCCGATCGGATGGATCGCAGCCGTCTGATCGATCATCGCCGATTGGGATCATGGCTTGGATCGATCGAAACCATTGGATCGTCGCCGATCGGATGGATCGCAACCGTCGGATCCATCATCGCCGATCGGGATCATGGCTTGTATCGATCGCAACCGCTGGATCGTCGCCGATCGGTTGGATAACAACGGTCCGATCGATCAATGCCGATTGGGATCATGGCTTGGATCGATCGCAACCGTCGTATCATCGCAGATCGGATGTATCACAACCGTCGGATCGATCATCGCCGATTCGAATCATGGCTTAGATCGATCGCAACCATCGAATATCATCGTCGATCGGATGGATTGAAACCATCGGATCGATTATCGCTGATCGAGATCATGGCTTTGATCGATCGCAACCGTCGGATCATCGCCGATTGGAGGGATCGTAATGGTCCGATCAATCATCGCCGATCGAGATCATGGCTTGGATCGATCGCTACCATTGGATATCATCGCCGATCGGATGGATCGAAACCGTCGGATCGATCATAGCCGATCGGGATCATGGCTTGGATCGATCGCAATCGTCGAATCATCGACTATCGGATGGATCGCAATGGTCCGATCTATCATCGCCGATAGGGATCATGGCTTGGATCGATCGCAACAGTCGGATATCATCGTCGATCAGATGGATTGCAACCGTCGGATCGATCATCACCGATCAGGATCATGGCTTGGATTGATCACAATAGTTAGATCATCACCGATGGATGGATCGCAACGGTCCGATCGATCATAGCCGATCGGGATCATGGCTTGGATCGATCGCAACCATCGGATCATAGCCGATTGGGTGGATCGCAATCGATCATCGATCATCGCCGATCAAGATCATGGCTTGGATCGATCGCATCGAACATCGTCGATCATGGATCACAACCGTCGGATCGATGCCGATCTGATGGATCGCAACCATCGAATAGATCATCGCCGATCGGGTTCATCGTGGATCGATCACAACCATTGGATCGTCGTCGATCATGGATCGCAACCGTCGGATCGATCATCGCCATCGGGATCATGGCTTGGATCATCATCGTCGCCGATCGGGATCATGGATCTATCGCAACCATCGGATATCGTCGCCGATCGGATGAATCAGAACCATTGGATCGATCATTGCCGATCGGATCATGGCTTGATCGGATGGATCGTCGCAGATCGGATGGATCGCGTCGGATCATCGTCGATCATCATGGCTGGATCGACTGGATCGGATCGTGCCTATCGATCGTTGATCGATCATTGTGATCGGCTTGGATCGATCGTAACCATCGAATATCATCGCCGATCGGATGGATCGCAACCATCGGATCAATCATCACCGATCGGGATCATTGCTTGGATCGCAACCATCGGATCAATCATCGCCGATCGAATGGATCGCAACCATCAGATAAATCATGGCTTGGATCAATCGCAACCATCGTATTGTCGCCGATCGGATGGATCACAGCCGTCGGATCGATCATCGCTGATCGGATATTGGCTTGGATCGATCGAAACCGTTGGATCGTCGCCGATCAGATGAATCACAACCGGATCGATCGCAACCGTCGAATATCGTCGCCGATCGGATGGATCGCAACCGTCGGATCGATCATCGCCGTTCGTGATCATGGCTTGGATCAATCGCAACCGTCGGATCATCGCCGATGGATAGATCGCAACAATCCGATCGATCATCGCCGTTTGGGATCATGGCTTCGATCGAACGCAACCGTCGGATCAGCGCCGATCGGATGGATCGCAACGCTCCAATCGATCATCGTCGATCGGGATCATGGCTTGGATCGATCGCAACCATCGGATATCATCGCCGATCGGATGGATCGCAACCGTCAGATCGATTATCACCGATCGGGATCATGGCTTGGATCTATCGTAACCATCGGATCGTCACCGATCGGATGGCTCGCAACGCTCCGATCGATTATCACTGATCGGCATCATGGCTTGGATCGATTGCAACAGTCGGATATCGTCGCCGATCGGATGGATCGCAACGGTCGGATCAATCATAGTCGATCGGGAACATGGCTTGGATCGATCGCAACTATCGGATATCGTCGCCGATCGGATGGATCGCAACGGTCAGAACAATCATCGCCGATCGGGATCATGGCTTGGATCGATCGCAACTGTTAGATATCGTCATCGATCGGATGGATCGCAACCGTCGGATCGATCATCGCCGATCGGGATCATGGCTTGGATCGATCGCAACCGTCGGATATCGTCGCTGATCGGATGGATTGCAACCGACGGATTGATCATCGCCGATCGGGATCATGGCTTGAATCTATTGCAACCATCATATCATCACCGATCGAATGGATCGCAACGCTCCGATCGATCATCGCTGATCGGGATTAGGGCTTAGATCGATCACAACCGTTGGATATCATCGCCGATCGGAAGGATCGCAACATCGGATCAATCATCGCCGATCGGATCATGGCTTGGATCGATCACAACCATCATTTTATCACCAATCGGATGGGTCACAACTGTCGGAACGATAATCATCAATCGGGATCATGGCTTGGATCGATCGCAACAGTCGGATATCGTCGCTGATCGGATGGATCGCAACAGTCGGATCGATCATCGCCGATCATGATCATGGCTTGGATCAATCGCAACCGTCGGATCATCGCCGATCTGATGGATCGCAACGGTCCGATCGATCATCGACGTTTGGGATCATGGCTTGGATCGATTGCAACCATTGGATCGCCGCCGATCGGATGGATCGCAATCGTCGGATCAATCATCGCCGATCGGGATCATGGCTTGGATCGATAGCAACCGTCGGATATCGTCGCCGATCGGATAGATCGCTTACCGCCGGATCGATAATCGCCGATCGGATCATGGCTTGGATTAGTCGCAACGGTCAAAGCGTCGCCGATCGGATGGATCGCAATGGTCCGATCGATCATTGCAGATTGGGATCATGACTTGGATGCTCGCAACCGTCGTATCATCGCCGATCGGTTGGATCGCAACAGTCTGATCGATCATTGCAGATCGGGATGATGGCTTGGATCGATTGCAATAATCGGATCATCGCCGATCGGATAGATCGCAACGGTTCGATCGACCATCGCCGATCAGGATCATGGCTTGGATCGATCGTAACCGTAGGATATCGTCACCCAACGGATGGATCGCAACCGTCGGATATCGTCGCCGATCGGATGGATCGCAAACGTCAGATATCGTTGCCGATTGGATGGATCGCAACGGTCCGATCGATCATCGCCGATCGGGATCATTGCTTGGATCGATCGCAACCGTCAGATATCGTCGCCGATCGAATGGATCGCAACCGTCAGATCGATCATCGCCGATCGGGAACATGGGCTTGGATCGATCGCAACCGTCGAATATCGTCGCCGATTGGATGGATCGCAACCGTCGGATCGATCATCACCGATCGAGATCGTGGCTTGGATTGATTGGAACTGTCAGATATCGTTGTCGATCGGATGGATCGCAACCGTCGGATCGATCATCGCCGATCGGGATCATGGCTTGGATCGATCGCAAACCGTCGGAGCGTCAACCGATCAGATGGATCGCAACGGTCCGATCGATCATTGCTGACCGGGATCATGGCTTGGATCGATTGCAACTGTCGTATATCTTCGCAGATCGGATGGATCGCAACCATCGGATCGATCATCGCCGATCGGGAATCAATGGCTTGAATCGATCACAACCATCGGATCATCACCGATCAGATGTATCGCAATAGTCCGATCGATCAATCGCCGATCCGAATCATGGCTTGGATCGATCACAACCATCGGATATCATCGCCGATCGATGGGATCGCAACCATCCGGATCGATCATCGCCTTGCGGGATCATGGCTTGGATCGATCGCAATCGTCGGATCATCGACATCGGATGGATCGCAACGGTCCGATCGATCATCGCTGATCATGATCATGGCTTGGATCGATACAACCCGTCGGAGCATCGCCGATCGTTGG
>UESW01004995.1:92791-133614 GCA_900491605.1 Calamus simplicifolius | reverse complement strand
CGATCGGGATCATGGCTTGGATCGATCGCAATCGTCGGATCATCAACGATCGAATGGATCGCAACGGTCTGATTGATCATCGCCGATCGGGATCATGGCTTGGATCGATAGCAACCGTCGGAGCGTTGCCGATCGGATGGATCGCAACGGTCCGATCGATCATTCTAATCGAGATCATGGCTTGGATCGATCGCAACCGTCGAATATCGTCGCCAATTGGATGGATCGCAACCGTCGGATCGATCATCGCCGATCGGGTTCATGGCATGGATCGATCGCAACCGTCGTATTGTCGCCGATCGGGTGGATCGCAATGGTTCGATCGATCATTCTGATCGAGATCATGGCTTGGATCGATCGCAATCGTCGGATATCGTCACCGATCGGATGGATCGCAACGGTCGAATCAATCATCGCCGATTGGGATCATGGCTTGGATCGATCGCAACCATCGGATATCATCACCGATCGGATGTATCGCTACCGCCGGATCGATAATCGCCGATTGGGATCATGGCTTGGATTGGTCGCAATGGTCAGAGCATCGCCGATTGGATGGATCGCAGGACGATCGATCATTGCGGATCGGGATCATGGCTTGGATCACTCGCAACCATCGGATATTATCGACGATCGGATGGATCGCAACTGTCGGATCGATCATCACCGATCGGGATCATGGCTTGGATCGATCGCAATCGTCGGATCATCAACGATCAAATGGATCGCAACGGTCTAATTGATCAATGCCGATCGTGATCATGGCTTGGATCGATAGCAACCGTCGGAGCATTGCCGATCGGATGGATCGCAATGGTCCAATCGATCATTCTGATCGAGATCATGGCTTGGATCGATCGCAACCATCGAATATCGTCGCCAATCGGATGGATCGTAACCGTCGGATCGATCATCGCTGATCGGGTTCATGGCATGGATCGATCGCAACCATCGTATTGTCGCCGATCGGATGGATCGCAACAGTTCGATCGATCATTTTGATCGAGATCATGGCTTGGATCGATCGCAACCGTCGGATATCGTCGCCGATCGGATGGATCGCAACGGTCGGATCAATCATCGCCGATCGGGATCATGGCTTGGATCGAACGCAACCATCGGATATCATCGCCGATCGGATGTATCGCTACCGCCAGATCGATAATCGCCGATCGGGATCATGGCTTGGATTGGTCGCAACGGTCAGAGCATCGCCGATCGGATGGATCGCAATGGTCCGATCGATCATTGCAGATCGGGATCATGGTTTGGATCGCTCGCAACCGTCGTATCGTTGCCGATCGATTGGATCGCAACAGTCCGATCGATCATCGCCGATCGAGATCATGGCTTGGATCGATCGCAGTAATCGGATCGTCGCCTATCGGATAGATCACAACGGTCCGATCGATCATCGCCGATTAGGATCATGGCTTGGATCTATCGCAACCGTGGGATATCATCGCCCATCGGATGGATCGCAACTGTCAGATATCATCACCGATCGGATGGATCGCAACTGTCGGATCGATCATCGCCGATCGAGATCATGGCTTGGATCGATCACAACTGTTGGATATCGTTGCTGATCAGATGGATCGCAACGGTCCAATTGATCATCGCCAATTAGGATCATGGCTTGGATAGATCGCAACCGTCGGACTGTCGCCGATCGGATGGATTGCAACGGTCTGATCGATCATCGCCGATCAGGATCATGGCTTGGATCGATTGCAACCGTCGGATATCATTGCCGATCGGATGGATCGCAACCATCAGATCGATCATAGCCGATCAGGATCATGGCTTGGATCGATTGCAACCGTCAGATCGTCGCTGATCGGATGGATCGCAACGGTCAAATCGATCATCGCTGATCGGGATCATGGCTTGGATCGATCGCAACCATCGGATATCAACGCCAATCAGATGGATCGCAACCGTCGGATCGATCATCGCCGATCGGGATCATGGCTTGGATTGGTCGCAACGGTCAGAGTGTCGCCGATCGAATGGATCGCAATGATCCGATCGATCATTGCGGATCGGGATCATGGCTTGGATCGCTCGCAACCATCGTATCGTAGCCGATCGGTTGGATCGCAACAGTCCGATCGATCATCGCCGATCGGGATCATGGCTTGGATTGATCGTAACCATCGGATCGTCGCCTATCGAATGGATCGCAACCGTTGGATCGATCATCACCGATCAGGATCATGGCTTGGATCGATCGCAACCGTGGGATATTATCGCTCATCGGATGGATCGCAACTATCGGATATCGTTGCCGATCGGGATCATGGCTTGGATGGATCCCACAACTGTCGTATCGTCGCCGATCAGATGGATCGCAACCATTGGATCGATCATCGCCGATCGAGATCATGGCTTGGATCGATCACAACCGTTGGATATTGTTGCCCATCGGATGGATCGCAAGGGTCCGATCGATCATCGCCGATCGGGATTATGGCTTGGATCGATCGCAACCATCGGACCATCGCTGATCGGATAGATCGCAACGGTCCGATCGATCATCGTCGATCGGGATCATGGCTTGGATCGATAGCAACCGTCGGAGCGTTGCCGATCGGATAGATCACAACGGTCCGATCGATCATTACTGATCGGGTTCATGACTTGGATCTATCACAATTGTCGGATATCGCCGATCGGATGGATCGCAACCATCGGATCGATCATCGTCGATCGGGATCATGGCTTGGATCGATCGCAACCATCGGATATCATCACCGATCGGATGGATCGCAACCGTCGGATCGATCATTGCCGATCGGGTTCATGGCTTGGATCGATCGCAACCGTCGTATTATCGCCGATCGGATGGATCGCAACCATCGGAATGATCATCACCGATCAGGATCATGGCTTGGATCGATCGCAACCGTCGGATATCGTCGCCGATCGGATGGATCGCAACCTTCAGATCGATCATTGCCGATCGGGATCATGGCTTGGATCGATCGCAACCGTGGATATCGATGCCGATCGGATGGATCGTAACCGTAGGATCGATCATCGCCGATCGAGATCATGGCTCAGATCGATCACAACCATCGGATCGTCGCTGATCGGATGGATCACAACGCTTCGATCGATCCAAGCCATGGCTTGGATCGATCGCAACCGTCGGAGCATTGCCGATCGGATGGATCGCAACGGTCTGATCGATCATTCTGATCGAGATCATGGCTTGGATCGATCGTAACCGTCGAATATCGTCGCCAATCAGATGGATCGCAACCGTCAGATCGATCATTGCTGATCGGGTTCATGGCATGGATCGATCGCAACCGTTGTATTGTCGCCGATCGGATGGATCGCAATAGTTCGATCGATCATTCTGATCGAGATCATGGCTTGGATCGATCGCAACCATCGGATATCGTCGCCGATCGGATGGATCGCAATGGTCGGATCAATCATCGCCGATCGGGATCATGGCTTGGATCGAACGCAACCATCGGATATCATTGCCGATCGGATGTATCGCTACCGCCGGATCGATAATCGCCGATCGGGATCATGGCTTGGATTGGTCGCAACGATCAAAGCATCGCTGATCGGATAGATCGCAATGGTCCGATCGATCATTGCAGATCGGGATCATGGTTTGGATCGCTCGCAACCGTCGTATCGTTGCCGATCGGTTGGATCGCAACAGTCCGATCGATCATCGCCTATCGAGATCATGGCTTGGATCGATCGCAGTAATCGGATCGTCGCCTATCGGATAGATCGCAACGGTCCGATCGATCATCGCCGATTAGGATCATGGCTTAGATCTATCGCAACCGTGGGATATCATCGCCCATCGGATGGATCACAACTGTCGGATATCATCACCGATCGGATGGATCGCAACCGTCGGATCGATCATCGCCGATCGAGATCATGGCTTGGATCGATCACAACTGTTGGATATCGTTGCTGATCAGATGGATCGCAACAGTCCAATTAATCATCGCCAATCAGGATCATGGCTTGGATCGATCGCAACCGTCGGACCATCGCCAATCGGATGGATTGCAACGGTCTGATCGATCATCGCCGATCGGGATCATGGCTTGGATCGATTGCAACCGTCGGATATCATTGCCGATCGGATGGATCGCAACCATCGGATCGATCATAGCCAATCAGGATCATGGCTTGGATCGATCGCAACCGTTAGATCGTCACTGATCGGATGGATCGCAACGGTCCAATCGATTATCGCTGATCGGGATCATGGCTTGGATCGATCGCAACCATCGGATATCAACACCGATCAGATGGATCACAACCGTCGGATCGATCATCGCCGATCGGGATCATGTCTTGGATTGATCGCAACCGTCGGATCGTTGACGATCGGATGGTCCAATCGATCATCGCCGATTGGGATCATGGCTTGGATTGCTCACAACCATCGGATATCATCGACGATCGGATGGATGGCAACCGTCGAATCGATCATCACCGATCGGGATCATGGCTTGGATCGATCGCAATCGTCGGATCATCAACGATCGGATGGATCGCAACGGTCCGATCGATCATCGCCGATCGGGATCATGGCTTGGATCGATAGCAACCGTTGGAGCATTGCCGATCGAATGGATCGCAATGGTTCGATCGATCATTCTGATCGAGATCATGGCTTGGATCGATCACAACCGTCGGATATCATCACCAATCGGATGGATCGCAACCGTCGGATCAATCATCGCCGATCAGGTTCATGGCTTAGATCTTTTTTTTTTTTTTTTTTGAAAGATGAATTATGAAATTAATAAGTAAAGGAGATTTAAGTACATAAAACGGGGCAGACCCCGGATAAGACAAGTAAGAACAGTAGAAACCTAGACATCAGGTGAAGACATCTCACACGAGATGAAAGCTAAGTAAGATAACATCAAAAGCCCCTAGCATCTAGAAGTCAACAAAGCATAGTTCCGGGAAGTTGCCATTTTTGAATCAGCTGCCGATTTGCAGGATTAAGGTTGAATTTAGAGCCATCCAGCTTCTGCCTGATAGATACCATGATCGAAGTGACGATACCATGCTCACTATGAGATATTCGTCCATGTTTGCGAGAGTTCCTTTCCATCCATAAGTAATAGATTGTAGCTCCGAAGGCAAGCTTCCTAACAGTGGCCAAAAGCGAAGATCCTCTTATATCACAGCACATCCTCGGCCACAGGGTCTCCCAAGAGTAGGGATAAGGCAAAAGATCGCACTTACAAGCAATAGCAGTCCAGACCCGGCAAGAGAATGGGCAATCAAAGAAGAGATGGTTGTGATCTTCCACATCTACTAGACAGAAAACACACTGCATATGACCAATCAGCCCGAAAGATAAAAGCCGGTCCTGAGAAGGTAGCCTCCCTCGTATTGCAAGCCAGAGAATAAAAGAGTGCCTCGGGACATGATGCTTGAACCAAACCAAATGAGCCCAAGGGACTCGGTTAGAAGGAGATCTGAGGACATTCCAAGCTTTTTTGATTGAGAAGTCCGAGGATCCATCCCACTCCACAATATCAGTCTGAGAACAGTTGGGCAGATGAAGGGATCTAGTTTCCTCTCTGAGCCTAATCAGCTCATGAGAATCAGCAGGAGGCCACAACCAATTGCCAGAAGAGATAATAGCACTAACCTTTGCATCTACGGTGAGGCCCGAGTCATAAATAACTCTAGCATGAGGAGAAGTACAGATAGGGCCTTGAGGTCTCCAGGCATCAAACCACAGTGATGTACACTCGCCGTTCCCAACTCTCACATAGATGAAAGGCTTCACACTGTCTCTAATTTTGAGAAGTCTCCTCCAAGTCCACGAGCAATTCCAAGGGACTTTAGCAACCCAGAAATGCTCCTTGTGCAGCAGATTCAACTTGACCCAAGTAGCCCATAAGGAAGAAGAGCAAGGATTGCATAACATCCACACATATCGAGTCATGGAGGCAACATTCCAGTCTTTAATTTTCTTTATCCCAAGACCCCCTTCAGATTTAGGAGTGGAGATATCCGCCCAAGCTACTTTAGCCCCATAACGTTTCATAGAAACTCCGCTCCAGAGAAAAGCCGAAAGGATGCTCTCAATGGTGTTGGAGACCTTGGCAGGAAGTATGAAATGGGAGCTCCAAAAGGACTGGATGCTAAAAAGAACAGATTGAATAAGTTGAAGTCTACCTGCATATGAAAGGAAGCGATTGGTCCAGATTTTAATTCTCCCCAGAATGCGATCAACCAGAGCTTGACAATCACGAGCATTGAGCTTGGATGAAATGAGCGGGACTCCCAGGTATCTAATGGGAAATGAGCCAAGAGGAAATCCCAGCTGATTCGAAATAGTTTGATGCATATGGCCCTGGACGCCCGAAAGGAAAGTAGAGCATTTATCCACATTTGGACTAAGGCCGGAAAGGGAAGAGAATGTTGCAAGAGCATCTTTAACTACTTGAATAGAATTCATATCACCATGGCAAAAGATCATCAAGTCATCAGCAAAACAAAGGTGAGATAACTTAGATTTCCTGCATCTCCAGTGGTATCTAAAATTTGGAGACTCCTCAATTTTCCGGGATAAAATTCTAGAGAAGATATCCATACAAATAACAAATAAATATGGAGAAATGGGATCACCTTGGCGGATGCCTTTCCTCCCTTCAAAAAAACCATTGAGCTCACCATTGATAGCCACCGAATATTTAGCAGAAGAGACACAGCTCCTGATCCAGCCAATGAAATTCGAAGGAAACCCCAGAAGCTGCAAAGAATCCCAGAGGAAATCCCATCTAACAGAGTCAAAAGCCTTCCTTAGATCAATCTTGAGGGCACATTTAGGGGAAGATGAATGGAGATGATATCCACGAACCATCTCTTGAGCCATCAAGATATTATCGCCAATCCGCCTGCCTTGGACAAAAGCAGCTTGGGCTTCATTAACAAAAGAAGGAAGAACTTCCTTTAACCTATTAGCAAGCAGCTTAGTAATGCTCTTGTAAATGGTGTTGCAGCAGGAAATCGGCCTATAATCCTTTAGCTTTGAAGCATTAGAAACTTTGGGGATGAGAACAAGGATAGTGCAATTGACTTCCTTAAGCAGCAAACCATTAGCAAAGAAATCCTTGATAGCCGAAATCACCTCATCACCCACAATGGACCAAGTCCTCTGATAAAAAAAAGCATTAAAACCATCCGGCCCAGGAGCTTTGTTTGGGTGGAGGCTGAATATAGAGTTCTTGATTTCATCATCAGTGAAAAGAAGACCCAATTTCCTAATTTGATCAGAGTTGAGGACCTGATTCACGAAAGGCTTGAGAGACTCAATTCCTGGATAGGCTGTGGTACAGTCAGACCCCAGCAATTGCTTGAAGAAAAAGACCACCTCATGACTGATTTGAAGCTTGTCCCGGATCAAAGCTCCCGAATCATCTTGGATAGATAAGATCTTATTGACATTGTTCCTACTTTTGATGGAATTGAAAAAGAAAGCAGAATTTTGGTCACCTTCCTGCAGCCACTGGATCCTGCTCTTCTGCCTAGCATACGATTCCCTTCCCTTGCAGATTGAGCTAATCCTCATAGCACAGTCTCTCTCTTTATCAATGAGATCCGCCTCAGGATTACCAGCAGCAATAGAAGTTTGCAACACAGTGAGTTGAGCCCTGAGATCAGCCAAATCCCCATACACCGGAGCATTCTTTCTTGTACACATCTCCTTCAAGGCTGATTTGAGAAGCTTAAGCTTCCTGCATACCCTGAACATAGCATGACCCTCAACTTGGGTATTCCAGATATGCTCCACTAAGGGGAAGAACTCCTCAAACTCTGACCAGTGGTTAAAGAATTTGAACGGAGATTTATAAGTAGGGAAATTAGCCCCAAGCCTCACCACAGCCGCTGAATGATCAGAGAGTCCGTACGGGAGGAACTCAGCATAAGAGTTAGGATAGGAATTGAGCCATAAAGGATTTGCAAGAACTCTATCCAGCTTCCTGAGGATATGCCCAACAGCTCTAGAATTGTGCCAGGTGAAAAGAAAACCCCCGTATCTGAGATCCTCCAGGCCGGCTTCAAAGAGAGTATCATTTAAGTCATCCATATGGGCAGGCCAGTCATAGCTACCTCCCTTCCTCTCATGTCGAAAGCGGATGGCATTGAAATCCCCCAAAATGATCCAAGGTAACTGAGCATGGAGGGTAGCATGATCCTTCAAACTACCCCAGAGAAGCCTACGTGCTGAAACTTCATTAGAGCCATACACAAAAGAAGCAGCAAATTTATCACCCGTGCTGCAGACAGAGAAAGAGATATGGATGACTTGATCATGCAATGAAGAGCTATCAGCTTGAAGTTTCATGGGATCCCACCAAACCCAAATTCTACCCGATCCACTGCCATCATAGAAATTAAGGCAATTCCAGGACTTGAATAAGCTCTGTTCAAGCTTTTGTTTATTGCAAGGATTAATCTTAGTTTCAAGAAGGGCTAAGCAAGAAATATTATGTGTACGCACCAGATTTCGCACCTCAAAATGTTTTGAAGGGTCATTAAGTCCTCGGATATTCCATGAGGCTAAATTAATCATCCAATTTCAAAGAATTTTTCCCTTTGGAATTCCCAGCACTCCTGTTCTTCTTCTTGTGCTTCAGCTGCTTGCCCTGCTTTATCTCCAGTTAATGATCCATCTAAGCATTCGGAAATTCACCATTTTGTGCACTCTCAAAAGCTCTCTTGTTGAAGGTCAATCATCAGGTATGGATTCCAAAATCCTCTCATCTTAATCCAATTTCTGCTTCAGATGGAGATTGTCAGCTTGTGGGAAACCATATTTCGGATGTATCCTCTCCTCCCAAGGTTCAGAAGGCTCCTCTTTCAAAGGCTCTGGTTGGACCTAGATCCATGGCATCTTCAACGATTCCTTCTCCAGCGCGTGATTTTTGCAGATCCCTAAACAGTTTTGCTGGACTTCGTCCGCTTGGCGACCGGGAAGTTCTTTTAGCTGAGGATCCGATTGCAGCAGCTGTGGATCCGCTTAGTCCAAGACATCTCGATCCGATTAGAACAGTAGTCGGGGATTCGTTTGGACTTGACGATCCGACTGGTGATGGAGCTAGTGACCCGTTAGCTTCTAATGACGATCCGACTGCTACAGGAACTTGTGATCCGAATTTTGACGATCCGAATGTATTGACTGTTCCGAAAGCCAGTTCCCCTGTTTCCTCTGTTTAGGACTCTTTCCTTTCTGCATTGCCACCTTGTGAGGCCTCGTCTCCCTCCTCGTCTCCATCTAGCACTCCTCTATTGGCTAGGAGGCTTATTATGATTGATGAAGTTGAAGGAAAGCTAGGCAGGAAGAAGAAGGATAAGAAGAAGATTGGTTGCTCTGGTAACTCCAGAGGGAAGCTCTACAAGAATTCCAAATGATTAAGATTGCTTCATGGAATATACGGGGTCTAAATGATCCTACAAAGCAATCGGAGGTTCGTCACTTGGTTCATTCTCAAAGGCTCTCTTGTATTGCTCTCCTAGAAACTAAGATTAATGCTTTCAATAAAGATAAGATCCAAATGAGCTTGATCAACGGCTGGCAATGTGAAACTTTTATGATGGTTCTGGATCCGGCAGGATCTGGGTTTTTTGGGATCCAAGCATTCTTCAGGCTAATGCTGTTTCCAAACATGACCAGGTTATCCTTCTTTCTTTCACTATTCTTCGATCTGGAGTTAAAATTGCTGCCTCCTTTGTCTATGGTTTTTAATGATGTTATTGTTAGAAGACAGCTATGGAATAATTTGAAGAAGCAAGCAGTTTCCCCTTCCCAGCTGCCGTGGATTGTTCTGGGGGATTTTAATGCCATAAGATTTCGTCATGAAAGGAGAGGAGGCAGCCTTGAGTGGCCTAGCTACATGGATGAATTTAACGATACTTTGTTTGAAGCCGGGCTGGAGGATCTACGTTTTAGTGGTGACCTTTTCACCTGGCACAACTCTAGAACGACTGGGCTTATCCTTCGGAAGTTGGATAGAGCAATTGTTAACTCTCTGTGGCTTCAATCTTTTACTCAATCTTATGCTGAATTTCTTCCTTTCGGGCTATCTGATCATTCTCCTGTGGTAGTTAATCTCGGGATTAATCATTCCCTTTATAAATTTCCTTTCAAATTCTTTAACTTCTGGAGCGAATTTGATGAATTCAATCCGTTAATTGACAAGATTTGGAGCACCCCTGTTGTTGGCCACTCTATGTTCAGAGTTTACAAAAAACTGAAGCTTGTTAAAATGGCATTGAAAGAACTGAGTAGGAGAAAGAATGCGATCATCAATGGTGACCTTACCTCTCTTCGTTCTGAGCTAGATGGTTTCCAAGATTCTATTGCTGCTGGGCATCACGGCATGGATGTCCTTGAGAAGGAAAGGGACTGTGCTAAGAGGCTGTATATGGCTTTAAATGGTAAAGAGAGCTACGCCAGGCAGAGGAGCAGAATCCAATGGCTTAAAGAAGGAGATCAATGTACCTCCTTCTTCTTCAACTCTATTAAAGGGAGAAACAATCTTAATAAGATTCTCTGTATCCAGAATGCAAATGGAGATTGGATTAGAGAGAAAGATCAGATTGCTCAGGAAGTGGTGGGTTTCTACACTCATCTTCTCGGTACGAAATGTTGTACTAATTATGATGGAGGAGATGTTCTTGCTAAGTATGTGGAATGCGCCCTCTCAAATGATCAAAGAAGGTTTTTAACCAGTGATTTCACTGATGATGAAATTAAAGAGGCTATGTTTGATTTACACCCTAACAAAGCTCCAGGCCCTGATGGATTCAATGCTTTCTTCTTTCAAAAGACCTGGCCCATTGTTGGAGATGATGTCACTGCGGCCATAAAGGATTTCTTCTCCAATGGTCTGCTTCTCAAGGAGGTGAATTGCACAACTATTGCTCTCATTCCTAAGGTCCCTAATGCTTCAAAATTGACGGATTTCCGTCCGATATCATGCTGCAACACAGTGTACAAATGCATCACCAAACTTCTTGCCAGCCGATTGAAGCAAATTCTCCCTACATTTATTAATGAAGCACAATCTGCTTTTGTGCATGGAAGGCTTATTGGGGATAACATTCTATTGGCTTAGGAGCTGGTTCGCGGTTATCATCTTCATTCTCCCACCCCTAAATGTGCTCTAAAGATTGATATTATGAAGGCTTTTGATTCGGTTCGATGGGATTTCCTTTGGGATACTATGCAGCTTCTTGGATTTCCTCCTTTATTTATTGGCTGGATTCGGACTTGTGTTTCTACTGCAAGGTATTTTTTTTTTTTTTTTTTTTTTTTTTTTGAAAGGTAAATGTGTGAGATGTATTAATAAGAAAGTGAAAAGTTATAAGTACAGGTACTCGGGGCATACCCCGGATCAAAATATGGGAAGAAAACCCCCATTTGGATTACATCCACCAAGGGTTACGCAGCAAGCAAATGGAAGAGAATACCCACAGTAATGGTAACCCAACCCACAAAGAAACCAAGCAACTAACAAAGGAGCTCAAAACGAGTGAAAGACAAGATCAATCCAGTAGGGAAGCGGGTAGCTGCCACCTATCTAGCAGCTGAAGATTAGTAGCATTCCTGGGAAACTTTTCTCCCTCAAGCTTTAGCCTAACTGATTCAATGATCTTGGTAACGATGCCGATCTCATTAAGAGGCAACCGCCCATGCATGCGAGAGTTCCTTTCATTCGAAATGTAATAGACAGAAGCTCCCAAAGCCAGCCTGCTAAGAGAGGATTGAAGATTTGCACCATTAATGTTTCTGCTGAGCCACGGCCTCAGACGCTCCCAAGAAGAAGGGTAATGATATAGATTACATTTGCCAGCTATGGACTGCCAAACCCGAAAGGAGAAGGGGCAACTAAAAAATAGATGACCATGGTCCTCAATTCGATCTTGGCATAATGAGCAAGTCATATGACTGAGAATACCAAATGATACCAGGCGGTCCTGAGTAGAAAGTCTACCTCTAATAGCTAGCCATAAAATAAAGGAGTGCCTCGGGATATGATGCTTAAACCAAAGTAAGTGAGCCCAATCAACACAGAGGGAAGGAGATCGAAGGATATTCCAAACCTTTTTAATGGAGAAAACGGAAGATCCATCCCATAAAACCCTATCGTGGGTGCTGCAGTCAGGGGAGAGAGGGAGCGGGTCTCTTCTTTCAAAGTGATCAGCTCAACCGAATTTGAAACAGGCCACTCCCAAGTTCCAAAAGAAAATAATAGCACTAACCTTTGCATCCTTTGAAAGACCCGAATCAATAATAACTCTAGCGTGAGTAGAGGAGCAAATGGGACCTTGAGGTTTCCAAGAATCAAACCAAAGAGAAGTGTTAGAGCCATTCCCCACTTTAACAGAGATGAAATCCTTCACTCGAAATTCAGGCAGCGTGGCTTTCTCTCTCTAGATGGGAGCCTCTCTCTCTAGCGATTTTGCTCTTTCCATCCCGCTGATCTGCTTCTCTCTCTCTAATCTTCTCAGATCATCATGAATCCCCGCAGTGCTCTTGATTCACGTCGAGACATTGTCGTGGATGCTTCCGGATGTCCACTTCCGGTCTCGGTTTCGGTTTGTGAAGGTTTTCGTCTGGATGAGTTTTCCCCTGTTTCCTCTATTTCCCGACAGCCAGTCTCGGATGAAGCGGCTTCGTACGGGACGGAGGCTTCTGGGCAATGTAGGCCAATTGCGAGAGAGCTCGATGTTGCTGGCTTGGGAGAACATATGGCTCAAGGGAACTTAAAGATTGGCTCTGCTCATGATGGGGTGACTCCGAAGATAGATAAAAATGGCTGTGGATCTTCTTTGGCTCCTTCTCTGGTGTGCACCACATTTAGTCTCTTCGCCCCTGGAGGCGATGATGTGGGATCCGTTCGCTCAGAGGATCCTGTGGCTCGTGCTTTGTGTTTCCCAGTGGAGGACCCTGCCGCTGATTCCAGGTTTCAGTTATTTGATGCTGCTTTGGAATTAAATATGCTCCAGGCCGTTGGAGCTGCTCCCTCCCAGGTGGCCGGTGTCGAGTTTGGGGCGTCGGCCGGTGGAGCTCTTCCCTCCCAGGGGGACGGTGACGAGCTTGGGGCGTTGCATGCACGTGCGAAGGAGGCGGGCGGTGGATTATTTTCAAACTTGCGGCCGTACAAGAACCCATCTCATTTCGAGGTCCGTTCGTCCGGTCGCTTGGATCATGGCTGCTTCAAGACGTCATCCAATTCCAAGCATCCTGAGTTTGAATTTAATAGTTTTTCATTCCCGCCTCTCCCAAAATCTGGAGGTTCTTCAAGCTC
Source organism: Calamus simplicifolius (assembly GCA_900491605.1). Lineage (NCBI taxonomy): Eukaryota > Viridiplantae > Streptophyta > Magnoliopsida > Arecales > Arecaceae > Calamus > Calamus simplicifolius. Next base: position 120,277 of record UESW01004995.1, on the reverse strand, counting down.
TCTGTTGACTTCTCCTCCTCCAACCGACGCTGCTTCCCCTGTTTCTCCCCCTGTTTCTCCCCTTGTGGCGACGCCAGAGGATCCTGTTGCTCCGATTGCAAAGAAGAGTAGCTGGGCCTCTCTCGTCTCGGATATCCCAAATGTTATGGAACTCTCTTACTATAAACCCTCTGTTCAATCGATCGATGGGAGATTTCGATGCATTATCCCGCCGGATGTGGCAAGCATTGGAGCCGCTGCCTGGGAAAATACAATTGTTGGATTTTTCCTGGATAAGCTCCCGTACTCTCTGGTTAATTCTCAGGCTCATCGATTATGGGATAATAAAGGGCTCTCGGAGGTTCTCTGCAATGGCAATGGCTTCTTCTTCTTCAAATTCCATGACAAGCCGATGTGCTTAGATATTCTTAACGGGGGCCCCTGGTATTTCGGCGGGCGTCCCATCTTCTTAAAAGCTTGGAGAGCTGGTATGAATTTATCAAAAGATGGTTGCAAACGGGTTCCTATCTGGGCACACTTTCACAATGTTCCTCTTGAATTCTGGACGGCGGAAGGACTCAGTCGCATTGCCAGTACTGTCGGAATTCCCCTTCATGCTGACAAAATGACATCTTCCTTGAAGAGGCTAGCTTATGCTAGGATTTGTATTGAGATCGGTATTGATGATCCTCTCCCCAATGCTCTGGATCTTGTTATGGAGGATGGAAGCTGTGTGGATATCCGAATCGAGTACAACTGGATTCCTAAGAAATGCTCCTTATGTAAGGAATTCGGACACCTTCCGAAATTCTGCAAGAAGGTTTCTCATTTTGCATGGGTTCCAAAAGAATCTCACGGTCCTCCTGTGACCAGTCCTGTTGCTGTTCCGAATCGTAGGAGTGGTACGATTCAGCATTCCCTCTCTCCGACGGATCAGATTGCTCTTCCTTCTATGGATAAGGCTGGCCTTAGATCTATGACATCTGCCAGGATTCTTCCTCCTGTGCGTGTTTTGAGCACCGCGATCAATAGATATGCTGAGCTCTGTTCGAATGAAGAACAGGCTGCTGAGGATCTACCTACTGTGGACGATCCGAAAGCTCTTGGAAATGCCGATCCGACTACAGTTGGCGACCCGTTAGGGGCTGATAACGGGTTTTCTACTGTTAGTGACGATCCGTTTGGGGAAGGTGCAGAAGATCCGTTAGCTTCTGACGATCCGTTAGCTGTTGATCCGGCTTTTGACGATCCGATTGCTCTGAAGGCCACTTCCTCTGTTCTCTCTCGCTGGGAAATCCTCCATCTCTGCTCCGTCCCCCTCCATCATTGCCAGTAAGGCCTCTCCCCCCTCCTCGTCTTCTTCTTTCTCAAGTACCCCCTTATTGCCAGGAGGTTATTGATGGTGGATGAGCTGGAGAAAAAGCAGGGCAAGCAGCAGAAGCACAAGAAGAAGAACAGGAGTGCTGGGAATTCCAAAGGGAAAAATTCTTTGAAATTGGATGATTAATTTAGCCTCATGGAATATCCGGGGACTTAATGACCCTTCAAAACATTTTGAGGTGCGAAATCTGGTGCGTACATATAATATTTCTTGCTTAGCCCTTTTTGAAACTAAGATTAATCCTTGCAATAAACAAAAGCTTGAACAGAGCTTATTCAAGTCCTGGAATTGCCTTAACTTCTATGATGGCAGTGGATCGGGTAGAATTTGGGTTTGGTGGGATCCCATGAAGCTTCAAGCTGATAGCTCTTCATTGCATGATCAAGTCATCCATATCTCTTTCTCTGTCTGCAGCTCGGGTGATAAATTTGCTGCTTCTTTTGTGTATGGCTCTAATGAAGTTTCAGCACGTAGGCTTCTCTGGGTTAGTTTGAAGGATCAAGCTACCCTCCATGCTCAGTTACCTTGGATCATTTTGGGGGATTTCAATGCCATCCGCTTTCGACATGAGAGGAAGGGAGGTAGCTATGACTGGCCTGCCTATATGGATGACTTAAATGATACTCTCTTTGAAGCCGGCCTGGAGGATCTCAGATACGGGGGTTTTCTTTACACCTGGCACAATTCTAGAGTTGTTGGGCATATCCTCAGGAAGACATATCCCTACTTTAGCATCCAGTCCTTTTGGAGCTCCCATTTCATACTTCCTGCCAAGGTCTCCAACACCATTGAGAGCATCCTTTCGGCTTTTCTCTGGAGCGGAGTCTCTATGAAACGTTATGGGGCTAAAGTAGCTTGGGCGGATATCTCCATTCCTAAATCTGAAGGGGGTCTTGGGATAAAGAAAATTAAAGACTGGAATGTTGCCTCCATGACTCGATATGTGTGGATGTTATGCAATCCTTGCTCTTCTTCCTTATGGGCTACTTGGGTCAAGTTGAATCTGCTGCACAAGGAGCATTTCTGGGTTGCTAAAGTCCCTTGGAATTGCTCGTGGACTTGGAGGAGACTTCTCAAAATTAGAGACAGAGTGAAGCCTTTCATCTATGTGAGAGTTGGGAACGGCGAGAGTACCTCACTGTGGTTTGATGCCTGGAGACCTCAAGGCCCTATCTGTACTTCTCCTCATGCTAGAGTTATTTATGACTCGGGCCTCACCGTAGATGCAAAGGTTAGTGCCATTATCTCTTCTGGCAATTGGTTGTGGCCTCCTGCTGATTCTCATGAGCTGATTAGGCTCAGAGAGGAAACTAGATCTCTTCATCTGCCCAACTGTTCTCAGACTGATATTGTAGAATGGGATGGCTCCTCGGACTTCTCAATCAAAAAGCTTGGAATGTCCTTAGATCTCCTTCTAACCGAGTCCCTTGGGCTCATTTGGTTTGGTTCAAGCATCATGTCCCGAGGCACTCTTTTATTCTCTGGCTTGCAATACGAGGGAGGCTACCTTCTCAGGACCGGCTTTTATCTTTTGGGTTGATTGGTCATATGCAGTGTGTTTTCTGTCTAGTAGATGTGGAAGATCACAACCATCTCTTCTTTGATTGCCCATTCTCTTGCCGGGTCTGGACTGCTATTGCTTGTAGGTGCGATCTTTTGCCTTATCCCTACTCTTGGGAGACCCTGTGGCCGAGGATGTGCTGTGATATAAGAGGAACTTCGCTTTTGGCCACTGTTAGGAAGCTTGCCTTCGGAGCTACAATCTATTACTTATGGATGGAAAGGAACTCTCGCAAACATGGGCGAATATCTCATAGTGAGCGTGGTATCGTCACTTCGATCATGGTATCTATCAGGCAGAAGCTGGATGGCTCTAAATTCAACCTTAATCCTGCAAATCGGCAGCTGATTCAAAAATGGCAACTTCCCGAAACTATGCTTTGTTGATTTCTAGATGCTAGGGGCTTTGATGTTATCTTACTAACTTTCATCTCGTGTGAGATGTCTTCACCTGATGTCCAGGTTTCTACTGTTCTTCCTTGTCTTATCCGGGGTCTGCCCCGTTTTATGTACTTAAATCTCCTTTACTTATAAATTTCATACTTCATCTTTCAAAAAAAAAAAAAAAAAATCCTCAGGAAGCTGGATAGAGTTCTTGCAAATCCTTTATGGCTCAATTCCTATCCTAACTCTTATGCTGAGTTCCTCCCGTACGGACTCTCTGATCATTCAGCGGCTGTGGTGAGGCTTGGGGCTAATTACCCTACTTATAAATCTCCGTTCAAATTCTTTAACCACTGGTCAGAGTTTGAGGAGTTCTTCCCCTTAGTGGAGCATATCTTGAATACCCAAGTTGAGGGTCATGCTATGTTCAGGGTATGCAGGAAGCTTAAGCTTCTCAAATCAGCCTTGAAGGAGATGTGTACAAGAAAGAATGCTTCGGTGTATGGGGATTTGACTGATCTCAGGGCTCAACTCACTGTGTTGCAAACTTCTATTGCTGCTGGTAATCCTGAGGCGGATCTCATTGATAAAGAGAGAGACTGTGCTATGAGGATTAGCTCAATCTGCAAGGGAAGGGAATCGTATGCTAGGCAGAAGAGCAGGATCCAGTGGCTGCAGGAAGGTGACCAAAATTCTGCTTTCTTTTTCAATTCCATCAAAAGTAGGAACAATGTCAATAAGATCTTATCTATCCAAGATGATTCGGGAGCTTTGATCCGGGACAAGCTTCAAATCAGTCATGAGGTGGTCTTTTTCTTCAAGCAATTGCTGGGTTCTGACTGTACCATAGCCTATCCAGGAATTGAGTCTCTCAAGCCTTTCGTGAGCCAGGTCCTCAACTCTGATCAAATTAGGAAATTGGGTCTTCTTTTCACTGATGATGAAATCAAGAACTCTATATTCAGCCTCCACCCAAACAAAGCTCCTGGGCCGGATGGTTTTAATGCTTTCTTTTATCAGAGGACTTGGTCCATTGTGGGTGATGAGGTGATTTCGGCTATCAAGGATTTCTTTGCTAATGGTTTGCTGCTTAAGGAAGTCAATTGCACTATCCTTGTTCTCATCCCCAAAGTTTCTAATGCTTCAAAGCTAACGGATTATAGGCCGATTTCCTGCTGCAACACCATTTACAAGAGCATTACTAAGCTGCTTGCTAATAGGTTAAAGGAAGTTCTCCCTTCTTTTGTTAATGAAGCCCAAGCTGCTTTTGTCAAAGGCAGGCGGATTGGCGATAATATCTTGATGGCTCAAGAGATGGTCCGTGGCTATCATCTCCATTCATCTTCCCCTAAATGTGCCCTCAAGATTGATCTAAGGAAGGCTTTTGACTCTGTTAGATGGGATTTCCTCTGGGATTCTTTGCAGCTTCTGGGGTTTCCTTCGAATTTCATTGGCTGGATCAGGAGCTGTGTCTCATCTGCTAAATATTCGGTGGCTATCAATGGAGAGCTCAATGGTTTTTTGAAGGGAGGAAAGGCATCCGCCAAGGTGATCCCATTTCTCCATATTTATTTGTTATTTGTATGGATATCTTCTCTAGAATTTTATCCCGGAAAATTGAGGAGTCTCCAAATTTTAGATACCACTGGAGATGCAGGAAATCTAAGTTATCTCACCTTTGTTTTGCTGATGACTTGATGATCTTTTGCCATGGTGATATGAATTCTATTCAAGTAGTTAAAGATGCTCTTGCAACATTCTCTTCCCTTTCCGGCCTCAGTCCAAATGTGGATAAATGCTCTACTTTCCTTTCGGGCGTCCAGGGCCATATGCATCAAACTATTTCGAATCAGCTGGGATTTCCTCTTGGCTCATTTCCCATAAGATACCTGGGAGTCCCGCTCATTTCATCCAAGCTCAATGCTCGTGATTGTCAAGCTCTGGTTGATCGTATTCTGGGGAGAATTAAAATCTGGACCAATCGCTTCCTTTCATATGCAGGTAGACTACAACTTATTCAATCTGTTCTTTTTAGCATCCAGTCCTTTTGGAGCTCCCATTTCATACTTCCTGCCAAGGTCTCCAACACCATTGAGAGCATCCTTTCGGCTTTTCTCTGGAGCGGAGTCTCTATGAAACGTTATGGGGCTAAAGTAGCTTGGGCGGATATCTCCATTCCTAAATCTGAAGGGGGTCTTGGGATAAAGAAAATTAAAGACTGGAATGTTGCCTCCATGACTCGATATGTGTGGATGTTATGCAATCCTTGCTCTTCTTCCTTATGGGCTACTTGGGTCAAGTTGAATCTGCTGCACAAGGAGCATTTCTGGGTTGCTAAAGTCCCTTGGAATTGCTCGTGGACTTGGAGGAGACTTCTCAAAATTAGAGACAGAGTGAAGCCTTTCATCTATGTGAGAGTTGGGAACGGCGAGAGTACCTCACTGTGGTTTGATGCCTGGAGACCTCAAGGCCCTATCTGTACTTCTCCTCATGCTAGAGTTATTTATGACTCGGGCCTCACCGTAGATGCAAAGGTTAGTGCCATTATCTCTTCTGGCAATTGGTTGTGGCCTCCTGCTGATTCTCATGAGCTGATTAGGCTCAGAGAGGAAACTAGATCTCTTCATCTGCCCAACTGTTCTCAGACTGATATTGTAGAATGGGATGGCTCCTCGGACTTCTCAATCAAAAAAGCTTGGAATGTCCTTAGATCTCCTTCTAACCGAGTCCCTTGGGCTCATTTGGTTTGGTTCAAGCATCATGTCCCGAGGCACTCTTTTATTCTCTGGCTTGCAATACGAGGGAGGCTACCTTCTCAGGACCGGCTTTTATCTTTTGGGTTGATTGGTCATATGCAGTGTGTTTTCTGTCTAGTAGATGTGGAAGATCACAACCATCTCTTCTTTGATTGCCCATTCTCTTGCCGGGTCTGGACTGCTATTGCTTGTAGGTGCGATCTTTTGCCTTATCCCTACTCTTGGGAGACCCTGTGGCCGAGGATGTGCTGTGATATAAGAGGAACTTCGCTTTTGGCCACTGTTAGGAAGCTTGCCTTCGGAGCTACAATCTATTACTTATGGATGGAAAGGAACTCTCGCAAACATGGGCGAATATCTCATAGTGAGCGTGGTATCGTCACTTCGATCATGGTATCTATCAGGCAGAAGCTGGATGGCTCTAAATTCAACCTTAATCCTGCAAATCGGCAGCTGATTCAAAAATGGCAACTTCCCGAAACTATGCTTTGTTGATTTCTAGATGCTAGGGGCTTTTGATGTTATCTTACTAACTTTCATCTCGTGTGAGATGTCTTCACCTGATGTCCAGGTTTCTACTGTTCTTCCTTGTCTTATCCGGGGTCTGCCCCGTTTTATGTACTTAAATCTCCTTTACTTATAAATTTCATACTTCATCTTTCAAAAAAAAAAAAAAAAAAAAAAGAAATCCTTCACTCTACCCCGCATCTTGAGAATTTTCCTCCAAGTCCAAGTGCAGTTCCATGGGACTTTTGCCACCCAGAACTGTTCCTTGTGCAGAAGATTCATCTTTACCCAGGCCGACCATAAGGAGTTGGTACACGGTTGACATAATAACCAAATGTACCGAGACAAAGAAGCAGCATTCCAATCTCGGACCTTCTTGATTCCCAGACCCCCTTCAGCCTTTGGAGTAGAGATATCAGCCCAAGAGACTTTTGCACCATACCGGTTTAAAGAAACACCATTCCATAGGAAAGCCGATAGAATACTTTCAATATCCTTGGAGACCTTTGCTGGAAGAATGAAATGAGCACACCAATAAGACTGGATGCTGAAGAGGACAGACTGTATGAGTTGCAATCTACCAGCATAGGAGAGAAAACGATTGGTCCAAACCTTGATTCTTCCAATAATACGGTCCACAAGTGCTTGGCAATCAGTAGCTTTAAGCCGTGTGGAGATGAGAGGAACACCAAGGTATTTAATAGGAAAGGAGCCAAGAGAGTAACCCAAGAAATCAACAATGTCACGCTGCAGCTGATCCGAAGCACCCGAAATGAAAACAGAGCATTTCGAATTATTTGGGGTGAGTCCAGAAAAGGAGGAGAAGGTGTCCAAAGAATCTTTAATTACTCTAATCGAGTCCATATCACCCCGGCAGAAAATCATCAAATCATCGGCAAAACATAAGTGTGAAACATTTGATTTCCGGCACCTCCAATGATACTTAAAAGAAGGGGAAACATGGATTTTCCGATCAAGGATTCTAGAGAAAATATCCATACAAATGACAAACAAGTAAGGAGAAATAGGATCACCTTGGCGAAGACCTTTCTTTCCTTCGAAGAAGCCATTAAGTTCCCCATTAATAGCCACGGAATACTTTGCAGTGGAGACACAGGTCCTGATCCATCCAATGAACCGTGGAGGAAATCCAAGAAGCTGGAGGGAATCCCAAAGGAAATCCCACCTTACCGAATCAAAAGCCTTCATAAGATCAATCTTTAGAGCACAATTTGAAGAGGATGAAGAGAGATGATACCCACGGACCAGCTCCTGAGCCAACAGGATGTTATCACCAATGTGCCTCCCTTGAACAAAAGCAGACTGAGCAATATTAATAAAAGAAGGCAGGACAAGCTTCAGCCGGTTAGCAATCAGTTTGGAGATGCACTTATACACAGTATTGCAGCAAGAAATAGGCCTAAAGTCCTTCAATTTTGAGGCATTGGGGACCTTAGGGATGAGGGCAATGATCGTGCAATTAACCTCTTTGAGAAGCATCCCCTTAGAAAAGAACTCCTTGATAGCGGAGATAAAATCAGCTCCAACGATGTGCCAAGTCTTATGGAAAAAATAAGCATTAAACCCATCCGGACCTGGAGCTTTGTTTGGGTGAAGGCTAAAAATGGCATCTTTTATTTCCACATCAGAAAATTCATTGCTTAGGAAGCTCCTTTGCTCATGAGTCAGAGCACAGCTCACATATTCCGAAAGACCATCCCGGCCAATATAGCTGGTAAAACATTTCGATCCAAGGAGCTGCTTATAATAGTCGACTACCTCAAAAGCAATCTGATTCTTCTCCCGGATCCAATCGCCATTTTCCTTCTGGATGCAGAAAATCTTGTTAACATTGTTCCTTCCTTTAACAGTGTTGAAGAAAAAGGAGGAGCATTGGTCCCCATCTTTCAGCCACTGAATTCTACTTCTTTGCCTGGCATAACTCTCCTTCCCTTTACATGCAAGGGACAGCCTATTAGAGCATTCAACTTCCTTCGCCAAGAGCTCAATGTCATTGTTACCAGCCGCAATGGAAGACTGCACAGCTGCAAGTTCGGAACGAAGAGATGCAAGGTCCCCGTTAATCAAATTGTTCTTGCTCTTGCTCAGAGCCTTCAATGCAACTTTAACAAGTTTAAGCTTTTTGTACAGTCTAAACATGGCATGACCAGTCACCGTAGTATTCCAGATTTGCTCTACTAGAGGATAGAATTCATCAAATGAAGACCAGAAGTTAAAAAATTTGAAAGGAGGTTTGAATTGAGGAACAGAGATCCCAAGATTAGCCACAACCGTTGCATGATCCGAAAGACCAAAAGGGAGGAATTCAGCATATGAATCAGCAAAAGAGTGAAGCCAAGCCGGGTTCACAAGGGCCCTGTCGAGTTTTCTAAGAATGTGCCCATGGAGTCTGGAATTGTGCCAGGTGAAGAGAGGACCCCCAAATCTCAGATCATCCAAGCCAGCTTCAAGAAGAGAGTCATTAAGATCATTCATAGTATTGGACCACGCACTGCTACCTCCTTTCCTTTCATGGCGATAACGGATGGCATTAAAGTCCCCCATGATAATCCAAGGCAGAAGGGAAAAAGACTGTGCTTGATCGATCAAATTTGCCCAGAGCATTTTCCTTGTAGTAGCGTCATTTGCACCATACACAAAAGAAGCAGCAAAACTGACGCCAGAGTCAATAACAGTTAAAGATAGATGAATAGCTTGATCATTTAAAGAAACAATATTAGCTTGAAGAAGCTTAGGATTCCACCAAACCCAGATCCTACCGGATCCATTACCGTCAAAAGAATTAACGCATTGCCATCCATTGAACATGCCAGATTGAAAATTTCCTTTATTACACTCCTTAATCTTTGTTTCCAGAAGAGCTATACAGGAGAAATGATGGGAATTGACCAGGTATCTGACCTCAGCTTTTTTGGAGAGATCGTTGATACCCCTCACGTTCCAAGCCGCGAGCTTAATCATTTGGAGTTCTGTGGAGGAAACCCCCTGGAGCAGCCAGAATTCCCAGATTTCCTCTTATCCTTCTTCTTCCTTCCCAGCTTTCTCTCAACTTCATCAACAATGATAATCTTCCTAGCAAGGGGTGGAGTGCTAGAAGAGGACGGCGAATCCTCACATCCAAAACAGGGGGGGAAGAGGAGGTGGAGTCCCTAACACGAGGAACAGAGGAAGTTTGAAATGGCACTGTAGCTAGAGGAAACGGATCGTCAAAATTCGGATCTCCCAAAGCTCCTGTAGCAGGCGGATCTATAACAGCTAATGGATCGTTGGCAGGCGCTGTAGCAGGCACTGTAGCAGGCACTGTAGCAGGCACTGTAGCTAAAGAAAGCGGATCGTCAGAATTCGGATCTTCAGAATTCGGATCAGGCACTGTAGCAGGCACTGTAGCTACTGTAGCAGGCACTGTAGCAGCAACTGTAGCTAGAGAAAGCGGATCGTCAGAATTCGGATCGAGATGTCCTGGTCCAAGCGGATCCACAGCTGCTGTAAACGGATCCTCAGCTAAAGGAACTTCCCGATCTCCAAGCGGACGAAGGCCAGCAAAGCAGTTGATGGAGCTACAAGAATCACGCGCTGGAGAAGGAATCGTTGGAGATGCCATGAGTCTAGATCCAGCCAGAGCCATTGAAAGAGGAGCCTTCTGAACCTTGGGAGGAGAGGAAACATCCAAAATGTGATTTCCCACATGCTGACAATCTCCGTCCGAAGCAGGATTTGGATTAGGATGAGAGGCTTTTGGAATCCATACCTGATGATTAACCTTCTTGCAGATAGAAGGAGGATGCCCAAATTCCTTACACACAGAGCACCTCTTTGGCATCCAATTATACTCAATTTTAATTTCCGAAATGCTCCCATCATCCAATTCTAAGTCAAAGGCTTTAGGGGGGGAAGCATCTATATCAATCTCTATGCATATACGGGCGTAGTTTAAACGCCTCAGTGAGGAAGTCATCCTGTCTGCATGCAGAGGCCTCCCAACCATGCTAGCAATGTAACTGAGGCCTTCCTCCGTCCAATACTCCAAAGGAATATTATAGAAGTGAGCCCAAACAGGAACTTGCTTACAGCCCTCCTTTGTGAGATTCATACACGGAGACCATCGCTTTAGAAAGATTGGTCTGCCTCCAAAATACCAAGGACCCCCTGCCAAAGCATCAGCAACGCGAACTGGGTCCGAGAATTTGAAAAAAAAGAAACCATTTCCATTGCATAGAACTTCCGTAAGCCCAGACTTCCCCCAATGCCTCTGAGCACACCCTTGAACCAAGGAGAAAGGCAGCTTGTCCAGGAAAAATCCCACAATTGTATTTTGCCAGATAGAAACTCCCTTACGTGCCACTGAAGCAGGGAGCTTAATCCTAACATTACCTTCATCTCCCGAAATCACCGGCTTAATGTAAGAAAGCGCCATAGCAGCAGGACAATCATTGACAAGCGAAGCCCAGGAAGAAGGAGCACAAACTGGATCAGCTGTAGTCCCAAGATCAGTGGAAGAAGAAGCCTTCGGGAGAACAGAACAGGAAGTAACCTTCGGGAGATTAAAAGGGGAAGCCGCAGTGACGTCAGCAGACGAAGACGGGCACAAAGGAATTTGAAATTTAGAATCACCAGAAGCATTCAAAAGAGGCGGGAAGTTAGAGCCTCTTAAATCAAATGGAGGTACTAGACGTGACCCCTGACACGTACTTGGCTTGATCTGCTGAGAGGAAGAAACAGGGGATCCTGAAGAAAATGCAGCACAGACTCCATGACCAGAAGGCCCAGCAGCAAACACGGAAGAAGAAACTTCAGCATCAGTAAGGGGAGAAGAAGATCCTCTAGAAGCACAACTCTCCCTAATCGCCGAATCCGCAACAAACAATCCGAGTCTGAAAGAATCAGCATTTTCATAAACCATGGACTGCTCCATAGCAAGGGCGACGGGGTCGTCCGAAAGCCCAGGACAGGGCAAAGAGAGAAAAGAAGAAGAGCCTTTGAGAGTAGATGATGGAGGAGAAGAAGCATTGAAACCAGCGGCATCCTTCAAATTCGGCTCACAAGAAATTAATGATGGAATAGAGGCGGATGAGGAGTCCAAAGAGACCTTATCCAGAACTATACCACCTGAGCCCTCCTTTGGAACAGAAAGCAGGGGACGCTCGATTCCCCCCATAGCGGACAAACCGGGAGGAACCTCCAAAATCAGATCACAAAGAAGCAGCAACAAACCAGCGGAGGACGATCAAAGATAACAACAAACGTAAATACCAAGATTGATGATCTCCCATAGGGCCAGCAAGCAACCAGTAGAACAGGCAAGAAAGAAGGAAACAGAGCTAGAGAATTTCTCTCTCTAGAACCCCAGAGCTTCTCTCTCTAGAACCCCAGAGCTTCTCAAACTGCAAGGTATTCAGTGGCTATAAATGGTGAACTAAATGGTTTCTTTGATGGGAAGAAAGGTCTACGTCAAGGAGACCCTATCTCTCCTTATCTCTTTGTTATATGCATGGATGTCTTCTCTAGGATTCTTGATCAGAAAATTCATGCCTCCACCTCCTTCAAATTTCATTGGAGATGCCGGAAATCCAAGATTTCACATCTATGTTTTGCAGATGATCTGATGGTTTTTTGTCGTGGAGATTTGAACTCTATAAATGTGGTGAAGGATGCCCTTGACACGTTCTCTTCTCTTTCCGGCCTTTCTCCTAATCACTCCAAAAGCTCCACCTTCCTATCGGGTGTCTCGGTTCATCTCCAGAAGGATATTACTGACTTGATGGGTTTCTCTCTTGGCTCTTTTCCTATTAGATATCTGGGTGTTCCTCTTATTACCGCAAAACTCAAAGCTTCTGATTGTCACTCTTTGGTTGATCGTGTTTTAAGGAGGATCAAAGTTTGGACTAATCGTTTCCTCTCCTATGCTAGCAGATTGCAACTCATCCAATCGGTACTATTTAGTATTCAGTCCTTTTGGAGTGCTCACTTTATTCTTCCAGTTAAAATCATTAAAGACATTGAAAGCATTTTTTCGGCCTTCTTATGGAACGGTGTTTCTTTGAACCGGCATGGAGCTAAAGTTTCTTGGTCTACCATCACTACTCCAAAGGAGGAAGGGGGATTGGGTATAAAGAAGATCCGGGATTGGAATGCTGCTTCAATGGCTCGGTACATTTGGTCTCTATGCAACCCTTGCTCTAAATCCTTATGGGCTGCCTGGGTTAAGCTAAATCTTCTGCATAAAGAACATTTTTGGGTGGTTAAAGTCCCTTGGGATTGCTCTTGGACTTGGAGGAAAATTCTGAAGATTCGGGATAGAGTGAGGAATTTCATTTCTGTCAAGGTGGGGAATGGCGATAGCACCTCCCTTTGGTTTGATTCATAGAGACCTCAAGGACCTATTTGCTTTTCTTCTCATGCTAGAGTTATCATCGACTCGGGCCTTTCCAAAGAAGCTAAGGTTAGCGCCATCATACATGCTGGAAATTGGAGGTGGCCGGCAGCAAACTCCCTTGAGCTTATCAGCTTGAAATCTGAAACTGGTTCACTGCCTTTACCTGATTGCAGCTGTTCGGATAAGGTATTATGGGAAGGTTCTACTGCGTTCTCTATTAAGAGGGCTTGGAATATCCTCCGGATACCTTCCCAATGTGTTGATTGGGCCCATTTAGTCTGGTTCAAGCATCATGTTCCAAGGCATTCTTTCATTGTATGGCTTGCCATTAAAGGTAGACTTGCGACCCAAGACCGTCTTATCTCTTATGGTATTCTTTGTCAGCGGGCTTGCTACTTTTGTCGTCACAGTTTGGAGGATCTCAATCATTTGTTTTTCAGCTGTCCTTTCTCTGCACGGATCTGGTCAACCATTGCTAGGAAATGTGGCTTAGTGCACTTCCCATTTTCTTGGGAAAGGCTGAGGCCGTGGCTCTGTAGAAATATCAAAGGAGCCTCTTTTCATTCTATTATTTGTAGGCTTGCCTTGGGTGCTGCTTTGTACTTCATTTGGCTTGAAAGGAATTCCCGCAAGCATGGGCGCTTGCTGCAAAAGGAACAGAGTATTGTCTCTAAGATTATGGACTTGGTCAGGCTGAAGTTGGAGGGTACTACTTTCCCCAGAAATGCTGCTAATCTCCAGTTGATTGATAGTTGGCAACTACCATCCACTCTTTTGAATTAATCTTTACCGGTCTATGTAAACTTTTGTTTGACTTGTTTGGTCTTTTATTTTGGTCTTAGGTTACTTCAACCTTTGGAGGATGTTCTCCCTTGATAGTATGTTTGCGGGCCTTATCCCGCTTTCTTGTACTTATATTTCTTTTTAATACAAATCACCTTTAACTTTCAAAAAAAAAAAAAAACAAAAGCTCTCTTGTTTAGCTCTGCTTGAGACTAAGATTAAGCCTAGTAGCAAGGAGAAATTCGAACAGAGTATGATTAAGGGCTGGAATAGCATCAATCTGTATGATGGGGATAGCTCTGGTAGGCCTGGGTAAAGATGAATCTTCTGCACAAGGAACAGTTCTGGGTGGCAAAAGTCCCATAGAACTGCACTTGGACTTGGAGGAAAATTCTCAAGATGCGGGGTAGAGTGAAGGATTTCATCTCTGTTAAAGTGGGGAAATGGCTCTAACACTTCCCTTTGGTTTGATTCTTGGAAACCTCAAGGCCCCATTTGCTCCTCTACTCACGCTAGAGTTATTATTGATTCGGGTCTTTCAAAGGATGCAAAGGTTAGTGCTATTATTTCTTTTGGAACTTGGAAGTGGCCTGTTTCAAATTCGGTTGAGCTGATCACTTTGAAAGAAGACACCCGCTCCCTCTCTCCCCCTGACTGCAGCACCCACGATAGGGTTTTATGGGATGGATCTTCCGTTTTCTCCATTAAAAAGGCTTGGAATATCCTCCGATCTCCTTCCCTCTGTGTTGATTGGGCTCACTTACTTTGGTTTAAGCATCATATCCCGAGGCACTCCTTTATTTTATGGCTAGCTATTAGAGGTAGACTTTCTACTCAGGACCGCCTGGTATCATTTGGTATTCTCAGTCATATGACTTGCTCATTATGTCAAGATCGAATTGAGGACCATGGTCATCTATTTTTTAGTTGCCCCTTCTCCTTTCGGGTTTGGCAGTCCATAGCTGGCAAATGTAATCTATATCATTACCCTTCTTCTTGGGAGCGTCTGAGGCCGTGGCTCAGCAGAAACATCAATGGTGCAAATCTTCAATCCTCTCTTAGCAGGCTGGCTTTGGGAGCTTCTGTCTATTACATTTGGAATGAAAGGAACTCTCGCATGCATGGGCGGTTGCCTCTTAATGAGATCGGCATCGTTACCAAGATCATTGAATCAGTTAGGCTAAAGCTTGAGGGAGAAAAGTTTCCCAGGAATGCTACTAATCTACAGCTGCTAGATAGGTGGCAGCTATCCGCTTCCCTACTGGATTGATCTTGTCTTTCACTCGTTTTGAGCTCCTTTGTTAGTTGCTTGGTTTCTTTGTGGGCTGGGTTACCATTACTGTGGGTATTCTCTTCCATTTGCTTGATGCGTAACCCTTGGTGGATGTAATCCAAATTGGGGTTTTTTTCCCATATTTTGCTCCGGGGTATGCCCCGAGTACCTGTACTTATAACTTTTCACTTTCTTATTAATACATCTCACACATTTACCTTTCAAAAAAAAAAAAAAAAAAAGGGGATAGCTCTGGTAGAATTTGGGTCTGGTGGGATCCTAAAATGATTCATGCTAGTGTTGTTTCCAAAAATGACCAGATCTTCCATCTCACTATCACAATTCTTTCTTCTAATGCTCAGTTTATTGCCTCATTTGCTTATGGTTCTAATGAAGCTACGGCAAGAAGACAGTTATGGAATAATCTGAGAGATCATGCTATCTCCTTCGCTCAGCGCCCTTGGATTGTAATGGGGGACTTCAATGCCATTCGCTTCCGTCATGAAAGGAAGGGTGGTTCTTCTGAGTGGCCCTGCATCATGGATGAGTTTAATAACTCTCTGTTTGAAGCTGGCCTGGATGAAGCTTTCCTACTGTAGCAGCAACTGTAGCAGGCGGCACTGTAGCAGGTGGATCTATAACAGCTAATGGATCTCCCAAAGCTCCTGTAGCAGCAACTGTAGCAGGCACTGTAGCTAGAGAAAGCGGATCGTCAGAATTCGGATCTTCAGAATTTGGATCAGGCACTGTAGCAGGCACTGTAGCTACTGTAGCAGGCACTGTAGCAGCAACTGTAGCAGCAACTGTAGCTAGAGAAAGCGGATCGTCAGAATTCGGATCTTCCAAAGTTACTGTTCCAGGCGGATCGAGAGAGTCTTCGTTCCGAAATTGCAGCTGTGCTTCAGAATCTACAGCAAGGGTGAGAAGGTGAGAGTCTTCGTGAATCCTCCGCTCGCCATTCATATCATCGCATACCTGGAGCGGCGCGAAGGGATTTGCAATCGCACAGCTTCCCGAAACAGAGGATCCCGCAACCGGCTTGGGAGCTCCAGACAACAGCCCGAGCAAAGGGGCAACACCCGAATCGGGCAAGGCGGCATTACAAGAAACGGGCTTAGCAGGAGAATTAGTAGAAGAAAGATATGGCTTAGCTGGGCCAGCAGAAACTTTTGGGACCCAAGCTTGCCGAGAGATCTTCTTGCAGTTTTTAGGAAGGTGGCCAAACTCCATACAGACAGGGCATTTCTTTGGCACCCATTTATATTCAATGAGGATTTCCACTAAACTTCCGTCCTCCAAAACCAGGTCCATGGAGTTAGGGAGAGGGTCGTCGATACCTATTTCAATGCATATTCTAGCAAAGAAAGTCGCTGGAGAGAGGAAGTCATATTGTCCGCATGGAGAGGAGTCCCAACGGTGCTGGCAATATGGCTAAGTCCCTCAGCGTTCCAGAACTCTAAGGGAACATTGAAAAACAGAGCCCATATAGGAACTTTTCTGCAGCCACCTTTGGATAAAGTCATACCCGGACGCCAAGGCTTTAAGAAGATCGGACGACCTCCAAAATACCAGGGACCCCCATCGAGAACAGCTGAAAGCTCTGCCTGATTTGAAAACTTGAAGAAGAAGAAACCGTTGCCATTGCTAAGCACCTCCAGAAGTCCTCTGTTATCCCACATCCTATGGGCATAGGATTGCACCAAGGAAAAGGGGAGCTTGTCCAAGAAAAAGCCAACGATAGTGTTCGCCCAGATAGCAGCACCATTCCGAGCAATAGCCGGAGGAAGAGATATCCGCACCCTGCCTTCTTCATTCGTAGTAGAGGAGGTCTTGCAGTAAGACAGTTTCATAACAGAAGGCTTATCCGAAACCAAAGAAGCCCAGCTAACCTTCGCCTCTATCGGATCCTCTCTCCCGATAGCCCGATATGGAACATCATCCCGTTTGCCCGGAGGGTGCAGCGCCAGATCAGCATTCGAAGAAGACGCAATGGATTTTGAAATAGCCGGAGACCTTCCCAAAGGCGGGAAATTATGGAAATCAAATTCAAGCCCTGACGAAGAGGCAGGAAGCTTCTCTGCACCCAACGGACAATCATTTGGAGATGAACGAACCGGGTAATGGGGGGACGCAGGCACTGAGACGCGAGAGGAGAATCAGCGGAAGACGGCCCGAGCGGAAGAACTGAGGATAGCTCCAGCGGATCACCAAACGAAGAAGAACGATCCGGACAATGGTAAGGAAGTGGATTCAGAGATCCCGAAGGAGACGAAGCAGAGCCGCGGACATGCGAGAGAACAGATGAAGAGCAGTGGATCTCTAAATCGGCCGCATCGAGACCGATCCTGGAAGAAGCATCACAGACATCTCCCCCCAGCGATCCCAAGGAGAGAACCGCCAGCACGGAAGGATCCGCACATCCGAAGCAAGGAGCACCCTGAGACCAAACTGCAGAACTCAGAAAGACATCCGGCTTCGATATCGAAACAGAGGAGGTGGACGAATCGAGCCTTAGGGAAGGAGAAGCATCGACGCCAAGAACAGAGGAAGACGGAGGAATGTGAGCAGCGCACCGGGCCTCAACGATCCTAGACGTCCCACCTAAAACATCGACTGGAATAGAGATGGATGAGGATTCCAAAGAAACCTCATCCAGGGCTATACCATCCGAGATCACCTTAGGAACAGGAAGGGGAACAATCCTTCCGGGAAGATCCACCAGAGCTGAGCCTTCCATAGCAACCGATTAGCGAACAAGAAGGGAGAAGCAAGAGACGGAGTGCTTAGAGAGAGAAGCTCTCATTTTAGAGAGAGAAGCCCGTATTCACTTTAAGAGCCTAGCTTAATCATTTGAGTTAAACGAGAGATTCCTCTGGAACAAGCCATCAGGACATCCAGGAAGCTGTCGGATCGGCGGAGACAAGGAAGGAGAAGAATCCTCACATCCAAAACAGGGGGGGATAAAGCAGAGGAGGAGAAGTCCCTAACAAGAGAAACAGAGGATCAAAGGCAAATCCCTTCATTCAATTATTTGCAGACTAGCTTTGGGAGCTTCTTTGTACCTCATTTGGTTTGAAAGGAACTCTCGCAAGCATGGCCAAAGACCTCTTAATGAAGTTGGGATCCTTTCAAAGATTATGGACTCTGTTAGGACGAGTTTGGATGGTGCAAAATTTCCCAGGAAGGAGGGTCATCAAAGATTGATTGAAAAATGGCAACTCCCTTCCTCAATCTCGAGCTGATGCCCTTTGTTTATGATTTCTACCGTGACTCCATCATGATTGTGCTTTCATCTCGTGTGAGATGTCTTTACCTGTTGTTTTAGGTCTCTACTGTTCTTACTTGTCTTATCCGGGGTATGCCCCTTTTCTTGTACTTAACTCTCCTTTACTTATAAATTTCATACTTCACTTTTCAAAAAAAAAAAAAATGATCTCGATCGGCGATGATCGATCCGATGGCTGCGATCCATCCGATCGGTGACAATGCAATGCTTGCGATCGATCCAAGCCATGATCTTAATCGGCGATGATTGATCCGACGGTTGCGATCCATCCGATCGGCGGCGAACCAATGGCTACGATCGATCCAAGCCATGATTCCGATCGGGGATGATCGATCGGACCGTTGCGATCCATCCGATTGGTGACGATCCGACGGTTGCGATTGATCCAAGCCATGATCACGATCGGCGATGATCGATTCGACGGTTGCGATCCATTCGATTGGCAACAATATCCGACGGTTGCGATCGATCCAAGCCATGATCCCGAGCAGCGATGATCGATCGACGGTTGCGATCCATCCGATCGGTGACGATAAGACGGTTGCGATCGATCCAAGCCATGATCCCGATCGGCGATGATCGATCCGATGGTTCCGATCTATCCGATCGGCGACGATATACGACAGTTGGGATCGATCCATGCCATGATCCCGATCGGCGATAATCGATCTGACGGTTGCGATCCATCCGATCGGCGATAATTCGACGGTTGCGATCGATCCAAGCCATGATCCCGATCGGCGATGATCGATTCGACTATTGCGATCCATCCGATCGGTGACAATATCTGACGGTTGCGATCGATCCAAGCCATGATCCCGATCGGCGATGATCGATCCGACGGTTGCGATCCACCCGATCGGCAATGATCCGATGGTTGCGATCGATCCAAGCCATGATCCCGATCGGCGATGATCGATCGAACCGTTGTGATCCATTCGATCAGCGACTATCAAACTGTTGCAATCGATCCAAGCTGTTATCCCGATCGGCGATGATCGATCCTACGGTTGCGATCCATCCGATCGGCGATGAGACTGTTTTGATCGATCCAAGCCATGATCCCGATCGGCGATGATCAATCGGACCGTTGCGATCCATCCGATCGTCGATGATCCGACGATTGCGATCGATCCAAGCCATGATCCCGATCGGCTATGATCGATCCGAAGGTTGTGATCCATCCGATCAGCGATGATATCCCGACGGTAGCGATCGATCCAAGCCATGTTTGTGATCGGCGATGATCGATCGGACCGTTGTGATCACTCCGATCGATGATGATCCGATGGTTGCGATCGATCCAAGCCATGATCCTGATCGGCGATGATCGATCCGATGGTTTTAATCCATCCGATTGGCGACGATATTCGATGGTTGCGATCGATCCAAGCAATGATCCCGATCGGCGATGATTTATCCGATGGCTGCGTTCCATCGTCGCTTGTGATCGATCCAAACCATGATCCTAATCAGCGATGATTGATCAGACGGTTGCGATCCATTCGATCGGCGACGATCCAATGGCTGCGATCGATCCAAGCCATAATCACGATTGGGGATGATCGATCGAACCATTGTGATCCATCCGATTGGCGACGATCCGACGGTTAAGATCGATCCAAGCCATGATCACGATCGGCGATGATCGATTCGATGGTTACGATCCATCCAATCGGCGATAATATCCGACAGTTGCGATCGATCCAAGCCATGATCCCGATCAGCGATGATCTATTCGACGGTTGCGATATATCAGATCGACGATGATCGATCCGACGGTTGCGATCCATCCGATCGGTGATGATGTCTGACGGTTGCGATCGATCTAAGCCATGATCCTGATCGGCGATGATTGATCGGACCATTGCGATCCCTCCGATTGGCGATGATCCGGCAGTTGCGATCGATCAAAGCCATGATCCCGATCAGCGATGATCGATCCAATGGTTTCAATCCATCCGATCGACGATGATATTCGATGGTTGCGATCGATCTAAGCCATGATCCCAATCGGCGATGATCGATCCGACGGTTGCGATCCATCCGATCTGCGACGATACGACGGTTGCGATCGATCCAAGCATGATCCCGATCGGCGATGATCGATCGAACCGTTTCTATCCAACCGATCAGCGACTATCCAGCGGTTGCAATCGATACAAGCCATGATCCCGATCGGCGATGATGGATCCATGGTTGCGATCCATCCGATCGGCGACGATCCAACGGTTTCGATCGATCCAAGCCATGGTCCCGATCGGCGATGATCGATCCGATGGCTGTGATCCATCCGATCAGCGACAAGACGATGGTTGCGATCGATTCAAGCCATGATCCTAATAGACGATGATTGATCCGACGGTTGCGATCCTTCCGATCGGCGACAATCCAACGGTTGCGATGATCCAAGCCATGATCCCGATCGGCGATGATCGATTCGGCAGTTGCAATCCATCCGATCGGTAACGATCCGACGGTTGCGATCGATCCAAGCCATAATCTTGATCGGCGACGATCGATCCAATCATTGCGATCCATCCGATCGTTGCAATCCATATCCGACGGTTGCGATCAATCCAAGCCAAGATCCCGAGCGGCGATGATCGATCCGACAGTTGCGATCTATCCGATCGGCGACGATACGATGGTTATGATCGATCCAAGCCATTATCAATGATGATCGATCAAACTGTTGCGATCCAATCGATCGGTGACGATATCCGATGATTGCGATCGATCCAAGCCATGATCCCGATCGGCGATGATCGATCGGACCATTGCGATCCATCCGATCGGCAATGATCCGACGGTTGCGATCGATCCAAGCCATGATCCCGATCGGCGATGATCGATCCGACGGTTGCAATCCATTCGATCGGTGACTATACGACGGTTGCGATTGATCCAAGCCATGATCCCGATCGGCGATGATTGATCCGACGATTGTGATCCATCCGATCGGCAATAATACGACGGTTACGAATGATCAAAGCCATGATCCTGATCGGCGATGATCGATTCGACGGTTGCGATCCATCCAATCAGTGACGATATTCGACGGTTGCGCTCGATCCAAGCCATTATCCCGATCGGCGATGATCGATCCGACAGTTGCGATCCAACCGATCGGCTATGATCCAATGGTTGCGATCGATCCAAGCCATGATCCGAATCGGCGATGATTGATCCGACGGTTGCGATCCATCCGATCGGCGATAATACGATGGTTGCGAACGATCAAAGCCATGATCCCGATCGGCAATGATCGATCCGACGGTTGCGATCCATCCGATCGGCGACGATATCCGACAGTTGTGATCGATCCAAGCCATGATCCCAATTGGCGATGATCTATTCGACGGTTGCGATCCAACATATCGGCAACAATATGACGGTTGCGATCGATCCAAGCCATGATCCCGATTGGCGATGATCGATCCTACGGTTGCGATCCATCCGATCGGCGACGATATCCGATGGTTGCGATCGATCCAACCCATTATCCCAATCGGCGATGATTGATCCAATGGTTGCGATCCATCCGATCGGCAATAATATGACGGTTGCGAATGATCCTAACCATGATCCCGATCGGCGATGATCGATCAGACCGTTGCGATCCATCCGATCGGCGATGATCCGATGGTTGCGATTGATCCAAGCCATGATCCGATCAGCGATAATCAATCCGATGGTTGCGATCCATCCGATCGGCGACTATACGACGGTTGCGATCGATCCAAGCCATGATCCCGATCGGCAATGATTGATCCGACGGTTGCGATCCATCCGATCGGTGATAATACGACGGTTGCGAATGATCCAAGCCATGATCCCAATCGGCGATGATCGATCCGATGGTTGCGATCCATCCGATCGGTGATGATATCCGACGGTTGCGATCGATCCAAGCTATGATCTCGATCGGCGATGATCTACTCGACGGTTGCGATCCATCATGTCGGCGACAATATGACGGTTGCGATCGATCCAAGCCATGATCCCGATCGGCGATGATCGATCCGATGGTCGCGATCCATCCGATCGGCGATGATACAACGGTTGTGATCGATCCAAGCAATGATCCCGATCGGCGATGATCGATCCGACGGTTGCGATCCACCCGATCGGCTATGATCCGATGATTGCGATCGATCCAAGCCATGATCCCGATCGGCGATGATCAATCGAACCATTGCAATCCATCCGATCGGCGACAATCCAACTATTGCGATCGATCCAAGCCATGATCCCGATCGGCGATGATCGATCCGACGGTTGCGATCCATCTGATTGGCGATGATATCCGACTGTTGCGATCGATCCAAGCCATGATCCTGATCGGCGATGATCGATCGGACCATTGCGATCCATCTGATCGTTGATGATCCAGCGATTGCGATCGATCCAAGCCATGATCTCGATCGACTATGATCGATCCGATGGTTGTGATCCATCCGATCGGCGATGATATCCGACGGTAGCAATCGATCAAAGCCATGATCCTGATTGGCGATGATCGATCGAACCATTGTGATCCCTCCGATTGGCGATGATCCAATGGTTGCGATCGATGAAAGCTATGATCCTGATCGGCGATGATCGATCTGATGGTTTTAATCCATCCGATCGATGATGATATCCGGCGGTTGCGATCGATCTAAGCCATGATCCCAATCGTTGATGATCGATCCGATGGTTGTGATCCATCTGATCTACGACGATACGACGGTTGCGATCGATACAAGCCATTTTCCTGATCGGCGATGATCGATCGGACCGTTGCTATCCAACCGATTGGCGACGATCCGATGGTTGCGATCGATACAAGCCATGATTCAGATCGGCGATGATTGATCCAACGGTTGCGATCTATCCGATCGGCAACGATCCAACGGTTGCGATCGATCCAAGCCATGATCCCGATCGGTGATGATCGATCCGACGGCTGCGATCCATCCGATCAGCGACAATGCGATGCTTGCGATCGATCCAAGCCATGATCCTAATCGGCGATGATTGATCGAACGGTTGTGATCCATTCGATCGGCGATGATCCGACGGCTGCGATCGATCCAAGCCATGATCACGATCGGGGATGATCGATCGGACCGTTGTGATCCATCTGATCGGCGACGATCCGATGGTTGCAATCGATCCAAGCCATGATCACGATCGGCGATGATCGATTCGATGGTTACGATCCATTCGATCGGTGATAATATCCAACAGTTGCGATCGATCCAAGCCATGATCCCGATCGGCGACAATCGATCCGATCATTGCGATCCATCCGATGGGCGACGATATCCGACGGTTGCGATCGATCCAAGTCAAGTTCCCGAGCGGCGATGATTGATCCGATGGTTGCGATCCATCCGATCGGTGACGATACGACGGTTGCGATCGATCCAAGCCATGATCCCGATTGGCAATGATCGATCTGATGGTTCCGATGCATCCGATCGGCGATGATATACGACGGTTGTGATCGATCCAAGCCATGATCCTGATCGGCGATGATCGATCCGACGGTTGTGATCCATTCGATCGATGACGATACGACGGTTGCGATCGATCCAAGTCATGATCCCGATCGGCGATGATCGATCCGACTGTTGCGATCCATCCGATCGGTGATGATATCTAATGGTTGCGATCGATCCAAGCCATGATCTCGATCAGCAATGATCGATCCGACGGTTGCGATCCACCCGATCGGCAACGATCTGATTGTTGCGATCGATCCAAGCCATGATCCCGATCGGCAATGATCGATCGAACCGTTGTGATCCATCCGATCAGCGATGATCAAACTGTTGTGATCTATCCAAGCCATGATTCCGATCGGCGATGATTGATCCGATGGTTGCGATCCATCCGATCGGCGATGATATCCGACTATTTTGATCGATCCAAGCCGTGATCCCAATCGGTGATGATCGATCCGACCATTGCGATCCATCCGATCGTTGATGATCCGATGATTGCGATCGATCCAAGCCATGATCCCGATCAGCTATGATCGATCCAAAGGTTGCGATCCATCCGATCAGCGATGATATCCGACGGTAGCGATCGATCCAAGCCATGTTTCCGATCGGACCATTGCGATCACTCTGATCGGCGATGATCTGACGGTTGCGATCGATCCAAGCCATGATCCCGATCAGCGATGATTGATCCGACGGTTTCAATCCATCCGATCGGTGATGATATCCGACGGTTGCGATCGATCCAAGCCATGATCCTGATCGGCGATGATCAATCCGACGGCTGCGTTCCATCCGATTGGCGACGATATGACGGTTGCGATCGATCCAAGCCATTATTATCCCAATCATCGATGATCGATCGGACCATTGCGATCTAACCGATTGGCGATGATTCGGCGGTTGCAATCGATACAAGCCATGATTCCGATCGGCAATGATTGATCCGACGGTTGCGATCCATCTGATCGGCGACGATCCGACGGTTTCGATCGATCCAAGCCATGATCCCGATCGGCGATGATCGATCCGATGGCTGCGATCCATCTGATCAGCAATAATATGACAGTTGCAATCGATCCAAGCCATGATCCCGATCGGCGATGATCGATCGAACCGCTGTGATCCATCCAATCAGCGACGATCAAACTGTTACGATCAATCCAAGCCATGATCCCGATTGGCGATGATTGATCTGACGGTTGCGATCCATCCGATCGGCGATGATATCCGACTATTTCGATCGATCCAAGCCATGATCTCGATCGGCGATGATCGATCGGATCATTGCGATCCATCCGATCGTCGATGATCCGACGATTGCGATCGATCCAAGCCATGATCCCGATCGGCTATGATTGATCCGAAGGTTGCGATCCATCCGATCAGCGATGATATCCGACTGTAGCGATCGATCCAAGCCATGTTCGTGATCGGCGATGATCGATTGGACCGTTGCGATCACTCGATCGGCGGTGATCCGACGGTTGCGATCGATCCAAGCCATGATCCCGATCGGCGATGATCGATCCAACGGTTTCAATCCATCCGATCGGCGACGATATCCGATGGTTGCGATCGATGCAAACCATTATCCTGATCAGCGATGATCGATCCGACGGCTGCATTACATCCGATTGGCGATGATATGACGGTTGCGATCGATCCAAGCCATTATCCAATTCGTCGATGATCGATCGGACCGTTGCGATCCAACCAATCGGCGACGATCCGGCGGTTGCGATCGATACAAGTCATGATTCCGATCGGAGATGATTGATCCGACGGTTGCGATCCATCCGATCGGCGATGATCCAACGGTTGCGATCGATCCAAGCCATGATCC
The DNA here is from genome assembly GCA_900491605.1 of Calamus simplicifolius. Taxonomy (NCBI): domain Eukaryota; kingdom Viridiplantae; phylum Streptophyta; class Magnoliopsida; order Arecales; family Arecaceae; genus Calamus; species Calamus simplicifolius. Next base: position 94,633 of record UESW01004995.1, on the reverse strand, counting down.
CGATCGGCGATGATCGATCCAATGGCTGTGATCCATCTGATCGGCGACAATATGACGGTTGCAATCGATCCAAGCCATGATCCCGATCGGCAATGATCGATCGAACCGTTGTGATCCATCCGATCAGCGACGATCAAACTATTGCGATCGATCCAAGCCATGATCCCAATCGGCAATGATTGATCCGACGGTTGCGATCCATCCGATCGGCGATGATATCCGACTGTTTCGATTGATCCAAGCCATGATCCCGATCGGCGATGATCGATCGGACCGTTGCGATCCATCCGATCGTCGATGATCGGACGATTGCGATCGATCCAAGCCATGATCCCGATCGGCTATGATCGATCCGAAGGTTGCAATCCATCCGATCAGCGATGATATCCGATGGTAGCGATCGATCCAAGCCATGTTTGCGATCGGCGATGATCGATAGGACCGTTGCGATCACTCCGATCGGTGATGATCCGACGGTTGCGATCGATCCAAGCCATGATCCCGATCGGCGATGATATCCGACGGTTGATCGATCCGATCGATCGATCCAAGCCATGATCCCGATCGTCGATGGCTGCGTTCCATCCGATTAGCGATGATATGACCGGTTGCGATCGATCCAAGCTATTATCCCAATCGTCGATGATCGATCAGACCGTTGCGATCCAACCGATCGGCGATGATCTGGCAGTTGCGATCGATACAAGCCATGATTCCGATCGGCGATGTTTGATCCGATGGTTGCGATCCATCCGATCGGTGATGATCCAATGGTTGCAATCGATCCAAGCCATGATCCCGATCGGCAGTGATCGATCCGATGGCTGTGATCCATCCGATCAGTGATAATATGACGGTTGCAATCGATCCAAGCGATGATCCAGATCGGCGATGATTGATCCAACGATTGCGATCCATCCGATCGGTGACGATCCAACGGTTGCGATCGATCAAAGCCATGATCCCGATTGGCGATGATCGATCGGACCGTTGTGATCCATCCGATCGGCAATGATCCGACGGTTGCGATCGATCCAAGCCATGATCCCGAGCGGCGATGATCGATCCGATGGTTTCAATCCATCCAATCAACAATGATATCCGACGGTTGCGATCGATCTAAGCCATGATCCTGATCGGCGATGATTGATCCAACAGTTGCATTCCATCCGATAGGCAAGGATATGACGGTGGCGATCGATCCAAGCCATTATCCCAATCATCGGTGATCGATCGGACCGTTGCGATCCAACCGATCGGCGACAATCCGGCAGTTGCGATCGATACAAGCCATGATTCCGATCGGCGATGATTGATCCGACGGTTGTGATCCATCCAATCGGCGATGATCCAATGGTTGCGATCGATCCAAGCCATGATTCCGATCAGCGATGATCGATCCGATGGCTGCGATCCATCCGATCGGTGACAATATGATGGTTGTAATCGATCCAAGCCATGATCCCGATCAGCAATGATTGATCCGATGATTGCGATCCATCCGATCGGCGATGATCCAACGGTTGCGATCGATCCAAGCCATGATCCCGATTGGCGATGATCGATCGGACCGTTGTGATCCATCCGATCGGCGACGATCCGATGGTTGCGATCGATCCAAGCCATGATCCCGATCGATGATGATTGATCCGATGGTTTCAATCCATTCGATCGACGATGATATCCGATGGTTGCGATCGATCTAAGCCATGATCCCGATCGGCGATGATCGATCCGACGATTGCGATCCATTCGATTGGCGACGATACGATGGTTGCGATCGATCCAAGCCATTATCCCGATCGGCAATGTTCGATCGGACCGTTGCTATCCAACCGATCG
>UESW01004995.1:54054-89536 GCA_900491605.1 Calamus simplicifolius | reverse complement strand
GATGATCGATCCGACGATTGCGATCCATTCGATTGGCGACGATACGATGGTGCGATCGATCCAAGCCATTATCCCGATCGGCAATGTTCGATCGACCGTTGCTATCCAACCGATCGGCGATGATTCGACGATTGCGATCGATACAAGCCATGATCCCGATCGGCGATGATTGATTCGACTGTTGCGATCCATCCAATCGGCGACGATCCAACGGTTGCGATCGATCCAAGCCATGATCCCGATCGGCGATGATCGATCCGACGTCTGCGATCCATCCGATCAACGACAATACGATGGTTGCGATCGATCCAAGCCATGATCCTAATCGGCGATGATTGATCTGACGGTTGCGATCCATCCGATCAGCGACGATCCAACGGTTGCGATCGATCCAAGCCATGATCCTGATCGGCGAGGATCGATCGGACCAATGCAATCCATCCGATCGGTGACAATATTCGACAGTTGCGATCGATCCAAGCCATGATCCTAATCGGCGATGATTGATCGACGGTTGCGATCCATCCGATCAGTGATGATCCAATGGTTGCGATCAATCCAAGCCATGATCCCGATCGGCGAGGATTGATGGGACCAATGCAATCCATCCGATCGGCGACAATATTCAACAGTTGCGATCGATCCAAGCCATGATCCGATCGGCGATGATCGATCTGACGTTGCGATCAATCCGATCGGCGACGTATCCGACGGTTGCGATCGATCCAAGCCATGATCCCGATCAGCGATGATCGATCCGACGGTTGCGATCCATCCGATCAGCGATGATACGACGGTTGCGATCGATCCAAGCGATTATCCCGATTGGCGATGATCGATCGCACCGTTGCAATCCAATCGATCGACGACGATATCTGACGATTGTGATCGATCCAAGCCATGATTTCGATCGGCGATGATCGATCGGACCGTTGCGATCCATCCGATCGGCGATGATCCAACGGTTGCGATCGATCCAAGCCATGATCCCGATCGGCCATGATCGATCCGACGTTGCGATCCATCCGATCGGCGACTATACGACGGTTGCGATCGATCCAAGCCATGATCCCGATCGGCGATGATCGATCCAACGGTTACGATCCATCCGATCGGTGATAATACGACGGTTGCAAATGATCCAAGCCATGATCCCGATCGGCGATGATCGATCCGACGGTTGCGATCCATCCGATCGGCGACGATATCCGACTATTGCGATCCATCCGATCGGTGAGATATCCGATGGTTGCGATCGATCCAAGCCATGATTCCAATCGGCGATGATCGATCCGACGGTTGCGATCCATCCAATCGGCGACGATCCGACAGTTGCGATCGATCCAAGCCATTATCCCGATCGATGATGATCGATCCGACATTGCGATCCATCCGATCGGCTATGATCCGATGGTTGCGATCGATCCAAGCCATGATCTCGATCGGTGATGATCGATCAGACCGTTGCAATCCATCAGATCGGGGACAATATGACGGTTGCGATCGATCCAAGCCATGATCCCGATCGGCGATGATCGATTCGACGGTTGCGATCCATCCGATCGGCGATGATATTCGACGGTAGCAATCGATCCAAGCCATGATCCTGATTGGCGATGATCGATCGGACCATTGCGATCCCTCCGATTGGCGATGATCCGATGGTTGCGATCGATGAAAGCCATGATCCTGATCGGCGATATCGATCCGATGGTTTTAATCCATCCGATCGACGATGATATCCGGCGGTTGCGATCGATCTAAGCCATGATCCCAATCGTTGATGATCGATCCGACGGTTGTGATCCATCTGATCTACGACGATACGACGGTTGCGATCGATCCGAGCCATTTTCCTGATCGGCGATGATCGATCGGACTGTTGCTATCCAATCGATTGGCGACGATCCGACGGTTGCGATCGATACAAGCCATGATTCAGATCGGCGATGATTGATCCAACGGTTGCGATCTATCCGATCGGCGACGATCCAACGGTTGCGATCGATCCAAGCCATGATCCTGATCGGTGATGATCGATCCGACGGCTGCGATCCATCCGATCGGCAACAATGCGATGCTTGCGATCGATCCAAGCCATGATCCTAATCGGCGATGATGATCGAATGGTTTACGATCCATTCGATCGACGATGATCCAACGGCTGCGATCGATCCAAGCCATGATCACGATCGGGGATGATCGATCGGACCGTTGTGATCCATCCGATCGGCGACGATTCGATGGTTGCGATCGATCCAAGCCATGATCACGATCGGCGATGATCGATTCGATGGTTACGATCCATTCGATCGGTGATAATATCCAATAGTTGCGATCGATCCAAGCCATGATCCCGATCGGCGACAATCGATCCGATCATTGCGATCCATCCGATGGGCGACGATATCCGACAGTTGCGATCGATCCAAGTCAAGTTCCCGAGCGGCGATGATTGATCCGATGGTTGCGATCCATCCGATCGGTGATGATACGACGGTTGCGATCGATCCAAGCCATGATCCCGATTGGCAATGATCGATCCGATGGTTCCGATGCATCCGATCGGCGATGATATACGACGGTTGTGATCGATCCAAGCCATGATCCTGATCGGCGATGATCGATCCGACGGTTATGATCCATTCGATCGATGACGATACGACGGTTGCGATCGATCCAAGTCATGATCCCGATCGGCGATGATCGATCCGACTGTTGCGATCCATCCGATCGGTGATGATATCTGACGGTTGCGATCGATCCAAGCCATGATCCCGATCAGCAATGATCGATCCGACGGTTGCGATCCACCCGATCGGCAACGATCCGATTGTTGCGATCGATCCAAGCCATGATCCCGATCGGCAATGATCGATCGAACCGTTGTGATCCATCCGATCAGCGATGATCAAACTGTTATGATCTATCCAAGCCATGATCCCGATCGGCGATGATTGATCCGATGGTTGCGATCCATCCGATCGGCGATGATATCCGACTATTTTGATCGATCCAAGCCATGATCCCAATCGGTGATGATCGATCCGACCGTTGCGATCCATCCGATCGTTGATGATCCGATGATTGCGATCGATCCAAGCCATGATCCCGATCAGCTATGATCGATCCAAAGGTTGCGATCCATCCGATCAGCGATGATATCCGACGGTAGCGATCGATCCAAGCCATGTTCGCGATCGGACCATTGCGATCACTCCGATCGGCGATGATCTGACGATTACGATCGATCCAAGCCATGATCCCGATCGGTGATGATTGATCCGACGGTTTCAATCCATCCGATCGGTGATGATATCCGACGGTTGCGATCGATCCAAGCCATGATCCCGATCGGCGATGATCAATCCGACGGCTGCGTTCCATCCGATTGGCGATGATATGACGGTTGCGATCGATCCAAGCCATTATTATCCCAATCATCGATGATCGATCGGACCATTGCGATCTAACCGATTGGCGATGATTGGCGGTTGCGATCGATACAAGCCATGATTCCGATCGGCAATGATTGATCCGATGGTTGCGATCCATCTGATCGGCGACGATCCGACGGTTTCGATCGATCCAAGCCATGATCCCGATCGGCGATGATCGATCCGATGGCTGCGATCCATCTGATCAGCGATAATATGACAGTTGCAATCGATCCAAGCCATGATCCCGATCGGCGATGATCGATCGAACCGTTGTGATCCATCCAATCAGCGACGATCAAACTGTTACGATCAATCCAAGCCATGATCCCGATTGGCGATGATTGATCTGACGGTTGCGATCCATCCGATCGGCGATGATATCCGACTGTTTCGATCGATCCAAGCCATGATCCCGATCGGCGATGATCGATCGGATCGTTGCGATCCATCCGATCGTCGATGATCCGACGATTGCGATCGATCCAAGCCATGATCCCGATCGGCTATGATCGATCCGAAGGTTGCGATCCATCCGATCAGCGATGATATCCGACTGTAGCGATCGATCCAAGCCATGTTCGCGATCGGCGATGATCGATTGGACCGTTGCGATCACTCCGATCGGCGGTGATCCGATGGTTGCGATCGATCCAAGCCATGATCCCGATCGGCGATGATCGATCCAACGGTTTCAATCCATCCGATCGGCGACGATATCCGATGGTTGCGATCGATGCAAACCATTATCCCGATCAGCGATGATCGATCCGACGGCTGCATTACATCCGATTGGCGATGATATGACGGTTGCGATCGATCCAAGCCATTATCCAATTCGTCGATGATCGATCGGACCATTGCGATCCAACCAATCGGCAACGATCCGGCGGTTGCGATCGATACAAGCCATGATTCCAATCGGAGATGATTGATCCGACGGTTGCGATCCATCCGATCGGCGATGATCCAACAGTTGCGATCGATCCAAGCCATGATCCGATCGGCGATGATCGATCCGATGGCTGTGATCCATCTGATCGGCGACAATATGACGGTTGCAATCGATCCAAGCCATGATCCCGATCGGCAATGATCGATCGAACCGTTGTGATCCATCCGATCAGCGACGATCAAACTGTTGCGATCGATCCAAGCCATGATCCCGATCGGCAATGATCGATCCGACGGTTGCGATCCATCCGATCGGCGATGATATCCGACTGTTTCGATCGATCCAAGCCATGATCCCGATCGGCGATGATCGATCGGACCGTTGCGATCCATCCGATCGTCGATGATCGGACGATTGCGATCGATCCAAGCCATGATCCCGATCGGCTATGATCGATCCGAAGGTTGCAATCCATCCGATCAGCGATGATATCCGACGGTAGCGATCGATCCAAGCCATGTTTGCGATCGGCGATGATCGATAGGACCGTTGCGATCACTCCGATCGGTGATGATCCGACGGTTGCGATCGATCCAAGCCATGATCCCGATCGGCGATGATCGATCCGACGGTTTCAATCCATCCGATCGGCGATAATATCCGACGGTTGCGATCGATCCAAGCCATGATCCCGATCGTCGATGATCGATCCGATGGCTGCGTTCCATCCGATTAGCGATGATATGACCGGTTGCGATCGATCCAAGCTATTATCCCAATCGTCGATGATCGATCAGACCGTTGCGATCCAACCGATCGGTGATGATCCGGCAGTTGCGATCAATACAAGCCATGATTCCGATCGGCGATGTTTGATCCGATGCTTGCGATCCATCCGATTGGTGATGATCCAATGGTTGCAATCGATCCAAGCCATGATCCCGATCAGCAGTGATCGATCCGATGGCTGTGATCCATCCGATCAGTGATAATATGACGGTTGCAATCGATCCAAGCGATGATCCGGATCGGCGATGATTGATCCGACGATTGCGATCCATCCGATCGGTGACGATCCAACGGTTGCGATCGATCAAAGCCATGATCGCGATTGGCGATGATCGATCGGACCGTTGTGATCCATCCGATCGGCAATGATCCGACGGTTGCGATCGATCCAAGCCATGATCCCGAGCGGCGATGATCGATCCGATGGTTTCAATCCATCCAATCAACAATGATATCCGACGGTTGCGATCGATCTAAGCCATGATCCTGATCGGCGATGATTGATCCGACAGTTGCGTTCCATCCGATAGGCAAGGATATGACGGTGGCGATCGATCCAAGCCATTATCCCAATCGTCGATGATCGATCGGACCGTTGCGATCCAACCGATCGGCGACAATCCGGCAGTTGCGATCGATACAAGCCATGATTCCGATCGGCGATGATTGATCCGACGGTTGTGATCCATCCAATCGGCGATGATCCAATGGTTGCGATCGATCCAAGCCATGATTCCGATCAGCGATGATCGATCCGATGGCTGCGATCCATCCGATCGGTGACAATATGATAGTTGTAATCGATCCAAGCCATGATCCCGATCGGCAATGATTGATCCGATGATTGCGATCCATCCGATCGGCGATGATCCAATGGTTGCGATCGATCCAAGCCATAATCCCGATTGGCGATGATCGATCGGACCGTTGTGATCCATCCGATCGGCGACGATCCGATGGTTGCGATCGATCCAAGCCATGATCCCGATCGATGATGATTGATCCGATGGTTTCAATCCATTCGATCGACGATGATATCCGATGGTTGCGATCGATCTAAGCCATGATCCCGATCGGCGATGATCGATCCGACGATTGCGATCCATTCGATTGGCGACGATACGATGGTTGCGATCGATCCAAGCCATTATCCCGATCGGCAATGTTCGATCGGACCGTTGCTATCCAACCGATCGGCGTTGATTCGACGATTGCGATCGATACAAGCTATGATCCCGATCGGCGATGATTGATTCGATTGTTGCGATCCATCCAATCGGCGACGATCCAACGGTTGCGATCGATCCAAGCCATGATCCCGATCGGCGATGATCGATCCGACGTCTGCGATCCATCCGATCAACGACAATACGATGGTTGCGATCGATCCAAGCCATGATCCTAATCGGCGATGATTGATCTGACGGTTGCGATCCATCCGATCGGCGACGATCCAACGGTTGTGATCGATCCAAGCCATGATCCTGATCGGCGAGGATCGATCGGACCAATGCAATCCATCCGATCGGTGACAATATTCGACAGTTGCGATCGATCCAAGCCAAGATCCTAATCGGCGATGATTGATCGACGGTTGCGATCCATCCGATCAGTGATGATCCAATGGTTGCGATCAATCCAAGCCATGATCCCGATCGGCGAGGATCGATGGGACCAATGCAATCCATCCGATCGGCGACAATATTCGACAGTTGCGATCGATCCAAGCCATGATTCCGATCAGCGATGATCGATCTGATCGTTGCGATCTATCCGATCAGCGACGGTATCCGACGGTTGCGATCGATCCAAGCCAAGATCCCGAGCGATGATGATCGATCCGACGGTTGCGATCCATCCGATCAGCGATGATACGACGGTTGCGATCGATCCAAGCGATTATCCCGATCGGCGATGATCGATCGCACCGTTGCAATCCAATCGATCGACGACGATATCTGACGATTGTGATCGATCCAAGCCATGATCCCGATCGGCGATGATCAATCGGACCGTTGCGATCCATCCGATCGGCAATGATCCAACGGTTGCGATCGATCCAAGCCATGATCCCGATCGGCCATGATCGATCCGACAGTTGCGATCCATCCGATCGGCGACTATACGACGGTTGCGATCGATCCAAGCCATGATCCCGATCGGCGATGATTGATCCAACGGTTACGATCCATCCAATCGGCGATAATACGACGGTTGCGAATGATCCAAGCCATGATCCCGATCGGCGATGATCGATCCGACGGTTGATCCATCAGATCGGCGACGATATCCGACTATTGCGATCCATCCGATCGGTGATGATATCCGATGGTTGCGATCGATCCAAGCCATGATTCCAATCGGCGATGATCGATCCGACGGTTGCGATCCATCCAATCGGCGACGATAGCCGATGGTTGCGATCGATCCAAGCCATTATCCCGATCGATGATGATCGATCCGACAGTTGCGATCCACCCGATCGGCTATGATTCGATGGTTGCGATCGATCCAAGCCATGATCTCGATCGGTGATGATCGATCGGACCGTTGCGATCCATCAGATCGGCGATAATATGACGGTTGCGATCGATCCAAGCCATAATCCCGATCGGCGATGATCGATTCGACGGTTGCGATCCATCCGATCGGCGATGATATTTGACGGTAGCAATCGATCCAAGCCATGATCCTGATTGGCGATGATCGATCGGACCATTGCGATCCCTCCGATTGGCGATGATCCGATGGTTGCGATCGATGAAAGCCATGATCCTGATCGGCGATAATCGATCCGATGGTTTTAATCCATCCGATCGACGATGATATCCGGCGGTTGCGATCGATCTAAGCCATGATCCCAATCGTTGATGATCGATCCGACGGTTGTGATCCATCTGATCTACGACGATACGACGGTTGCGATCGATCCGAGCCATTTTCCTGATCGGCGATGATCGATCGGACTGTTGCTATCCAACCGATTGGCGACGATCCGACGGTTGCGATCGATACAAGCCATGATTCAGATCGGCGATGATTGATCCAACGGTTGCGATCTATCCGATCGGCGACGATCCAACGGTTGCGATCGATCCAAGCCATGATCCCGATCGGTGATGATCGATCCGACGGCTGCGATCCATCCGATCGGCAACAATGCGATGCTTGCGATCGATCCAAGCCATGATCCTAATTGGCGATGATTGATCGAATGGTTGCGATCCATTCGATCGACGATGATCCAACGGCTGCGATCGATCCAAGCCATGATCACGATCGGGGATGATCGATCGGACCGTTGTGATCCATCCGATCGGCGACGATTCGATGGTTGCGATCGATCCAAGCCATGATCACGATCGGCGATGATCGATTCGATGGTTACGATCCATTCGATCGGTGATAATATCCAACAGTTGCGATCGATCCAAGCCATGATCCCGATCGGCGACAATCGATCCGATCATTGCGATCCATCCGATGGGCGATGATATCCGACGGTTGCGATCGATCCAAGTCAAGTTCCCGAGCGGCGATGATTGATCCGATGGTTGCGATCCATCTGATCGGTGACGATACGACGGTTGCGATCGATCCAAGCCATGATCCCGATCGGCAATGATCGATCCGATGGTTCCGATGCATCCGATCGGCGATGATATACGATGGTTGTGATCGATCCAAGCCATGATCCTGATCGGCGATGATCGATCCGACGGTTGTGATCCATTCGATCGATGACGATACGACGGTTGCGATCGATCCAAGTCATGATCCCGATCGGCGATGATCGATCCGACTATTGCGATCCATCCGATCGGTGATGATATCTGACGGTTGCGATCGATCCAAGCCATGATCCCGATCAGCAATGATCGATCCGACGGTTGCGATCCACCCGATCGGCAACGATCCGATTATTGCGATCGATCAAAGCCATGATCCCGATCGGCAATGATCGATCGAACCGTTGTGATCCATCCGATCAGCGATGATCAAACTGTTGTGATCTATCTAAGCCATGATCCCGATCGGCGATGATTGATCCGATGGTTGCGATCCATCCGATCGGCGATGATATCCGACTATTTTGATCGATCCAAGCCGTGATCCCAATCGGTGATGATCGATCCGACCGTTGCGATCCATCAGATTGGCGACAATATGACGGTTGCGATCGATCCAAGCCATGATCCGGATCGGCGATGATCGATTCGATGGCTGCGATCCATCCGATCGGCGACAATATGACGGTTGCAATCGATCCAAGCCATGATCCCGATCGGCGATGATTGATCTGACGATTGCGATCCATCCGATCGGCGACGATCCAACGGTTGCGATCGATCCAAGCCATGATCCCGATTGGCGATGATCGATCGGACCGTTGCGATCCATCCAATCGGTGATGATCCGACGGTTGCGATCGATCCAAGCCAACATCCCGATCGGCGATGATCGATCCGACTGTTTCAATCCATCCAATCGACGATGATATCCGACGGTTGCGATCGATCAAGCCATGATCCCGATCGGCGATGATTGATCCGATGGTTGTGTTCCATCCGATAGGCGAGGATATGACTGTTGCGATCGATCCAAGCCATTATCCCAATCGTCGATGATCGATCAGACCGTTGCGATCCAACCGATCGGCGATGATTCGGCAGTTGCGATCGATACAAGCCATGATTCCGATCAGCGATGATTGATCCGACGGTTGCGATCCATCATATCGGCGATGATCCAACGGTTGCGATCGATCCAAGCCATGATCCCGATCGGTGATGATCGATCCGACTGTTGCGATCCATCCGATCGGTGATGATATCCGATGGTTGCGATCGATCGAAGCCATGATCCCAATCGCGATGATCGATCCAACTATTGCGATCCACCCGATCGACGATGATCCAATGGTTGTGATCGATCCAAGCCATGATCCCGATTGGTGATGATCGATCGGACTGTTGCGATCCATCCGATCGGCGATGATCCGATGGTTGCGATCGATCCAAGCCATGATCTCGATCGGCGATGATCGATCCGACGGTTTCAATCCATCCGATCGACGATGATATCCGATGGTTGCGATCGATCTAAGCCATGATCCCGATCGGTGATGATCGATTCGACGGTTGCGATCCATTCGATTGGCGATGATACGACGGTTGTGATCGATCCAAGCCATTATCCCGATCGGCAATGTTCGATCGGACCGTTGCTATCCAATCGATCAGCGATGATCCGGCGGTTGCTATCGATACAAGCTATGATCCCGATCGGCGATGATTGTCCGGCTGTTGCGATCCATTCGATCAGTGACAATCCAACTGTTGCGATCAATCCAAGCCATGATCCCGATCAACGATGATCGATCCGGTGTCGGCGATCCATCGGATCAACGATAATACGATGGTTGCGATCGATCCAAGCCATGATCCTAATCGGCGATGATTGATCCGACGGTTGCAATCCATCCGATCGGCAACGATCCAACGGTTGCGATCGATCCAAGCCATTATCCAGATCGGCGATGATCGATCGGAGCATTGTGATCCATCCGATCGGCGATGATCCGACGGTTGCGATCGATCCAAGCCATGATCACGATCGGCGATGATCGATTCGACGATTGCGATCCATCCGATCGGCGATAATATTTGACAGTTGCGATCGATCCAAGCCATGATCCCGATCGGCGATGATCGATCCGATCGTTGCGATCTATCCAATCGGCGACGGTATCCGATGGTTGCGATCGATCCAAGCCAAGATCCCGAGCGGCGATGATCGATCCGACGGTTGTGATCCATCCGATCGGCGATCATACGACGGTTGCGATCGATCCAAGCCATTATCTCGATCGGCGATGATTGATCCGACGGTTGCGATCCATCCGATCGGCGACGATATCCAATGGTTGCAATCGATCCAAGCCCTAATCCGATCGGCGATGATCGATTCGATGGTTGCGATCCATCCGATCGGTGACATTACGATGGTTGCGATCGATCCAAGCCATGATCCCGATCGGCGATGATCGATCCAACGGTTGCGATCCATCCGATCGGTGACGATATCCGACGGTTGCGATCGATCCAAGACATGATCTCGATCGGCGATGATCGATCCGACAGTTGCGATCCACCCGATCGGCAATGATCCGATGGTTGCGATTGATCCAAGCCATGATCCCGATCGGCGAGGATCGATCGGACCGTAGCGATCCATCCGATCTGCGACGATCCAACTATTCGATCGGAGATGATATCCGATTGTTGCGATCGATCCAAGCCATGATCCCGATCGGCAATGATCGATCCGACAGTTGCGATCCATCCGTTCGGCGACGATATCCGACGGTTGCGATCCATCCGATGGGTGATGATATCCCACGGTTGCAATCGATCCAAGCCATGATCCTGATCGGCGATGATCGATCGGACCGTTGCGATCCATCCAATAGGCGACGATCCGATTGTTGCGATCGATCCAAGCCATGATCCCGGATCGGCGATGATCGATCGGACTGTTGCGATCCAACCGATCGGCGACGATACGATGGTTGCAAGCGATCCAAGCCATGATCCCGATCCGCAATGATCGATCGGACCATTGCGATCCATCCGATCGGCGACGCTCTGACCATTGCGACCAATCCAAGCCATGATCCCAATCGGCGATTATCAATCTGGCGGTAGCGATCCATCCGATCGGCGATGATATCCGACGGTTGCGATGATCCAAGCCATGATCCCGATTGGCGATAATTGATCCGACCGTTGTGATCCATCCGATCGGCGACAATATCCGATGGTTGCGATCGATCCAAGTCATGATCCCGATCAGTGATGATCGATCGGAGCGTTGTGATCCATCCGATCAGCGACGATCCGACGGTTATGATCGATCTAAGCCATGATCTTGATCGGCGATGATCGATCCTACGGTTGCGATCCATCCGATCGGCATCGATATCCGACGGTTGCAATCGATCCAAGCCATGATCCCGATCGGCAATGATCAATCCGACGGTTGCGATCCATCCGATCGGCGACAATATCCGACGGTTGCGATCAATCCAAGCCATGATCCTGATCGGCGATGATCATTCCGATGGTTGCGATCCATCCGATCGGCGACAATACGACGGTTGCGATCGATCCAAGCCATGAACCCGATCGGCAATGATCGATCCGACGGTTGCGATCCATTCGATCGGCGACGATATCCGATGGTTGCGATCAATCCAAGCCATGATCCCGATCGACGATGATCGATGATCCGATGGTTGCGATCCATCCGATCGGCGATATCCGACAATTGCGATAGATCCAAGTCATGAACCCGATCGGTAATGATCGATCGGACCGTTGCGATCTATCCGATCGGCAACGCTCCGACGGTTGCTATCGATCCAAGCCATGATCCCGATCAACGATGATCGATCGGACCGTTGCAATCTATCCGATCAGCGACGGTCCGATGGTTGTGATCGATCCAAGCCATGATCCTGATCGGCGATGATCGATCGGACCCTTGCGATCCATCCGATTGGCAATAATATCCAATGGTTGTGATCGATCCAAGCCATGATCTCGATCGGCGATGATCGATCCAACGGTTGCGATCCATCTGATCGGTGACGATACGACAGTTGTGATCCATCCAAGCCATGATCCCGATCAGCAACGATATCCGATGGTTGCGATCCATCCGATGAGTGACGATATCCCACGGTTGCGATCGATCCAAGCCATGATCCTGATCGGCGATGATCGATCCAACAGTTGCGATCCATCCGATAGGCGACGATCCGATGGTTACGATCAATCCAAGCCATGATCCTGATCGGCGATGATCGATCGGACTGTTGCGATCCAACCGATCGGCGACGATACGATGGTTGCGAGCGATCCAAGCCATGATCCCGATCCGCAATGATCGATCGGACCATTGCGATCCATTCGATCGGCGAAGCTCTGACCGTTGCGACCAATCCAAGCCATGATCTCGATCGGCCATGATCGATCCGACGGTTGCGATCCATCTGATCGGCGTTGATATCCGATGGTTGCGATCGATCCAAGCCATGATCCCGATCAGCGATGATCGATTGGACCGTTGCGATCCATCCGATCAGCAACGATCTGACGGTTGCGATCGATCCAAGCCGATCGGGTATGATCGATCCGATGGTTGTGATCCATCCGATCGGCAATGGTATCCGACGGTTGCAATCGATCCAAGCCATGATCCCGATGGGCGATGATCGATCGGACCATTGCAATCCATCCGATCGGCGATGGTCCGACGGTTGCGATCGATCCAAGCCATGATCCTGATTGGCGATGATCAATTGGACTGTTGCGATCCATCTGATCAGTAACGATATCCAACAGTTGTGATCGATCCAAGCCATGATCTCGATCGGCGATGATCGATCCGACGGTTGCGATCCATCCGATCGGTGATGATATCCGACAGTTGCGATCCATCCGATGGGCGATGATATCCTACGGTTGCGATAGATCCAAGCCATGATCCTAATCGGCGATGATCGATCGGACCGTTGCGATCTATCTGATAGGTGACGATCCGATTACTGCGATCGATCCAAGCCATGATCTCGATCGGCGATGATCGATCGGACTGTTGCGATCCAACCGATTGGCAACGATGCGACGGTTGCGAGTGATCCAAACCATGATCCCGATCTGCAATGATCGATCGGACCATTGCGATCCATCCGATCGGCGATACTCTGACCGTTGTGACCAATCCAAGCCATGATCCCGATCGGCGATGATCGATCCGACGGTTGCGATCCATCTGATCGGCGTTGATATCCGATGGTTGCGATCGATCCAAGCCATGATCCCGATCAGCGATGATCGATTGGACCGTTGCGATCCATCCGATCAGCGACGATCTGACGGTTGCGATCGATCCAAGCCATGATCCTGATCGGGTATGATCGATCCGATGGTTGCGATCCATCCGATCGGCAATGGTATCCGACGGTTGCAATCGATCCAAGCCATGATCCCGATGGGCGATGATCGATCGGACCGTTGCAATCCATCCGATCGGCGACGGTTTGACGGTTGCGATCGATCCAAGCCATGATCCTGATTGGCGATGATCAATTGGACTGTTGCGATCCATCTGATCAGCAACGATATCCAACTGTTGTGATCGATCCAAGCCATGATCCCAATCGGCGATTATCGATCCGGCGGTAGCGATACATCCGATCGGCGATGATATCCGATGGTTGCGATCGATCCAAGCCATGATCCCAATCGACGAAGATCGATCGAACTGTTGCGATCCAACTGATCGGCGACGATACGACGATTGCTAGCGATCCAAGCCATGATCCTAATCTGTAATGATCGATCGGACCATTGCGATCCATCCGATCGGCGACGCTCTGACCATTGCAACCAATCCAAGCCATGATACCGATCGGCGATGATCGATCCGACGGTAGCGATCCATCCGATCGGTAATGATATCCGATGGTTGCGATCGATCCAAGCCATGTTCTCGATCGGCGATGATTGATCCGACCGTTGCGATCTATCCGACGGTTGTGATCGATCCAAGCCATGATCTCGATATGCGATGATCGATCCGACGGTTGCGATCCATTCAATCGGTGACTATACGATGGTTGCGATCGATCCAAGCCATGATCCCGATCAGCGATGATCGCTCCGACGATTATGATCCATCCGATCGGTGACAATACGATGATTGCGAACGATCCAAGCCATGATCCCGATCCGCGATGATCGATTCGACGGTTGCGATACATCCGATCGGTGACGATATCCGACGGTTGCGATCGATCTAAGCCATGATCCCGATCGGCGATGATCATTTCAACGGTTGTGATCCATCCGATTGACGATAATACGACGATTGCGATTGATCTGAGCCATGAACCTGATCGGCGATGATTGATCCGACGGTTGCGATCCATCCGATTGGTGATGATATCCGACGGTTGCGATCGATCCAAGTCATGATCTCGATCAGAATGATCGATCGAACCATTACGATCCATTCGATCGGCAATGCTCCAACGGTTGCTATCGATCCAAGCCATGATCCCGATCGGCGATGATCGATCGGACCGTTGCAATCCATCCGATCGTTGATGATCCGACGATTGCGATCGATCCAAGCCATGATCCCGATCGGTGATGATCGATCCGATGGTTGCCATCCATCCGATCGTCGATGATATCCGATGGTTGTGAGCAGTCCAAGCCATGATCCCGATCGGCGATGATCGATTGGACCATCCGATCGTCAACGATCCGATGGTTGCGATCAATCCAAGACATGATCCCGATCGGCGATGATCGATCTGACGATTGCGATCGATCCAAGCCATGATCTCGATCAGAATGATCGATCGAACTGTTGCGATCCATCCGATCGGCGACAATACAACGGTTGCGATCGATCCATGCCATGAACCTGATCAGCGATGATCGATCCGACGATTGCGATCCATCCGATTGGCGACGATATTCGACGGTTACGATCGATCCAAGCCATGATCTCGATCAGAATGATCGATCGGACCATTGCGATCCATCCGATCGGCAAAGCTCCGATGGTTGCGATCGATCCAAGCCATGGCTTGGATCGATCGGAGCGTTGTGATCCATCCGATCAGCGACGATCCGACGGTTGTGATCGATCTGAGCCATGATCTTGATCGGCGATGATTGATCCTACGGTTGCGATCCATCCGATCGGCATCGATATCCGACGGTTGCGATCGATCCAAGCCATGATCCCGATCGGCAATGATCGATCCGACGGTTACGATCCATCCGATCGGTGACGATATCCGATGGTTGCGATCAATCCAAGCCATGATCCTGATCGGCGATGATCATTCCGATGGTTGCGATCCATCCGATCAGCGACAATACAACGGTTGCGATCGATCCAAGCCATAAACCCGATCGGCAATGATCGATCCGACGGTTGCGATCTATCCGATCGGCGACGATATCCGATGGTTGCGATCGATCCAAGCCATGATCCCGATCGATGATGATCGATCCGATGGTTGCGATCCATTCGATCGGCGATATCCGACAATTGTGATAGATCCAAGTCATGAACCCGATCAGTAATGATCGATCGGACCGTTGCGATCTATCCGATCGGCAACGCTCCGACGGTTGCTATCGATCCAAGCCATGATCCCGATCGACGATGATCGATCGGACCGTTGCGATCTATCCGATCAGCGACGGTCCGATGGTTGCGATCGATCCAAGCCATGATCCCGATCGGCGAAGATCGATCGGACCCTTGCGATCCATCCGATGGGAAACAATATCCAACGGTTGCGATCGATCCAAGCCATGATCTCGATCGGCGATGATCGATCCAACGGTTGCGATCCATCTGATCGGCGACGATACGACAGTTGTGATCCATCCAAGCCATGATCCCGATCGGCAATGATATCCGATGGTTGCGATCCATCCGATGAGCGATGATATCCCACGGTTGCGATCGATCCAAGCCATGATCCTGATCGGCGATGATCGATCCAACGGTTGTGATCCATCCGATAGGCGACGATCCGATGGTTACGATCAATCCAAGCCATGATCCCGATCGGCGATGATCGATCGGACTGTTGCGATCCAATCGATCGGCGACGATACGATGGTTGCGAGCGATCCAAGCCATGATCCCGATCCGCAATGATCGATCGGACCATTGCGATCCATTCGATCGGCGACGCTCTGACCGTTGCGACCAATCCAAGCCATGATCTCGATCGGCGATGATCGATCCGACGGTTGCGATCCATCTGATCGGCGTTGATATCCGATGGTTGCGATCGATCCAAGCTATGATGCCGGTCAGCGATGATCGATTGGACCGTTGCGATCCATCCGATCAGCGACGATCTGACGGTTGCGATCGATCCAAGCCATGATCCTGATCGGCTATGATCGATCCGATGGTTGCGATCCATCCAATCGGCAATGATATCCGACGGTTGCAATCGATCCAAGCCATGATCCCGATCGGTGATGATTGATCAGACCGTTGCAATCCATCCCCGATCGGCGACGGTCCGACGGTTGCGATCTATCCAAGCCATGATCCTAATTGGCAATGATCAATTGGACCGTTGCGATCCATCTGATCAGCAACGATATCCAACAGTTGTGATCGATCCAAGCCATGATCTCGATCGGCGATGATCGATCCGATGGTTGCGATCCATCCGATCGGTGATGATATCTGACAGTTGCGATCCATCCGATGGGCGATGATATCCCACGGTTGTGATAGATCCAAGCCATGATCCTAATCGGCGATGATCGATCAGACCATTGCGATCTATCCGATAGGCGACGATCCGATTTCTGCGATCGATCTAAGCCATGATCTTGATCGGCGATGATCGATCGGACTGTTGCGATCCAACCGATCGGCAACGATACGACAGTTGCGAGCGATCCAAACCATGATCCCGATCTGCAATGATCGATCGGACCATTGCGATCCATCCGATCGGCGATGCTCTAACCGTTGCGACCAATCCAAGCCATGATCCCGATCGGCGATTATCGATCCGGCGGTAGCGATACATCCGATCGGCGATGATATCCGATGGTTGCGTTCGATCCAAGCCATGATCCCGATCGGCAATGATTGATCCGACCGTTGCGATCCATCTGATCGGCGACGATATCCGACGGTTGCGATTGATCCAAGCCATGATCTCGATCAAAATGATCGATCGAACTGTTGCGATCCATCCAATCGGCGACAATACGATGGTTGCGATCAATCCATGCCATGAACCCGATCAGCGATGATCGATCCGACAGTTACGATCCATCCGATTGGCAACGATATTCGACGGTTGCGATCGATCCAAGCCATGATCTCGATCAGAATGATCGATTGGACCATTGCGATCCATCCGATCGTCAATGCTCCGACGGTTGCTATCGATCCAAGCCATGATCACGATCGGCGTTGATCAATTAGACCGTTGCGATCCATTTGATCGTTGATGATCCGACGATTGCGATCGATCCAAGCCATGATCCCGATCGGTGATGATCGATCCGACAGTTGCGATCCATCCGATCGTCGATAATATCCGATGGTTGCAAGTGATCCAAGCCATGATCCCGATCCGCAATGATCGATCGGACCATTGCGATCCATCCAATCGGCGATGCTCTGACCATTGCGACCAATCCAAGCCATGATCCCAATCGGCGATTATCGATCTGGCGGTAGCGATACATCCGATCGGCGATGATATCCGATGGTTGCGATCGATCCAAGCCATGATCCTGATCGGCGGTAATTGATTCGACCGTTGCGATCCATCCGATCGGCGACGATATCCGACGATTGCGATCGATCCAAGCCATGATCTCGATCAAAATGATCGATCGAACCGTTGCGATCCATCCGATCGGCGACAATACGACGGTTGCGATCGATCCATGCCATGAACCCGATCGGCGATGATCGATCCGACGGTTGCGATCCATCCAATTGGCGACGATATTCGACGGTTGCGATCGATCCAAGCCATGATCTCGATCAGAATGATCGATCGGACCGTTGCGATCCATCCGATCGGCAACGCTCCGACGGTTGCTATCGATCCAAGCCATGATCCCGATTGGCGATGATCAATCAGACCGTTGCGATCCATTCGATTGTTGATGATCCGACGATTGCGATCGATCCAAGCCATGATCCCGATCGGCGATGATCGATCTGACAGTTGCGGTCCATCCGTTCGGCGACGATATCCGACGGTTGCGATCCATCCGATGGGTGACGATATCCCACGGTTGCAATCGATCCAAGCCATGATCCTGATCGGCGATGATCGATCGGACCGTTGTGATCCATCGTCGATCGGGATCATGGCTTGGATCGATCGCAACCATCGGATATCATCACCGATCGGATGGATCGCAACCGTCAGATCGATCGTTGTCGATCGAGTTCATAGCTTGGATCGATCACAACCGTCGTATTATCGCCGATCGGATGGATCGCAACCATCGGAATGATCATCGCCGATCAGGATCATGGCTTGGATCGATCGCAACCGTCGGATATCGTTGCCGATCGGATGGATTGCAACTGTCGGATCGATCATTGTCGATCGGGATCATGGCTTGGATCGATCGCAACCGTCGGATATCGACGCCGATCGGATGGATCACAACCGTAGGATCGATCATCGCCGATCAGGATTATGGCTTGGATCGATCGCAATCATCGGACCGTCACCGATCAGATGGATCTCAACGCTTCGATCGATCATCGCTGATCAGGATCATGGCTCGGATCGATTGCAACCGTCGGATATCATCACCGATCGGATGGATCGCAACGGTCGGATCAATCATTACCAATCGGGATCATGGCTTGGATCGATCGCAACCGTCGGATATCGTCACCGATCATATGGATCGCTACCGCTGGATCGATAATCGCCGATCGGGATCAAGGCTTGGATTGGTCGCAACGGTCAAGCGTCGCCGATCGAATGGATCGCAATGGTCCGATCGATCATTGCGGATCGGGATCATGGCTTGGATCGCTCGCAACCATCGTATCATCGCCGATCGATTGGATCGCAACAGTCCGATCGATCATCGCCGATCGGGATCATGGCTTGGATTGATCGTAACCATCGGATCATCGCCTATCGGATGGATCGCAACCGTTGGATCGATCATTGCCGATCAGGATCATGGCTTGGATCGATAGCAACCATGGGATATCGTCGCTCATTGGATGGATCGCAACCGTCGGATATCGTTGCCGATCGGGATCATGGCTTGGATGGATCACAACTATCGTATCGTCGCCGATCAGATGGATCGCAACCGTTGGATCGATCATCGCCGATCGAGATCATGGCTTGGATCGATCACAACCGTTGGATATTGTTGCCAATCGGATGGATCGCAAGGGTCCGATCGATCATCGCCGATCAGGATCATGGCTTGGATCGATCGCAACCATCGAACCGTCGCTGATCGGATAGATCGCAACGGTCCGATCGATCATCGTCAATCGGGATCATGGCTTGGATCGATAGCAACCGTCGGAGCGTTGCCAATCGGATAGATCGCAACGGTCCGATCGATCATTACTGATCGGGTTCATGACTTGGATCTATCGCAATTGTCGGATATCGCCGATCGGATGGATCACAACCATCGGATTGATCATCGTCGATCGGGATCATGGCTTGGATCGATCGCACCATCGGATATCGTCGCCGATCGGATGGATCGCAACCGTCGGATCGATCATTGTCGATCGGGTTCATGGCTTGGATCGATCGCAACCGTCGTATTGTCGCCGATCGAATGGATCGCAACCATCAGAATGATCATCGCCGATCAGGATCATGGCTTGGATTGATCGCAACCGTCGGATATCGTCGCTGATCGGATGGATCGCAACTGTCGGATCGATATTGCCGATCGGGATCATGGCTTGGATCGATCGCAACCATCGGATATCGATGCCGATCGGATGGATCGCAACCGTAGGATCAATCATCGCCGATCGAGATCATGGCTCAAATCAATCACAACCGTCGGATCGTCGCTGATCGGATGGATCACAACGCTCCGATCGATCATCACTGATTGGGATCATGGCTTGGATCGATCGCAACCGTCGGATATCGTCGCCGATCGGATGGATCGCAACGGTCGGATCAATTATCGCCGATCGGGATCATGGCTTGGATCGATCGCAATCGTCGGATATCATCGCCGATCGGATGGATCGCTACCGCCAGATTGATAATCGCCGATTGGGATCATGGCTTGGATTGATCGCAATGGTCAGAGCATCGCCGATCGGATGGATCGCAATGGTCCGATTGATCATTGCGGATCAGGATCATGGCTTGGATCGCTTGCAACCGTCGTATCATCGCCGATCGGTTGGATCGCAACAGTCCGATCGATCATCGCCGATCCGGGATCACATCGACGATGATCGATCCGATGGTTGCGATCCATTCGATCGGTGACGATATCCGACAATTGCGATAGATCCAAGCCATGAACCCGATCAATAATGATCGATCGGACCATTGCGATCTATCTGATCGGCAACGCTCCGACGGTTGCTATCGATCCAAGCTATGATCCCGATCGACGATTATCGATCAAACCATTGCGATCTATCCGATCGGCGACGGTCGGATGGTTGCGATCGATCCAAGCCATGATCCCGATCAGCGATGATCGATCGGACCCTTGCGATCCATCCGATTGGCAACAATATCCAATGGTTGCGATTGATCCAAGCCATGATCTCGATCGACGATGATCGATCCAACGGTTGCGATCCATCTAATCGGCGACGATACGATAGTTGTGATCCATCAAAGCCATGATCCCGATCGGCAACGATATTCGACGGTTGCGATCCATCCGATGAGGGACGATATCTCACGGTTGCGATCGATCCAAGCCATGATCCTGATCGGCGATGATCGATCCGACGGTTGCGATCCATCTGATAGGCGACGATCCGATGGTTGCGATCAATCCAAGCCATGATCCCGATCGGCGATGATCGATTGGACTGTTGCGATCCAACCGATCGGCGACGAAACAATGGTTGCGAGCGATCCAAGCCATGATCCCGACCCGCAATGATCGATCGGACCATTGCGATCCATTCGATCGGCGACGCTCTGACCGTTGCGACCAATCCAAGCCATGATCCCGATCGGCGATTATCGATCCGGCGGTAGCGATCCATATGATCGGTGACGATATCCGACGGTTGCGATCGATCCAAGCCATGATCCCGATTGGTGATGATTGATCCGACCGTTGCAATCCATCCGATCGGTGATGATATCCGACGATTGCAATCGATCTGAGCCATGATCCTGATCAGCGATGATCGATCGAAGCGTTGCGATCCATCCGATCGGTGATGGTCCGATGGTTGCGATCGATTCAAGCCATAATTCCGATCGGCGATGATCGATCCTACGGTTGTGATCCATACGATCGGCATCAATATCCGACGGTTGCGATCGATCCAAGCCATGATTTCAATCGGCGATGATCGATCCGATGGTTTGGATCCATCCGATCGGCGATGATATCCGACGGTTGCGATCGATCCAAGCCATGATCCCATTGGTGATGCTCGATCCGACAGTTACGATCCATTCGATCGGCGATTATATCCGATGGTTGCGATCGATCCAAGCCATGATCTCGACAGGCAATGATCGATTTGACCGTTGCGATCCATCTGATCGGCGACGATCCGAATGTTTCGATCAATCCAAGCCATGATCACGATTGGTGATGATCGAGATGACGATTACGATCCATCCGATCGGCGACGATATACGACAGTTACGATCGATCCAAGCCATGATCTCGATCGGCTATGATCGATCCGACCGTTGTGATCCATCCGATCGGCGATGATATCCGACGGTTGTGATCGATCCAAGCCATTATCCAGATCAGCGATGATCGATCCGAGCATTGCGATCCATCTGATAGGCGTCGATCCGACGGTTGTGATCGATCCAAGACATGATCCGATCGACGATGATCGATCCGACGATTGCGATCCATCGGATCGGCGATGATATCCAAAGGTTGCGATCGATCCAAGCCAATATCCTGATCAGCGATGATTGATATGACGATGGCGATCCATCCGATCGGCGTCAATCCGACAGTTGCGATCGATACAAGCCATGATCCCGATCGACGATGCTCAATCCGACGGTTGCGATCGATTCGATCAGCGATGATATCCGACGGTTGCGATCGATCCAAGCCATGATACCGATCGGTGATGATCGATCGAACCATGACAATCCATCCGATCGGTGACGATCCAATCATTGCGATCGATCCAAGCCATGATCACGATCGGCGATGATCGATCCGACGGTTGCGATCCATCTGATCAGCGACGATATCCGATGGTTGCGATCGATCCATGCCAAAATCCCGATCGGCGATGATCGATCCGACCGTTGTGATCCATCCGATCGGCGACAATATCCGATGGTTGTGATTGATCCAAGCCAAGATCCGATTGGCGATGATCGATCCGACGGTTGCGATCGATCCGATCGGTGACGATATCCGATGGTTGCGATCGATCCAAGCCATGATCCCGATCGGCGATGATCGATCCGACTATTGCGATCCATCGATCGGCGACGATATCCGACAGTTGCTAGCGAACCAAGCCATGATCCCGATTAGCGATGATCGATTGGACCATTGTGATCCATCCGATCAGCGATGATCCGACGGTTGTGATCGATTCAAGCATGATCCCGATCGGCGATATTCGTTTTGACGGTTTCAATCAATCCGATCGGCGACGATATCCTACGGTTGCGATCGATCCAAGCCATTATCCCGATCGGCGATGATCGATCCGACGGTTGCGATCCATCCGATGGCGATGATACGACGGTTGCGATCGATCCAAGTCATTACCCCGATTGGCGATGATCGATCGGACGGTTGTGATCCAACCGATCGGCGATGCTCCGACGGTTGCTATCGATCCAAGCCATGATCACGATCAGCGATGATCGATCGGACCATTGCGATCCATCCGATCGTCGATGATCCGACGATTGCGATCGATCCAAGCCATGATCCCGCTCGGTGATGATCGATCCGACGGTTGCGATCCATCCGATCGGCGATGATATCCGACGGTTGCGATCGATCCAAGCCATGATCCGGATCGGAGAGGGGATGGGAGCTTCTCTCTCTAGGATTTTGCTCTCCTTCTCCCGTTCCCTCGTCTCTGTCCTTTGAGCTGGTCTTCTAGGTTTTCGGCATGGAGCTTGGTCGTCTTTGTGCCCTCAGCTCTCAGGACCCCTGCTGTCCTCTTCCGGTGTGTTCCAAGGGAGGGTTATGTCCGGATGAGATTGCTCCGGTTGCCTCATCTGTTCCTAAACTTCCTGCTGGCTCTTGTCTTCCGCTGGATGAGATCGTCTCTGCTTCCGACCATGTCTCCGTCTCTGCTTCCGCTGGAGGGTTATGCCCGGATGAGATCGTCTCCTCTGTCCCCTCCAAGGCGTCTCCGAGCGTCTCCGTCTCCTTCCACTCATCCTCTTCGGCTGGTGCTGCTCCTGTTTGTTCTATTGCCGGAGTGTTTCCGTCTGGGGAGGTCCCCTGCAAGCAGGGATGCTTCTCTGACTGCTTCTATTCCTCTTCGTCCGCTAAGCTCTCGTCTGCCGTGATTCATGCTATGGCTTGGGGACTCGTCTCTTTGTTTTCGGTGATGGTGGAGCTCCTCCTTCTTCCGGCAATCAGGTTCTGGTGAAGCCTTTTTGCCCGGTCCATGCTGCCTGTTCCGAGCGGACTGTTGGTCCTTGCTCTGCTCCGAGTGGCGCTCCTAAGGTACCCGATTCCTCTCCTTTGCCATGTCACTCAAATTTCGAATTTAGTTCGTCAATGTTCCCGCCGCTTCAGTCCAACTCAGCTCCCTTGGAGATTACCCCTCCGGCTCAACCATTGGACCTTCATGGCGTCTCCTGTGATCTAAATGTGGCAAAGGGCAAGCATCCGCCCGACTGGGCGTCCCTTCTTAAAGAGTCTCCATCTTCTATGCAGCTCAAATTCATCAAACCGGTGATTATTTCGACTGAGGGCAAAGTTACTATTAAACTTCCCTCTTCCGTGGCACTGCAAGGCTCTTCTATCTGGAAGAATACCATGGTGGGATTTTTCCTGGACAACCTTCCTTTCTCCCTGGTTCAAGCGACCGCCATGAAACACTGGGGCAAGCTCGGGTTGCTTAATGTGCTAAGTAACGGCAACGGTTTCTGCTATGCAGGAACATCAAAGGCAACTCCCTTCTTTCCATTATTCGCAGACTGGCTCTGGGGGCTTCTTTGTACCTAATTTGGCTTGAAAGGAACTCTCGCAAGCATGGCCAAAGGCCTCTTAATGAAGCTGGGATTCTTTCCAAAATATTGGAGTCAGTTAGGGCGAGTTTGGATGGTGCTGTCTTCCCAAAGAAGGATGGTCACCAACGCTTGATTGATAGGTGGCAGCTCTCTCCCTCCATTTCTAGTTGATCCTTTTGTGTTGATTTCTCTGTGATCCCATCACGTCTGTTCTCAGATGTTTGTTCCCTTTTAGTCTAGGGATGTTTCCCTTTTTGTGGATCTATCCCTTTTGGGCCTTTTAGTTACTCCGGGGATTGCCCTGAGTACCTGTACTTTCATCCTCACATTATTAATACATTTCATACTTTACCTTTCAAAAAAAAAAAAAAAAACGGCAACGGTTTCTTTTTCTTCAATTTTCCTTGCTCGGATAATCTGAATGTTGCTCTGGAGGGCGGTCCTTGGCACTTTGGGGGGAGACCTATATTCCTTAAGAGATGGTCCCCATGCATGAATCTGACGAAGGAGGGCTGTAGGAAAGTTCCGATCTGGGCTAACTTCTTCAACGTGCCGCTGGAGTTTTGGACAGAAGATGGCCTCAGTTACATTGCAAGCATGGTCGGGAAACCTCTCCATGCTGACAATATGACTTCCTTTTTTTTTGAAAAGTGAAGTATGAAATTTATAAGTAAAGAAGAGTTAAGTACATAAGACGGGGCATACCCCGGATAAGACAAGTAAGAACGGTAGAAACCTAAACAACAGGTGAAGACATCTCACACGAGATGAAAGCTAAGAAAGACAACATCAAAATATCCCCAGCGTCTGGATGTCATCGGAGAAGGTTATCGGGAAGTTGCCATTTTTGAATCAGCTGCCGATTAACAGGATTAAAAGGGAATTTAGAGCCATCCAACTTCTGCCTGATAGATTCCATGATTGAGGTGACGATTCCTCGCTCATTATGAGATATACGTCCATGTTTGCGAGAGTTTCTTTCCATCCATATGAAATAGATTGTAGCTCCCAAGGCAAGCTTCCTAATAGTGGACAAAAGCGAAGATCCTTTTATATCACAGCACAGCCTCGGCCACAGGGTCTCCCAAGAATAAGGATAAGGCAATAGATCGCACTTACAAGCAATAGCAGTCCAAACCCGGCAGGAGAATGGGCAATCAAAGAAGAGGTGGTTGTGATCTTCCACATCAACTAGACAGAAAACACACTGCATATGACAAATCAACCCGAAAGATAAAAGCCGGTCCTGAGAAGGTAGCCTCCCACGGATTGCAAGCCAGAGAATAAATGAGTGCCTAGGGACATGATGCTTGAACCAAACCAAATGAGCCCAAGGCACTCGGTTAGAAGGAGATCTGATGGCATTCCAAGCTTTTTTGATTGAGAAGTCCAAGGAGCCGTCCCACTCCACTTTATCAATCTGAGAACAGTTGGGCAAATGAAGGGATCTAGTTTCCTCTCTGAGACTAATCAGCTCATAAGAATCTGCAGGAGGCCACAACCAATAGCCCGAAGAGATAATAGCACTAACCTTTGCATCTGCGGTGCCGTTCCCAACTCTTACAGAGATGAAAGGCTTCACACTGTCTCTAATTTTAAGAAGCCTCCTCCAGACAATATGACTTCCTCTCGTAGGAGATTGAGCTATGCCAGAGTATGTATTGAGATTGATATAGAAGACTCCCTACCGGACGCTTTCGAGATTGAACTGGAGGATGGGAGCGTTGCCGGAATCCAAGTTGCTTACAACTGGATCCCCAAGAGGTGCTCTATCTGTAAGGTGTTCGGGCACCTTTCTTCTAACTGTAAGAAACCTGGTCATAAGGTTTGGATTCCTAAATCTGCACATCCTATAACTCTTCCGCTTCGTGATGGGGAATGGAAGACTGTGGTTTCCAATCGTAAGGCCGTGCCGGATAATCTCTCTCGCTCGACTCTGCTTCTATGACTCAGGATTTGCCCATTTCGAATGCCCTTCCATTAAATGGGTTGCACTCTTCTGTCAATCCTTTCGCTGCCCTGAGATCGGATGAAGTTCTTCCTGCTATGGGATTTCATGAGGAGCCTGCATCAGCTGTCGATCCGATTGATGCTGTTGCCGATCCGATTCCTGTGGATGATCCGTCTGGTTCAGGAGTCCGTGATCCGAAAATTGCTGCCGATCCGATAGTTGACGGTGATGAAAATCCAATAGCATTTGACGATCCGAAAGCTACAGGAGCTAGTGACCCGTTAGCATTTGACGATCCGAATGCTATGCTACAGGAGCTGGTGGTCAGTTCCTCTGTTTCTCCTCATGAAGATCGTTCCGGCTCCTCTCGTCATCCTGTCGTCTCCTATTCAAACTCTAATGCTCATCTGGGGACCTCTCCTCCTTCCTCGTCCCCCCAAAGCACTCCCCTGCTAGCCAGGAAACTTATTATGATTGACGAAGTGGAGATGAAATTGGGAAGGAAGAAGAAGAAGGACAAGAAGCTTGCTGCTAGCTCTGGACTCTCCAGAGGGCTACTATCCAAATCATCCAAATGACCAAGGTTGCTGCCTGGAACATCAGGGGTCTAAACGATCCCTCTAAGCATTCGGATGTTAAAAATCTTGTACATACCCAAAAAATCTCCTGTATAGCTCTCCTTGAGACCAAGATCAATCCTTGCAATAAAGAAAAGTTCCAATCGTCTCTGTTTCCGGGATGGGATTGCTCTAACTTTTATGAAGAAGATAACTCGGGAAGGATTTGGATCTGGTGGGACCCTAAAATTCTTCTTGCATCTGTTATCTCCAAACTTGATCAAATTATCCATTTGTCTCTCACTATCATAGGCTCTGGCGAGCGTTTTGTCATTTCTTTTGTTTACGGCTCGAATGACCTTGTGGCTCGCCGTTGTCTCTGGAAGAACTTGATTGATCATGCTGCTTCCTTCTCCCACCTGCCGTGGCTTGTTATGGGAGACTTCAATGCTATCCGCTTCAGGCAAGAAAGAAAAGGTGGTAGTTCTCAATGGCCGAGCCATATGGATGATTTTAATAATGCCTTGTTTCATGCCGGTCTGGACGATCTTCGCTTCAGTGGATTTCTCTTCACCTGGCATAACTCAAGAGCCATTGGTCACATCATGTGCAAGCTTGACAGGGCTCTTGTGAATTCTCTCTGGCTCAACCACTTCCATCATTCAAATGCTCAATTTCTTCCGTTTGGTCTCTCTGACCATTCACCGGCTGTTGTGGATCTTGGGCTGAATCGTCCACTATTCAAACCCCCCTTCAAAATCTTCAACTTCTTTTTTTTTTTTTTTTTGAAAGTTAAATGGGGGGTGAATTGTATTGATTAGCTATAATAGATACATGAGATCGGGACAAAACCCGAAGAGAGGTAGAGACCTCAAAGAAAAGTCAGACCTCAAAAGAAAACCATAGGAATACATCCAGCAAGAGGTAGAGACCTCAAAAGTAAATCAGCCCGGAATACATCCAGAACCTAACAAAAGAACTCAAAAGATGAGCACCGAGGGAGATCAGCACAGGAGAGAAGGGGGTAACTGCCACCTATCCATCAATTGGAGATTTGCAGTATTTCTGGGGAACTTTGCACCATCAAGCTTTAGCCTGACCGAATCCATAATCTTTATAACAATACCTTTTTCTGTGAGAGGAGGTCGCCCATGCATGCGATAGTTCCTTTCATTCCAAATGAAATACACAGTAGCTCCAAAAGCAAGTCTGCTGACACAGGATAGAAGAGAAGACCCTTTGAGTTTCCTACTAATCCACGGCCTCAGTCTCTCCCAAGAAGAAGGGTAGTGCGCTAATCCACAAATAGACGCAATGGACTGCCAAACCCGAGCGGAAAAGGGGCAGCTAAAGAACAGATGACCATGGTCCTCAGAATGACCTTGACATAGTGAACAAGTCATGTGACCGAGAATGCCAAAAGATAGCAGACGATCCTGAGTAGAGAGTCTTCCTTTAATAGCTAACCATAAAATGAAGGAGTGCCTGGGAACATGAAACTTAAACCAAACCAAATGAGACCAGTAGACCCGCTGGGAAGGAGACCGGAGAGAATTTTTTTTTTTGAAGGTAAATGTGTGAGATGTTTAATAGAAAGTGAAAAGTTATAAGTACAGGTACTCGGGGCATACCCCGGATCAAAATATGGGAAGAAAACCCCCATTTGGATTACATCCACCAAGGGTTACGCAGCAAGCAAATGGAAGAGAATACCCACAGTAATGGTAACCCAACCCACAAAGAAACCAAGCATCTAACAAAGGAGCTCAAAACGAGTGAAAGACAAGATCAATCCAGTAGGGAAGCGGGTAGCTGCCACCTATCTAGCAGCTGTAGATTAGTAGCATTCCTGGGAAACTTTTCTCCCTCAAGCTTTAGCCTAACTGATTCAATGATCTTGGTAACGATGCCGATCTCATTAAGAGGCAACCGCCCATGCATGCGAGAGTTCCTTTCATTCCAAATGTAATAGACAGAAGCTCCCAAAGCCAGCCTGCTAAGAGAGGATTGAAGATTTGCACCATTAATGTTTCTGCTGAGCCACGGCCTCAGACGCTCCCAAGAAGAAGGGTAATGATATAGATTACATTTGCCAGCTATGGACTGCCAAACCCGAAAGGAGAAGGGGCAACTAAAAAATAGATGACCATGGTCCTCAATTCGATCTTGGCACAATGAGCAAGTCATATGACTGAGAATACCAAATGATACCAGGCGGTCCTGAGTAGAAAGTCTACCTCTAATAGCTAGCCATAAAATAAAGGAGTGCCTCGGGATATGATGCTTAAACCAAAGTAAGTGAGCCCAATCAACACAGAGGGAAGGAGATCGGAGGATATTCCAAACCTTTTTAATGGAGAAAACGGAAGATCCATCCCATAAAACCCTATCGTGGGTGCTGCAGTCAGGGGGAGAGAGGGAGCGGGTCTCTTCTTTCAAAGTGATCAGCTCAACCGAATTTGAAACAGGCCACTCCCAAGTTCCAAAAGAAATAATAGCACTAACCTTTGCATCCTTTGAAAGACCCGAATCAATAATAACTCTAGCGTGAGTAGAGGAGCAAATGGGGCCTTGAGGTTTCCAAGAATCAAACCAAAGAGAAGTGTTAGAGCCATTCCCCACTTTAACAGAGATGAAATCCTTCACTCTACCCCGCATCTTGAGAATTTTCCTCCAAGTCCAAGTGCAGTTCCATGGGACTTTTGCCACCCAGAACTGTTCCTTGTGCAGAAGATTCATCTTTACCCAGGCCGACCATAAGGAGTTGGTACACGGTTGACATAATAACCAAATGTACCGAGACAAAGAAGCAGCATTCCAATCTCGGACCTTCTTGATTCCCAGACCCCCTTCAGCCTTTGGAGTAGAGATATCAGCCCAAGAGACTTTTGCACCATACCGGTTTAAAGAAACACCATTCCATAGGAAAGCCGATAGAATACTTTCAATATCCTTGGAGACCTTTGCTGGAAGAATGAAATGAGCACACCAATAAGACTGGATGCTGAAGAGGACAGACTGTATGAGTTGCAATCTACCAGCATAGGAGAGAAAACGATTGGTCCAAACCTTGATTCTTCCAATAATACGGTCCACAAGTGCTTGGCAATCAGTAGCTTTAAGCCGTGTGGAGATGAGAGGAACACCAAGGTATTTAATAGGAAAGGAGCCAAGAGAGTAACCCAAGAAATCAACAATGTCACGCTGCAGCTGATCCGAAGCACCCGAAATGAAAACAGAGCATTTCGAATTATTTGGGGTGAGTCCAGAAAAGGAGGAGAAGGTGTCCAAAGAATCTTTAATTACTCTAATCGAGTCCATATCACCCCGGCAGAAAATCATCAAATCATCGGCAAAACATAAGTGTGAAACATTTGATTTCCGGCACCTCCAATGATACTTAAAGAAGGGGAAACATGGATTTTCCGATCAAGGATTCTAGAGAAAATATCCATACAAATGACAAACAAGTAAGGAGAAATAGGATCACCTTGGCGAAGACCTTTCTTTCCTTCGAAGAAGCCATTAAGTTCCCCATTAATAGCCACGGAATACTTTGCAGTGGAGACACAGGTCCTGATCCATCCAATGAACCGTGGAGGAAATCCAAGAAGCTGGAGGGAATCCCAAAGGAAATCCCACCTTACCGAATCAAAAGCCTTCATAAGATCAATCTTTAGAGCACAATTTGAAGAGGATGAAGAGAGATGATACCCACGGACCAGCTCCTGAGCCAACAGGATGTTATCACCAATGTGCCTCCCTTGAACAAAAGCAGACTGAGCAATATTAATAAAAGAAGGCAGGACAAGCTTCAGCCGGTTTGCAATCAGTTTGGAGATGCACTTATACACAGTATTGCAGCAAGAAATAGGCCTAAAGTCCTTCAATTTTGAGGCATTGGGGACCTTAGGGATGAGGGCAATGATCGTGCAATTAACCTCTTTGAGAAGCATCCCCTTAGAAAAGAACTCCTTGATAGCGGAGATAAAATCAGCTCCAACGATGTGCCAAGTCTTATGGAAAAAATAAGCATTAAACCCATCCGGACCTGGAGCTTTGTTTGGGTGAAGGCTAAAAATGGCATCTTTTATTTCCACATCAGAAAATTCATTGCTTAGGAAGCTCCTTTGCTCATGAGTCAGAGCACAGCTCACATATTCCGAAAGACCATCCCGGCCAATATAGCTGGTAAAACATTTCGATCCAAGGAGCTGCTTATAGTAGTCGACTACCTCAGAAGCAATCTGATTCTTCTCCCGGATCCAATCGCCATTTTCCTTCTGGATGCAGAAAATCTTGTTAACATTGTTCCTTCCTTTAACAGTGTTGAAGAAAAAGGAGGAGCATTGGTCCCCATCTTTCAGCCACTGAATTCTACTTCTTTGCCTGGCATAACTCTCCTTCCCTTTACATGCAAGGGACAGCCTATTAGAGCATTCAACTTCCTTCGCCAAGAGCTCAATGTCATTGTTACCAGCCGCAATGGAAGACTGCACAGCTGCAAGTTCGGAACGAAGAGATGCAAGGTCCCCGTTAATCAAATTGTTCTTGCTCTTGCTCAGAGCCTTCAATGCAACTTTAACAAGTTTAAGCTTTTTGTACAGTCTAAACATGGCATGACCAGTCACCGTAGTATTCCAGATTTGCTCTACTAGAGGATAGAATTCATCAAATGAAGACCAGAAGTTAAAAAATTTGAAAGGAGGTTTGAATTGAGGAACAGAGATCCCAAGATTAGCCACAACCGTTGCATGATCCGAAAGACCAAAAGGGAGGAATTCAGCATATGAATCAGCAAAAGAGTGAAGCCAAGCCGGGTTCACAAGGGCCCTGTCGAGTTTTCTAAGAATGTGCCCATGGAGTCTGGAATTGTGCCAGGTGAAGAGAGGACCCCCAAATCTCAGATCATCCAAACCAGCTTCAAGAAGAGAGTCATTAAGATCATTCATAGTATTGGACCACGCAGTGCTACCTCCTTTCCTTTCATGGCGATAACGGATGGCATTAAAGTCCCCCATGATAATCCAAGGCAGAAGGGAAAAAGACTGTGCTTGATCGATCAAATTTGCCCAGAGCATTTTCCTTGTAGTAGCGTCATTTGCACCATACACAAAAGAAGCAGCAAAACTGACGCCAGAGTCAATAACAGTTAAAGATAGATGAATAGCTTGATCATTTAAAGAAACAATATTAGCTTGAAGAAGCTTAGGATTCCACCAAACCCAGATCCTACCGGATCCATTACCGTCAAAAGAATTAACGCATTGCCATCCATTGAACATGCCAGATTGAAAATTTCCTTTATTACACTCCTTAATCTTTGTTTCCAGAAGAGCTATACAGGAGAAATGATGGGAATTGACCAGGTATCTGACCTCAGCTTTTTTGGAGAGATCGTTGATACCCCTCACGTTCCAAGCCGCGAGCTTAATCATTTGGAGTTCTGTGGAGGAAACCCCCTGGAGCAGCCAGAATTCCCAGATTTCCTCTTATCCTTCTTCTTCCTTCCCAGCTTTCTCTCAACTTCATCAACAATGATAATCTTCCTAGCAAGGGGTGGAGTGCTAGAAGAGGACGGCGAATCCTCACATCCAAAACAGGGGGGGGAAGAGGAGGTGGAGTCCCTAACACGAGGAACAGAGGAAGTTTGAAATGGCACTGTAGCTAGAGGAAACGGATCGTCAAAATTCGGATCTCCCAAAGCTCCTGTAGCAGGCGGATCTATAACAGCTAATGGATCGTTAGCCGGCACTGTAGCAGGCACTGTAGCAGGCACTGTAGCAGCAACTGTAGCTAGAGAATGCGGATCGTCAGAATTCGGATCTTCGGAATTCGGCACTGTAGCAGCAACTGTAGCTAGAGAAAGCGGATCGTCAGAATTCGGATCTTCAGAATTCGGTACTGTAGCAGGCACTGTAGCAGCAACTGTAGCCAGAGAAAGCGGATCGTCAAAATTCGGATCAGGCACTGTAGCAGGCACTGTAGCTACTGTAGCAGGCACTGTAGCAGCAACTGTAGCTAAAGGAAGCGGATCGTCAGAATTCGGATCTTCCATACTGTAGCAGGCCCTGAAGGAGGAAGAGCTTGCGCCGTTGGCGACCGCATCTGGCACATCTGAGGCCGCAGCAACACTAGGAGAAAGAGAGACAGCCCCACCATTCAACACGACTTGATCATCGGCAATGTCTTGGAGGGGAGCATATGAATTTGACACCTTGCATCCTCCCGAAACAGAGGGTCCAGCTGCCGGTTTGGGACAGAAAAATCCGCTCCCGACCTTTGCATCATTGTTGTTGCCAGAGTAGGTAATAGATGGAGATGGAGTTACAAGGAGATCCATACCTTCAGGGCCGGTCTTTGATCCGAGCGTTGGAGCATCAACAGAGAGCCCATCAACACGGCCGGGTTTTGGAACCCAGGATTGGCGAACAGCTTTCATGCAATTTTTAGGAAGATGGCCAAATACCTTGCAGACAGGGCATCGCTTAGGAACCCAGTTGTATTCAATGAGGACTTCGACAGATCTTCCATCCTCTAATAACAGGTCCAGAGAGTGAGGGAGAGGATCATCAATATTAATCTCCAAGCAAATTCTAGCATAAGCTAGGCGCTTGAGTGA
Source organism: Calamus simplicifolius (assembly GCA_900491605.1). Taxonomy (NCBI): domain Eukaryota; kingdom Viridiplantae; phylum Streptophyta; class Magnoliopsida; order Arecales; family Arecaceae; genus Calamus; species Calamus simplicifolius. Next base: position 55,289 of record UESW01004995.1, on the reverse strand, counting down.
GGAGGTCATCTGGTCCGCGTGAAGAGGGGACCCTACGACGCTGGCAATCCGGCTAAGTCCTTCAGCAGTCCAGAATTCCAAGGGAACATTGAAGAACCGAGCCCAAATGGGAACCTTCTTGCACCCATCTTTGGATAATAACATACCCGGACTCCAAGGTTTCAAGAAGATCGGACGACCTCCGAAGTACCAGGGGCCTCCTTCCAGAATTCCCAACAGCGCAGCCTTATTTGAAAATTTAAAAAAGAAGAAGCCGCTTCCATTACTAAGAACCTCGACGAGGCCCTTATTGCCCCATAACCTTCGAGCAAAGGAATCCACCATAGAGAACGGGAGCTTATCTAAGAAGAATCCAACGATTGTAGTCTCCCAGGCTGCCGCTCCGATCCGAGCAATCTCAGGAGGAAGAGATAAGCTAACTCTGCCATCGGACGAAGAAGATACTGGCTTGAAGTAAGAAAGCTTCAAAAGAGCTGGGGAATCCGAGACCAGGGACGCCCAGCTCGCTTTAGCACATAACGGATTCTCCGCACTAACCGGGCAGAGAACAGGGGAACCCGCTAAGCCTCCCGATGGATCGGGCTCCGCACTAACCGGGCAGAGAACAGGGGACTTTGCCAGAGGCGGGAAAGTTAAATGTCCAAATTCAAGCTTTGAGGGAGGTACAGAGATCACCTTCTTACCCAGCGGTCCGCCAAACGAAGAAGAAGGAACCGTACAATGGTGATTAAGCGGCCTCAGCGAACCCGTAGCAGAAGGAACAGAGCCGAGGAACTCCAAATCGGCCGCATGAAGACCGAAACTGGGAGAAGCAGAGCTGTCCTCCCCCCCCAGCGAACCCTTAGATAGAACAGCCATCACGGAAGGATCCACGCATCCAACACTAGGAGCAACCAGAGACGAACCAGTAGAACCCAAGGAGGCACCAGCATTCGAAATCCAAGCAGAGGAGGAGGACGAATCGAGCCACTGGGAAGAAGAAGCTTTATTACCAAGAACAGCGGATGACGGAGGAACGTGAGCAATGCAACGGGACTCCACATTCCTCCGCGTCCCACCTACGCCATTGACTGGAATAGAGATGGATGAGGATTCCAAAGAAACCTCATCCAGGGCTATACCAACCGAGACCTCCTTAGGGACAGGAAGGGGGACAATCCTTCCGGGAAGATCAGCCAAAACAGAGCCTTCCATAGAACCAGTTACCAAACAAGAAAATAGGAGCAAGAGACGGA
>UESW01004995.1:0-50324 GCA_900491605.1 Calamus simplicifolius | reverse complement strand
CAATGATCGATCGGACCATTGCGATCCATCCGATCGGCGACGCTTTGACCGTTGCGACTAATCCAAGCCATGATCCCGATCGGCGATTATCGATCCGGCGGTAGCGATCTATCCGATCGGCGACGATATCCGATGGTTGCTATCGATCCAAGCCATGATCCCGATCGGCGATGATTGATCCGACGGTTGCGATCCATCCGATCGGCGGCGATCCAACGGTTGCAATCGATCCAAGCCATGATCCCAAACGTCGATGATCGATCGGACCGTTGCGATCCATCAGATCGGCGATGATCCGACGGTTGCGATTGATCCAAGCCATGATCATGATCGGCGATGATTGATCCGACTGTTGCGATCCATCCGATCAGCGACGATATCCAACTGTTGCGATCGATCCAAGCCATGATCCCGATTGGCGATTATCGTTCCGACAGTTGTGACCCATCCGATTGGTGATAAAACGATGGTTGTGATCGATCCAAGCCATGATCCCGATCGGCGATGATTGATCCGACGTTGCGATCCTTCCGATCGGCGACGATATCCAACGGTTGTGATCGATCCAAGCCCTAATCTCGATCAGCGATGATCGATCGGAGCGTTTCGATCCATTCGATCGGTGATGATACGATGGTTGCAATAGATCCAAGCCATGATCCCGATCGGCGATGATCAATCCGACGGTTGCAATCCATTCGATCGGTGACGATATCCGACGGTTGCGATCGATCCAAGCTATGATCCCGATCGGCGATGATCGATCCGACGGTTGCGATCCATTCGATCGTGATGATATCTAACAGTTGCGATCGATCCAAGCCATGTTCCCGATCGACTATGATTGATCCGACCGTTGCGATCCATCCGATCGGCGACGATATCCGACTGTTGCAATCGATCCAATCCATGATGCCGATCAGCGATAATCGATCGGAGCGTTGCAAGCCATCCGATCGGTGACGATCCGATGGTTACGATAGATCCAAGCCATGATCCCGATCGGTGATAATCGATCTGACGGTTGCGATCCATCCGATCGGCGATGATATTCGACGGTTGCGATCGATCCAAGCCATGATCCCGATCGACGATGATCGATTGGAGCATTGCGATCCATCCGATCGGCGATGATCCGACGGTTGCGTTCGATCCAAACCATGATCCCAAACGGCGATGATCGATCGGATTGTTGCGATCCATCCGATCGGCGATGATCCGATGGTTGCGATTGATCCAAGCCATGATCACGAACGGTGATGATCGATCCGACGGTTGCGATCCATCCGATCAGCGATGATATTCGACGGTTGTGATCGATCCGGTTGCGATCCATCTAATCGGCGACGATCCAACGGTTTCGATCGGTCCAAGCCAATATCCCGATCAGCAATGATCGATCCGACGGCTGCGATCCATCCGATCGGCGACAATACGATGGTTGCGATTGATCCAAGCCATGATTGATCTGATTGATGGTTGCGATCCATCCGATCGGCGATGATTGATCCGATGGTTGCGATCCAAGCAATGATCCCGATCGGTGATGATTGATCCGATGGTTGCGATCCATCCGATCGGCGATGATATTCGATGGTTACGATCGATCCAAGCCATGATCCCGATCAGCAATGATCGATCGGAGCCTTACGATCCATCCGATAGGCGACGATCCGATGGTTGCAGTCGATCCAAGCCATGATCCCGATCGACGATGATCAATCCGACGGTTGCGATCCATCCGATCTGCGACGATATCTGATAGTTGCGATCGATCCAAGCCATGATCCTGATCGGCGATGATCGATCCAACGGTTCTGATTCATCCGATCGGCGACGATATCCGATGGTTGCGATAGATCCAAGCCATGATCCCGATCGGTGACTATACGACGGTTGCGATCGATCCAAGCCATGATCCCGATTGGCGATGATCGATCCGACGGTTGCGATCCATCCGATCGACGACGATATCCAATGGTTGTGATCGATCCAAGCCATGAACCCGATCGGCGATGATCTATTCGATGGTTGCGATCCATCATATCGGCGATGATCGATCCGACGGTTGTGATCCATCCGATCGGCGACGATGTCCGATGGTTGCGATCGATCCAAGCCATGATCTTGATCGGCGATGATCGATCCGATAGTTGCGATCCACCCAATCGGCTATGATCCGATGGTTGCGATCGATCCAAGCCATGATCCCGATCGGCTATGATCGATCGGACCGTTGCGATCCATCCAATCAGTGACGATCTAACTATTGCGATCGATCCAAGCCATGATCCTGATCGGTGATGATCGATCTGACGGTTGCAATCCATCTGATCGATGATGATATCCAACTGTTGTGATCGATCCAAGCCATGATCCCTATCGGCGATGATAGATCGGACCATTGTGATCCATCCGATAGTCGATGATCCGACGATTGCGATCGATCCAAGCCATGATCCCGATCGGCTATGATCGATCCGACGGTTTCGATCCATCCGATCGGCGATGATATCCAATGGTAGCGATCGATCCAAGCCATGATCTCGATCGGCGATGATCGATCGGACCATTACGATCCCTCCGATCGGCGATGATCCGACGGTTGCGATCGATCAAAGCCATGATCTCGATCAGCGATAATTGATCCGATGGTTTCAATCCATCCGATCGACGACGATATTCGACGGTTGCGATCGATCTAAGCCATGATTCGAATCGGCGATGATCGATCCGACGGTTGTGATACATCCGATCTGCGACGATACGACGGTTGCGATCGATCCAAGCCATGATCCCGATCGGCATTGATCGATCGGACCGTTGTTATCCAACCGATCGGCGATGATCCAGTGGTTGCGATCGATACAAGCCATGATCCCGATCGGCAATGATGGATCCGACGGTTGCGATCCATCCAATCGGCGATGATCCAATGGTTTTCGATCGATCCAAGCCATGATCCCAATCGGCGATGATCGATCAGATGGCTGCAATCCATCCGATCGGCAACCATACGATGGTTGCGATCGATCCAAGCCATGATCCTAATAGACGATGATTGATCCGACGGTTGCGATCCATCCGATCGGCGACAATCCAACGGTTGCGATCGATCCAAGCCATGATCCCTTTTTTTTTTTTTTTTTTTTTTTTTTTGAAAGTTAAAGTGTAAGATGTATTGCTAATGGAAAAGAAGAAGTAGGTACAAGATCACGGGGCGAACCCCAAAGGAAACAGGAAGCAAACAGCGGGATTACATCCCCCGAAAATGAGCTACAGCCCCCGACATGAGGAAACCATACAAAAAAAGAAACATCCAAAAGTGGACCTAAATCAGTAGGAAACGAGACAAGTTATCTCAAAAGCGAAGGAGAGAGCTGCCAGCAGATGATCAAGTGTAGATTAGCATCGTTACTAGGAAAAGTTGCGCCATCCAAACTCATTCTAACCGAATCCATAATCTTAGAGATAATACCAACTTCATTAAGAGGTCGATTCCCATGACTGCGAGAGTTCCTTTCATGCCAAATGAAGTACAAAGAAGCTCCCAGAGCAAGTCTGCAGATGGTGGAGTGGAGAGAGGAACCTTTGATGCTTCTGCAAAGCCACTGCCTTAACTGCCCTAAAGAAGAAGAATTATACCTCAAGGCGCACTTACCGGCAATGGAAGTCCAGATCCGATAGGAGAATGAGCAATTAAAAAACAGATGGTTATGGTCCTCAGTAGTGCCATGGCATAGAATACATGAAGAGAGACAGTGAATACCAAAAGATTGAAGGCGGTCCTGGGTAGAGAGCCTGCCTCTAAATGCTAACCATGAAATGAAGGAATGACGAGGAACATGATGCTTAAACCAAAGAAGATGAGCCCAGTCAACCGGTTGAGAAGAGGTGCGAAGGCAATTCCAAACCCTTTTAATAGAAAAATCACAAGATCCATCCCAAAGAACCTTATCTAGGTGGCTGCAATCAGGCAGAGGGAGAGATCGAGCTTCATCCTTCAAAGTAATCAGATCGAAGGAATTAGGAACTGGCCATCTCCAGATGCCATCAGAGAGGATGGCGCTGACTTTTGCATCCTTGGAAAGACCCGAATCCAAAATAACTCTAGCATTGGGGGAAGAACAAATAGGTCCAAGAGGTCTCCAAGAGTCAAACCATAGAGAGGTATTCTCACCATTCCCCACTTTGATAGAGATGAAGCCCTTCACTCTTTCCCTAAGCTTGAGAATTTTCCTCCAAGTCCAAGAGCAATGCCAAGGAACTTTAGCCACCCAGAATTGATCTTTATGCAGAAGGTTCATCTTAACCCAAGTGGCCCATAGAGACTTGGAGCAAGGCTGGCAGAGTAACCAAATATAGCGGGTCATAGAAGCGTTGTTCCAATCACGAATCCTTTTGATTCCCAAACCACCTTCAACCTTCGGACAGGAGATATCAGACCAAGCCACTTTAGCACCTTTGCGAGACAAGGAACAACCCTTCCTAAGAAAGCAGAAAGAATACCCTTCAATCTCTTTGGTGACTTTTACAGGAAGGATGAAATGAGCACTCCAGAAAGACTGAATACTAAAAATAACTGATTGGATAAGTTGTAACCTTCCAGCATAAGAGAGGAAACGGTTAGTCCAAAGCTTAATCCTCTTCAAAATACGGTCGACCAAAGCATGACAATCCAGAGCACGGAGCTTCGAGGAGATGAGAGGGACCCCCAGATAACGAATAGGAAAGGTACCCAGGCTGAAACCGAAGAAGTTAGCAAAGTCATTCTGAGTATCAGCCGAGCTCCCGGAGACAAAGATTGAACTTTTAGATTTATTAGGAATTAACCCAGAAAGTGAGGAGAAGGTAACAAGAGCATCCTTCACAACTCTAATGGAATTGAGATCTCCACGGCAAAAGATAAGTAAATCATCCGCAAAGCAAAGATGAGATAATCCAGATTTCCGGCATCTCCAATGATATTTAAAAGACTGGGAAGCACCAAGCCATGATCCCGATCGGCGATGATCGATTCGGCGGTTGCGATCATCCGATCGGCAACGATCCGATGGTTGCGATCGATCCAATCCATTATCCCGATCGGCGACAATCGATCCGATAGTTGTGATCCATCCGATCGGCGATGATATCCGACGGTTGCGATCGATCCAAGCCAAGATCCCGAGCAGCGATGATCGATCCGATGGTTGCGATCCATCCGATCGGCGATGATACGACGGTTGTGATCGATCCAAGCCATTATCCCGATCGGCGATGATCGATCGAACCATTGCGATCCAATCGATCAGCGACGATATCCGATGATTGCGATCGATCCAAGCCATGATCCCTATCGGCGATGATCGATCAGACCGTTGCGATCCATTCGATCGGCGATGATCCAACGGTTGCGATCGATCCAAGCCATGATCCCAATCGGTGATGATCGATCCGACGGCTGTGATCCATCCGATCGGCGACAATACGATGCTTGCGATCAATCCAAGCCATGATCCTAATCGGCGGTGATTGATCCGACGAATGCGATCCATCCAATCGGTGATGATCCAATGGTTGTGATCGATCCAAGCCATGATCCCGATCGATGATGATCTATCGGACCATTGCGATCCATCCGATCGGCGATGATCCGACGGTTGCGATCAATCCAAGCCATGATCACGATTGGTGATGATCGATTCGACGGTTGCAATCCATCTGATCGGCAATAATATCCGACAGTTGCAATTGATCCAAGCCACGATCCCGATCGGCGACGATCGATTCGATCGTTGCGATCCATCCAATCGTGACGATATCCAACAATTGTGATCGATCCAAGCCAAGATCCCGAGCGGTGATGATCGATCCGACGGTTGCGATCCATCCGATCAGCAGTTATATTCGACGGTTGCGATCAATCCAAGCCTTGATCCCGATCAGCAATGATCGATCGGAGCGATGCGATCCATCCAATAGGCGACGATCCGACGGTTGCAATCGATCCAAGCCATGATCCCGATCGACGATGATCGATCCAACGGTTGTGATCCATCCAATCGACGATGATATCCTACGGTTGCGATCGATCCAAGCCATGATCCTGATCGGTGATGATCGATCCGACGGTTCTGATCCATCCGATCGGCGACGATATCCAGTGGTTGTGATCGATCCAAGCCATGATCCCGATCGGCGATGATCGATCCGACGGTTGCGATCCATCTGATCGGCGACTATACGACGGTTGCAATCGATCCAAGCCATGATCACGATCGGTGATGATTGATTTGATGGTTGCGATCGTACCAAGCCCATTATCCCAATCGGCGATGATCGATTGGACCGTTGCTGTCCAACCGATCAGCGACGATCCGGCGGTTGCGATCCATTCGATCGCGATGATCCAATGGTTGCTATCAATCCAAGCCATGATCCCGATCGGCAATGATCTATCGGACCATTGCGATCCATCCGATCGGCGATGATCCGACAATTGCGATCGATCCAAGCCATGATCACGATCGGCGATGATCGATCTAACGGTTGCGATCCATCCGATCGGCGATAATATAGGACAGTTGCGATCGATCCAAGCCATGATCCTGATCGGCGACGATCGATCTGATCGTTGCGATCCATCCGATCGGCGACGATATTCGATGGTTGCGATCGATCCAAGCCAAGACCCCAAGCGGCGATGATCGATCCGACGGTTGCGGATCCATCCGATCGACGATGATACGATGGTTGCAATCGATCCAAGCCATTATCCCGAGCGGCGATGATCGATCGGACCGTGTGATCGATCCAAGCCATGATCCTGATCGGCGATGATCGATCGGATCATTGCGTCCATCCGATCGGCAACGATCCGACGATGGCGATAGATCCAAGCCATGATCACGATCAGCGATGATCGATTCGGCGGTTGCGATCCATCCGATCGGCGACAATATCCGACAGTTGCGATCGATCCAAACCATGATCCCGATCGGCACGATCGATCTGATAGTTGCGATCCATCCTAACGGCGATGATATCCGACGTCGCGGTCGATACAAGCCAAGATCCCGAGCGGCGATGATCGATCCGACGGTTGCGATCCATCCGATCGGCGACGATACGATGGTTGCGATCGATCCAAGCCATTATCCCGATCGGCGATGATCGATCGGACCGTTGCAATCCTATCGATCGGCGACGATATCCACGATTGCGATCGATCCAAGACATGATCCCGATCGGCGATGATCGATCGGACCGTTGCGATCCCTCTGATCAGCGATAATCCGACAGTTACGATCGATCAAAGCCATGATCCCGATCGGTGATGATTGATCCGATGGTTTCAATCCATCCGATCGACGATGATATCTGACGGCTGCGATCGATCTAAGCCATGATCCTGATCGGCGATGATCGATCCGACGGTTGCGATCCATCCAATCGGCGACGATACGACGGTTGCGATCGATTCAAGCCATTATCCCAATAGGCGATGATCGATCAGACCGTTGCTATCCAACCGATCGGCGATGATCCGGCGGTTGCGATCGATACAGGCAATGATCCCGATCGACGATGATTGATCTGACGGTTGCGATCCATCCGATTGGCGACGATCCAACGATTGCGATCGATCCAAGCCATGATCCCGATCCGCGATGATCGATCCGACGGCTGCGATCCATCCGATCGGCGACAATACGATGCTTGCGATCGATCCAAGCCATGATCCTAATCGGCGATCATCTATCGGACCGTTGCGATCCATCCGTTCGGCGACGATCTGATGGTTGCGATCGATCCAAGCCATGATCATGATCGGCGATGATCGATCCGACGTCGCGATCCATCCAATCGGCAACATATTTGACAGTTGCGATCCATCCGATCGGCAACGATATCCGACGGTTGCGATCGATCCAAGCCAAGATCCCGAGCGGCGATGATCGATCCAACGGTTGCGATCCATCCGATCGGCGACGATACATCGGTTGCGATCGATCCAAGCCATTATCCCGATCGGCGATGATCGATCGGACCATTGCGATCCAATCGATCGGCGATGATATCCGACGATTGCGATCGATCCATGCCATAATCCCGATCGGCGATGATCGATCGGACCATTGCGATCCATCCGATCGGCGATGATCTGATGGTTGCGATCGATCCAAGCCATGATCTTGATCGGCGATGATCGATCCGATGGTTGTAATACATCCCGATCGGCGACGATACGACGGCTGCGATCGATCCAAGACATGATTCTGATCGGCGATGATCGATCAGACCGTAGCGATCCATTCGATCGACGACGATCTGATGGTTGCGATCGATCCAAGACATGATCCCAATCGGCGATGATCGATCGGACCATTGCAATCCAACCAATCGGCGATGATCCGATGGTTGTGATCGATCCAAGCCTTGATCCCGACCGGCGTTGACGATCGGACCGTTGCGATCCATCCGATCGACGATGATATTTGACGGTTGCGATCGGTCCAAGCTATGATCCCGATCAGCGATGATAGATCAGAGCGTTGCGATCCATCCGATAGGCGATGATCCGACGGTTGCAATCTATCCAAACCATGATCCTGATCGATGATGATCGATCCGACGGTTGCGATCCATCCGATCAACGACGATATCCGACGGTTGCGATCGAACCAAGCCATGAACCCGATCAGCGATGATCGATCCACGGTTCCGATCCATTCGATCGGCAACGATATACGGCGGTTGTGATCGATCCAAGCTATGATCCCGATCGGCGATGATCGATTCGACGGTTGCGATCCATCCAATCGGCGATGATACGATGGTTACGATCGATCCAAGCCATGATCCCGATCGGCAACGATCGATCTGATGGTTGCGATCCACCCGATCGGTGACGATCCGATGGTTGCGATCGATCCAAGCCATGATCCTGATCGGCGATGATCGATCGAACCGTTGTGATCCATCCGATCGGCGATGATCAAACTGTTGCAATCGATCCAAGCCATGATTCCAATCGGCGATGATCGATCCGACGGTTGTGATCCATTCGATCAGCGATGATATCCGACTATTGCGATCGATTCAAGCCATGATCCCAATCAGTGACGATCGATCAGACCATTGCGATCAATCCGATCATCGATGATCCGACGATTGCGATCGATCCAAGCCATGATCCCGTCGGTTATGATCGATCCGAAGGTTGCGATCCATCCGATCAGTGATGATATCTGACGGTAGCGATCCAAGCCATTATCCTGATCGGTGATGATCGATCGGACCATTGCGATCACTCCGATCGGCGATGATCTGATGGTTGCGATCGATCCAAGTCATGATTCCGATCGGCGATGATCGATCCGATGGTTTCAATCCATCCGATCGGTGACGATATCCGACGGTTGCGATCAATCCAAGCCATGATCCCAATAGGCGATGATCGATCCGATGGCTACGATCCATCCGATCGGCGATGATATTACGGTTGCGATCGATCCAAGCCATTTCCCAATCGGCGATGATGGATCGGACCGTTGCGATCCAACCGATCGGTGACGATCTGGCGGTTACGATCGATACAAGCCATGATCCCTATCGGTGATGATTGATCCGATGGTTGCGATCCATCCGATCGGCGACAATCCAACGGTTGCGATCAATCCAAGCCATAATCCCGATCGGCAATGATCGATCCGATGGCTGCGATCAATCCGATCGGTGATAATATGACGGTTGCGATCGATCCAAGCCATGATCCCGATCGGCGATGATTGATCCGATGGTTATGATCCATCCGATCGGCAACAATCAAACGGTTGTGATCGATCCAAGCCATGATCCCGATCGGTGATGCTCGATCCGACGGTTGCGATCGATCCAAGCCATGATCACGATTGGCGATGATCGATCGGACCGTTGTGATCCATCCGATCGGTGACGATACGACGGTTGCGATCGATCCAAGCCATGATCACGATCAGCGATGATCGATCCGATGGTACTGATCCATCCGATCGGCGACGATATACGATGGTTATGTTCGATACAAGCCATGATCCCGATCGGCGATGATCGATCTGACGGTTGCGATCCATCCGATCGGCGACGATACAACGGTTGTGATCGATCCAAGCCATGATCCCGATCGACGATGATCAATCTGACTATTGCGACCCATCCGATCGGTGACGATATCCGACGGTTGCGATCCACCCGATCGGCAGCGATCCGATGGTTGCGATCGATCCAAGCCGTGATCCCGATCGGCGATGATCGATCGAACTGTTGTGATCCATCCGATCAGCGACGATCAAACTATTGCAATCAATCCAAGCCATGATCCCGATCAGTGATGATCGATTCGACGGTTACGATCCATCCGATCGGCGATGATATCCAACTGTTTCGATCGATCCAAGCCATGATCCGATCAGCGATGATCGATCGGACCGTTGCGATCCATTCGATCGTCGATGATTCGACAATTTGCGATCGATCCAAGCCATGATCTCGATTGCGATCGATCCGACGGTTGCGATCCATCCGATCGTGATGATCCAATGGTTGCGATCAATCCAAGCCATGATCCCGATCGGCGATGATCGATGGACCGTTGCAATCCATCCGATCGGCGATATCGACAGTTGCGATCGATCCAAGCCATGATTTCGATCGGCGATGATCGATCCGACGTTGCAATCCATCCGATCGGCGACGATATCCGACGGTTGCGATCGATCCAAGCCATGATCCGATCGGCGATGATCGATCCGACGGTTGCGATCCATCCGATCGGCGATGATATGACGGTTGCGATCGATCCAAGCCATGATCCCGATCGGCGATGATCGATCCGATGGTTGCATCCATCCGATCGCGACGATCGATGGTTGCGATCGATCCAAGCCATGATCCCGATCGGCGATGATCGATGACGTTCGATCGGCGGATCCGACGGTTGCGATCGATCAAGCCATGATCCATCGGCGATGATCGATCCGATTGCGATCCATCCGATCGGCGGATGGTTGCGATCGATCCAAGCCATGATCCCGATCGGCGATGATCGATCCGTTGCGATCCATCCGATCGGCGACGATCCGACGGTTGCGATCGATCCAAGCCATGATCCCGATCGGCGATGATCGATCCGACGGTTTGATCCATCCGATCGGCGATGATCCGACGGTTGCGATCGATCCAAGCCATGATCCCGATCGGCGATGATCGATCCGACGTTGCGATCCATCCGATCGGTGATCCGACGGTTGCGATCGATCAAGCCATGATCCCGATCGGCGATGATCGATCCGATTGCGATCCATCCGATCAGCGACGATCCGACGGTTGCGATCGATCCAAGCCATGATCCCGATCGCGATGATCGATCCGATGGTTGCGATCCATCCGATCGCGACGATCCGATGGTTGCGATCGATCCAAGCCATGATCCGATCGATCCGATGGTTGCGATCCATCCGATCGGCTCCGACGGTTGCGATCGATCCAAGCCATGATCCCGATCGGTGATGATCGATCCGGTGCGATCCATCGATCATGACAATGTTGCGATCGATCCAAGCCATGATCCCGATCGGCGATGATCGATCGATGGTTGCGATCCATCGATCGGACGATCCGATGGTTGCGATCGATCCAAGCCATGATCCCGATCGGCGATGATCGATCGACCGTTGTGATCCATCCGATCGGCGACGATCCGACGTTGCGATCGATCCAAGCCATGATCCGATCGGCGATGATCGATCCGACGGTTGTGATCCATCGATCGACGAATATCCGACTTTGCGATCGATCCAAGCCATGATCCCGATCGGCGATGATCGATCGACCATTGCGATCATCCGATTGGCGACGATCCGACGTTGCGATCGATCCAAGCCATGATCCCGATCGGCGATGATCGATCCGACGGTTGCGATCCATCCGATCGCGATGATCCGACGGTTGCGATCGATCCAAGCCATGATCCGATCGGTGATCGATCCGACGTTGCGATCCCATTCGATCGGCGATGATCCGATGGTTGCGATCGATCCAAGCCATGATCCCGATCGGCGATGATCGATCCGACGGTTGCGATCCATCCGATCGGCGATGATATCCGACGGTTGCGATCGATCCAAGCCATGATCCGATCTCCGAGATCCATCCGATTGGCGACGGTTGCGATCGATCAAGCCATGATCCGATGATCGATCGACCATTGCGATCCATCCGATCGGCGACGATCCATCGATCAATGATCCGATCGATGATCCGACGGTTGCGATCCATCCGATCGGTGACGATCCGAGTTGCGATCGATCCAAGCCATGATCCCGATCGGCATGATCGATCGAGTTGCGATCCATCCGATCGGCGACTGACGGTTGCGATCGATCCAAGCCATGATCCCGATCGGCGATGATTGATCCGATGGTTGCGATCCATCCGATCGGCGATGATCCAACGGTTGCGATCGATCCAAGCCATGATCCCAATCGGGATGATCGATCGACCGTTGCGATCCATCCGATCGTTGATGATCCGATGATTGCGATCGATCCAAGCCATGATCCCGATCAGCGATGATCGATCCGAGGTTGCGATCCATCCAGCGATGATATCCGACGGTTGCGATCGATCCAAGCCATGATCCCGATCGCGATGATCGATCGGACCGTTGCGATCCATCCGATCGCGACGATTACGGTTGCGATCGATCCAAGCCATGATCTCGATCGGCGATGATCGATCGGATGCGATTGCGAATCGATCGATAAAGCCATGAATCGGCGATGATGATCCGATGTTGCGATCCATCGATCCGATGATCCAACGGTTGCGATCGATCCAAGCCATGATCCCGATCGGCGATGATCGATCCGATTGCGATCCATCCGATCCGCGATGATCCGACGGTTGCGATCGATCCAAGCCATGATCCCGATCGGCGATGATCGATCAACTGTTGCGATCCATCCGATCCGACGATCCAACGGTTCGATCGATCCAAGCCATGATCCCGATCAGATGATCGATCCAACGGTTGCGATCCATCCGATCGGCGATGATCCGATGGTTCGATCGATCCAAGCCATGATCTCGATCGGTGATGATCGATCCGACGGTTGCGATCCATCCGATCGCGACAATCCGACGGTTGCGATCGATCCAAGCCATGATCCCGATCGGCGATGATCGATCCGAACGTTGATGATCCATCCGATCGGCGACGATCGGATCGATCCAATCATTTCCGATCGGCGATGATCGATCCGACCGTTGCGATCGGCGATGATCCGACGGTTGTGATCGATCCAAGCCATGATCCCGATCGTGGATGATCGATCCGACTGTTGCGATCCATTCGATCCGATCGGCGATGATCCGGTTGCGATCGATCCAAGCCATGATCCCGATCTGCGATGATCTATCCGACAATTGCGATCCATCCGATCGGCGATGATCCGACGGTTGCGATCGATCCAAGCCATGATCCGATCGGCGATGATCGATCCGACGGTTGCGATCCATCCGATCGGCGACGATCCGACGGTTGCGATCGATCCAAGCCATGATCCTGATCGGCGATGATCGATCGACATTGCGATCCATCCGATCGGCGATGATCCGACGGTTGCGATCGATCCAAGCCATGATCCGATCGGCGATGATCGATCCGACGTTGCGATCCATCCGATCGGCGACGATCCGACGGTTGCGATCGATCCAAGCCATGATCCCGATCGGCGATGATCGATCCGACTATTGCGATCCATCCGATCGGCGATGATCCGATGGTTGCGATCGATCCAAGCCATGATCCCGATCGGCGATGATCGATCCGATGGTTGCGATCCATCCGATCGGCGATGATCCGATGGTTGCGATCGATCCAAGCCATGATCTGATCGGCGATGATTGATCCGACGTTGCGATCCATCCGATCGGCGACGATCCGATGGTTGCGATCGATCCAAGCCATGATCCCGATCGGCGATGATCGATCGATGGTTGCGATCCATCCGATCGGTGACATCCGACGGTTGCGATCGATCCAAGCCATGATCCCGATCGGCGATGATGATCCAACGGTTGCGATCCATCCGATCGGCGACGATCCGACGGTTGCGATTGATCCAAGCATGATCCCGATCGGCGATGATCGATCCGACGTTGCGATCCATCCGATCGGCGATCCGACGGTTGCGATCGATCCAAGCCATGATCGATCGGCGATGATCGATCGACCATGCGATCCATCCGATCGGCGGATCCATTCGATCCAAGATCCATGATCCCGATCGGCGATGATCGATCCGACGGTTGCGATCCATCCGATCGGCGATCCAACGGTTGCGATCGATCCAAGCCATGATCCCGATCGGCGATGATCGATCCGACGGTTGCGATCCATCCGATCGACGAATCCAACGGTTGCGATCCATCCGATCGGCGATGATATCCGACGGTTGCGATCCATCCGATCGGCGATATCCGACGGTTGCGATCGATCCAAGCCATGATCCGATCGGCGATGATCGATCCGACTATTGCGATCCATCCGATCGGCGACGATCCGACGGTTGCGATCGATCCAAGCCATGATCCCGATCGGCGATGATCGATCGACGTTGTGATCCAATCCGATCGGCGACGATCCGACGGTTGCGATCGATCCAAGCCATGATCCCGATCGATGATCGATCCGACTGTTGCGATCCATCCGATCGGCGATGATCCGACGGTTGCGATCGATCCAAGCCATGATCCCGATCGGCGATGATCGATCGACGGTTGCGATCCATCCGATCGGCGATGATCCGACGGTTGCGATCGATCCAAGCCATGATCCCGATCGGCGATGATCGATCCGACGGTTGCGATCCATCCGATCGGCGAACGATCGATCCGATGGATCGATGCGATCGATCGATCAGAATCGATCCGATGATCTGATCGATCGCGATCGATCGATGATCGACGATCGGTTGCGATCCATCCGATCGGCGACGATCCGACGGTTGCGATCGATCCAAGCCATGATCCCGATCGGCGATGATCGATCCGACGCGATCCCGATCGATGATCCGATGGTTGCGATCGATTGATCGATCCGATGATCGATGCGATCAATCCGAGGCGATCCATCCGATCGCGATGATCCATCGATCGGTTGCGATCGATCCAAGCCATGATCCCATGATGATCGATCGACGATCATCCGATCCGATCCGATGGTTGCGATCGATCCAAGCCATGATCCCGATCGGCGATGATCGATCGACCGTTGCGATCCATCCGATCGGCGACGATCCAACGGTTGCGATCGATCCAAGCCATGATCTCGATCGGCGATGATCGATCCGACGATCCATCGATTGACGTTGTGATCATCATGATCCCGATCCGATGATCGATCCGATGGTTGCGATCCATCGATCCGATGGTTGCGATCGATCCAAGCCATGATCCGATCGGCGATGATCGATCCGACGGTTGCGATCCATCCGATCGACGACGATCCGACAGTTGCGATCAATCCAAGCCATGATCCCGATCGGCGATGATCGATCCGACGTTGCGATCCATCCGATCGCACGATCCGACGGTTGCGATCGATCCAAGCCATGATCCCGATCGGCATGATCGATCCGACGGTTGCGATCCATCCGATCGGCGACGATCCGACGGTTGCGATCGATCCAAGCCATGATCCCGATCGGCGATGATCGATCCGACGGTTGCGATCCATCCGATCGGCGATGATCCGATGGTTGCGATCGATCCAAGCCATGATCCCGATCGGCGATGATCGATCGGACCGTTGCGATCCATCCGATCGGCGACGATCCGACGGTTGCGATCGATCCAAGCCATGATCCGATCGGGATGATCGATCCGATGGTTGCGATCCATCCGATCGGCACGATCCGATGGTTGCGATCGATCCAAGCCATGATCCCGATCAGCGATGATCGATCGGACCGTTGCGATCCATCCGATCGGCGACGATCCGACGGTTGCGATCGATCCAAGCCATGATCCTGATTGGCGATGATCGATCGGACGTTGCGATCCATCCGATCAGTGATCCGACGGTTGTGATCGATCCAAGCCATGATCTCGATCGGCGATGATCGATCCGACGGTTGCGATCCATCCGATCGGTGATGATCCGACGGTTGCGATCCCGATGATGATCCCATGCGATCGATCCAAGCCATGATCCGATCGGCGATGATCGATCGACCGTTGCGATCATCCGATCGGCGACGATCCGACGGTTGCGATCGATCCAAGCCATGATCTCGATCGGCGATGATCGATCGGACGGTTGCGATCCATCCGATCGGCGAGATCCGACGGTTGCGATCGATCCAAGCCATGATCCCGATCGCGATGATCGATCGATTGCGATCCATCCGATCGGCGATGATCCGACGGTTGCGATCGATCCAAGCCATGATCCCGATCGGCGATGATCGATCGACGTTGCGATCCATCCGATCGGCGATGAATCCGATGGTTGCGATCGATCCAAGCCATGATCCCGATCGGCGATGATCGATCCGACGGTTGCGATCCATCCGATCGGCGATGATCCGACGGTTGCGATCGATCCAAGCCATGATCTCGATCGGATGATCGATCCGATGTTGCGATCCATCCGATCGGCGATGATCCGACGGTTGCGATCGATCCAAGCCATGATCCCGATCGGCGATGATTCGACGGTTGCGATCCATCCGATCGGCGACGATCCGACGGTTGCGATCGATCCAAGCCATGATCCCGATCGGATGATCGATGATCGATCCGATTGTTGCGATCCATCCGATCGGCGAAGATCCGACAGTTGCGATCGATCCAAGCCATGATCCTGATCGGCGATGATCGATCCGACGGTTGCGATCCATCCGATCATCCGATCGATCGATCCGATGGTTGCGATCGATCCAAGCCATGATCCCGATCGGCGATGATCGATCCGATGGTTGCGATCCATCCGATCGGCGATGATCTGAGGTTGCGATCGATCCAAGCCATGATCCCGATCGGCGATGATCGATCCGACGGTTGCGATCCATCCGATCGGCGATGATCCGACGGTTGCGATCGATCCAAGCCATGATCCCGATCGGCGATGATCGATCCGACGATTGCGATCCAATCCGATCGGCGACGATCCGACGGATTGCGATCGATCCAAGCCATGATCCGATCGCGATGATCGATCGGACCGTTGCGATCCATCCGATCGGCGACGATCCGACGGTTGCGATCGATCCAAGCCATGATCCCGATCGGCGATGATCGATCCGACTATTGCGATCCATCCGATCGGCGATATCCGACGGTTGCGATCGATCCAAGCCATGATCCCGATCGGCGATGATTCGATCCGATGGTTGCGATCCTCCGATCGGCGACGGATTGTGATCGATCCAAGCCATGATCCGATATCGATGATCGATCCGACGGTTGCGATCCATCCAATCGGCGATGATCCGACGGTTGCGATCGATCCAAGCCATGATCCCGATCGGCGATGATCGATCCGATGGTTGCGATCCATCCGATCGGCGACAATCCGACGGTTGCGATGATCCAAGCCATGATCCCGATCGGATGATTGATCCGACGGTTGCGATCCATTCGATCAGACGATGATCCGACGGTTGCGATCGATCCAAGCCATGATCCCGATCGGCGATGATCGATTCAACGGTTGCGATCAATTCGATCGACGATGATCCGACGTTGCGATCGATCCAAGCCATGATCCCGATCGGCGATGATCGATCCGACGGTTGCGATCCATCCGATCGGCGATCTCCGACGGTTGCGATCGATCCAAGATCCATGATCTCGATCCGATGAATGATCGATCGAACCGATTGCGATCCATTCGATCATCCGATGCTCCAATGGTTTCGATCGATCCAAGCCATGATCCCGATCGGCGATGATCGATCGGACGGTTGCGATCCATCCGATCGGCGACGATCTGACGTTGCGATCGATCCAAGCCATGATCCCGATCGCGATGATCGATCCGACGGTTGCGATCCATCCGATCGGCGATGATCCGATGGTTGCGATCGATCCAAGCCATGATCCCGATCGGCGATGATCGATCCGATCCATGATCATTATCCGACGGTTGCGACGATGCAATAATCCGATCGGCGATGATTCGATGGACGATTGCGATCGATCCAAGCCATGATCCCGATCGGTCGATGATCGATCCGATGGTTGCGATCCATCCGATCGGCGAACGATCCGACGGTTGCGATCGATCCAAGCCATGATCCCTGATCGGCGATGATCGATGACGATTGTGATCAATCGATCGGACGATGATCCGATGGTTGCGATCGATCCAAGCCATGATCCCGATGGGCGATGATCGATCGACCGTTGTCCATCCATCCGATCCGATGATCGATCAGATCCGATTGCGATCCATCCGACGGATTGATCGATCAAGCCATGATCTTGATCGATCGATCGATCGATCGATCGGCGACGATCGATACGATCCATCGATCGGCGAGATCCGACGGTTGCGATCGATCCAAGCCATGATCCGATCGACGATGATCGATGATGTTGCGATCATCTATCGACGTGAACAGTTGCGATCGATCCAAGCCATGATCCGATCGGCGATGATCGATCCGACGGTTGCGATCCATCCGATTGGCAATGATCCGATGGTTGCGATCGATCCAAGCCATGATCCCGATCGCGATGATCGATCCGAATGTGATCCATCGATCGGCAACAATCCGACGGTTCGATCAATCCAAGCCATGATCCCGATCGCGATGATCGATGATTGTTGCGATCGGCCGATCGGCGATCGATCTGACGGTTGCGATCGATCCAAGCCATGATCCGATCGGCGATGATCGATCCGACGGTTGCGATCCATCCGATCGGCGATGATCCGATGGTTGCGATCGATCCAAGCCATGATCCCGATCGGATGATCGATCCGACGGTTGCGATCATCCGATCGGCGACGATCCGACCGATCATGGAATCGATCGGCATCGGCAATGATCCGACGATCCATGATCGATGATGATCAATGGTTGCGATCGATCCAAGCCATGATCCGATCGATGATCGATCGGACGTTGCGATCCATCCGATCGGCTACGATCCGATGGTTGTGATGATCCAAGCCATGATCTCGATGATCAATGATCCGATCGATCCTGACGGATCCTTGATCTGATCATGATGATCCGACCGATCAGATCGATGATGCCGACGGTTCGATCGATCCAAGCCATGATCCCGATCGGCGATGATCGATCCGACGGTTGGGATCCATCCATCGGTGAAGATCCTGTTGCGATCGATCCAAGCCATGATTCCAATCGGCGATGATCGATTCCGACGGTTGCGATCCATCCGATGGCGAAGATCCGACGGTTGCGATCGATCCAAGCCATGATCCCGATCGGTGATGATCGATCCGACTATTGCGATCAATCCGATCGGCGATCGATCCGATGGTTGTGATCGATCCAAGCCATGATCTCGATCGGCGATGATCGATCGACGACCGTTGCGATCCATCCGATCGGCTACGATCCGGTGGTTGTGATAGATCCAATCATGATCTCGATCGACAATGATCGATCGGACGGTTGCGATCATCCGATCGGCGACGATCCGACGGTTGCGATCGATCCAAGCCATGATCCCGATCGGCGATGATCGATCCGACGGTTGGATCCATCCGATCGGCGACGATCCGATGGTTGTGATCGATCCAAGCCATGACCCGATCATCGATGATCAATCCGACGATTGCGATCCATCCGATCGGCGATGATCCAACGGTTGCGATCGATCCAAGCCATGATCTCGATCGGCGATGATCGATCCAACGGTTGCAATCCATCTGATCAGCGACGATACAATAATTGTGATCCATCCAAGCCATGATCCCGATCGGCAACGATATCCAACGGTTGCGATCCATCCGATGAGCGATGATATCCCACGGTTGCGATCGATCCAAGCCATGTGATTGCGATCCATCCGATCGGCGACATATCCGACTGTTGCGATCGATCCAAGCCATGATCCTCGATCGGCGATGATCGATGGACCATTGCGATCCATCCGATCGATGATCCAACGATTGCGATCGATCCAAGCCATGATCCCGATCGGCTATGATCGATCCGAGGTTGTGATCCATCCGATCAGCGATGATATCCGATGGTTGCGATCGATCCAAGCCATGATCCCGATCGGCGATGATCGATCGGACCATTGCGATCCATCCGATCGGCGACGATCCGACGGTTGCGATCGATCCAAGCCATGATCCCGATCGGCGATGATCGATCCGACGGTTGATCCATCCGATCGGCGACGATCCGACGGTTGCGATCGATCCAAGCCATGATCCCGATCGGCGATGATCGATCCGATGGTTGCGATCCATCCGATCGGTGATGACGACGGTTGCGATCGATCCAAGCCATGATTCCGATCGGCGATGATTGATCGACCGTTGCGATCCATCCGATCGGCGATGATCCGACGGTTGCGATCGATCCAAGCCATGATCCGATCGGCGATGATCGATCCGACGGTTGCGATCCATCCGATCGGCGACGATCCGATGGTTGCGATCGATCCAAGCCATGATCCCGATCGGCGATGATCGATCCGACGGTTGCGATCCATCCGATCGCATGATATCCGACGGTTGCGATCGATCCAAGCCATGATCCCGATCGGCGATGATCGATCCGACGGTTGCGATCCATCCGATCGGCGATGATCCGATGGTTGCGATCGATCCAAGCCATGATCCCGATCGGCGATGATCGATCCGACGGTTGCGATCCATCCGATCGGCGACGATATCCGATGGTTGCGATCGATCCAAGCCATGATCCCGATCGGCGATGATCGATCCGACGTTGCGATCCATCCGATCGGCGATGATCCGATGGTTGCGATCGATCCAAGCCATGATCCCGATCGGATGATCGATCGGATTGCGATCCCGATCCATTTGCGATCGATCCCGATCGATCGATGATCCGACGGTTGCGATCCATCCGATCGGCGATGCGACGGTTGCGATCGATCCAAGCCATGATCCCGATCGGCGATGATCGATCGTGATCCATCCGATCGGCGACGATCCGATGGTTGCGATCGATCCAAGCCATGATCCCGATCGGCGATGATGATCCGACGGTTGCGATCCATCCGATCGGCGATGATATCCGACGGTTGCGATCGATCCAAGCCATGATCCCGATCGGCGATGATCGATCGACCGTTGCGATCCATCCGATCGGCGACGATCCGACGGTTGCGATCGATCCAAGCCATGATCCCGATCGGCGATGATTGATCCGACGGTTGCGTCCGATCCATCCGATCGGCGATCCAACGGTTGCGATCGATCCAAGCCATGATCCCGATCGGCGATGATCGATCCGATGGTTGCGATCCATCCGATCGGCGATGATATCCGACGGTTGCGATCGATCCAAGCCATGATCCCGATTGGCGATGATCGATCGACGGTTGCGATCCATCCGATCGACGTTGCGATCGATCCAAGCCATGATCCCGATCGGCGATGATCGATCGATGCGATCCGATATCCGACGGTTGCGATCGATCCAAGCCATGATCCCGATCGGCGATGATCGATCCGACGTTGCGATCCATCGATCGGCGATGATCGACGGTTGCGATCGATCCAAGCCATGATCCCGATCGGCGATGATTGATCCGACGGTTGCGATCCATCCGATCGGCGATGATCCGACGGTTGCGATCGATCCAAGCCATGATCCCGATCGGCGATGATCGATCCAACGGTTGCGATCCATCCGATCAGCGATGATCCGACGGTTGCGATCGATCCAAGCCATGATCCCGATCGGCGATGATCGATCCGACGGTTGCGATCCATCCGATCGCGATGATATCCGATGGTTGCGATCGATCCAAGCCATGATCCCGATCGGCGATGATCGATTGATGATCCATCCGATGATCCGACGGTTGCGATCGATCCGGATCGACGGTTGCGATCGATCGATGCGAGATCCATGATCCCGATCGGCGATGATCGATCCGACGGTTGCGATCCATCCGATCGGCGATGATACGATTTCGATCGATCCAAGCCATGATCCCGACGATGATCGATCCGATGGTTGCGATCGATCCAAGCCATGATCCGATCGGCGATGATCGATCGACGGTTGCGATCCATCCGATCGCGATGATCCGATGGTTGCGATCGATCCAAGCCATGATCCCGATCGGCGATGATCGATCCGATGGTTGCGATCCATCCGATCGGTGATGATACGACGGTTGCGATCGATCCAAGCCATGATCCGATCGGCGATGATCGATCCGACGGTTGCGATCCATCGATCGGCGATGATCCGATGGTTGCGATCGATCCAAGCCATGATCCCGATCGGCGATGATCGATCCGACGGTTGCGATCCATCCGATCGGCGATGATCCGACGGTTGCGATCGATCCAAGCCATGATCCCGATCATGATGATCGATCCGATGGTTGCGATCCATCCGATCGGCGATGATATCCGACGGTTGCGATCGATCCAAGCCATGATCCCGATCGGCGATGATCGATCCGACGGTTGCGATCCATCCGATCGGCGATGATATCCGACGTTGCGATCGATCCAAGCCATGATCCGATCGGCGATGATCGATCCGACGGTTGCGATCCATCCGATCGGCGATGATCCGACGGTTGCGATCGATCCAAGCCATGATCCCGATTTGATGATCGATGGACCATTGCGATCCATCCGATCCGATGATCCGATGGTTGCGATCGATCAAGCCATGATCCCGATCGCGATGATCGATCCGACGGTTGCGATCCATCCGATCGGCGACGATATCCGACGGTTGCGATCGATCCAAGCCATGATCCCGATCGCGATGATCGATCGGACCATTGCGATCCATCCGATCGGCGACGATCCGACGGTTGCGATCGATCCAAGCCATGATCCCGATCGGCGATGATCGATGATCCATCCGATCGCGATGATCCGACGTTGCGATCGATCCAAGCCATGATCCCGATCGGCGATGATCGATCCGACGGTTGCGATCCATCCGATCGGATGATCCGATGGTTGCGATCGATCCAAGCCATGATCCCGATCGGCGATGATCGATCGGACCGTTGTGATCCATCCGATCGGCGACGATCCAACGGTTGCGATCGATCCAAGCCATGATCCCGATCGGCGATGATCGATCCGAGGTTGCGATCCATCCGATCGGCGATGATATATGATGGTTGCGATCGATCCAAGCCATGATCCCGATCGGCGATGATCGATCCGACGGTTGCGATCCATCCGATCGACGATCCGATGGTTGCGATCAATCCGAACGATCCGATTGATCCAAGCCATGATCCCGATCGGCGATGATTGATCCGATGGTTGCGATCCATCCGATCGGCGATGATATCCGATGGTTGCGATCGATCCAAGCCATGATCCCGATCGGCGATGATCGATCGACGTTGCGATCCATCCGATGATCCGATGGTTGCGATCGATCCAAGCCATGATCCCGATCGGCGATGATGATCGACCGTTGCGATCCATCCGATCGGCGATGATCCGACGTTGCGATCGATCCAAGCCATGATCCGATCGGGATGATCGATCCGATGGTTGCGATCCATTCGATCGGCGACCGATGGTTGCGATCGATCCAAGCCATGATCCCGATCGGCGATGATCGATCGATCCATCCGATCGGCGATGATCCGACGGTTGCGATCGATCCAAGCCATGATCCGATCGGCGATGATTGATCCGACGGTTGCGATCCATCCGATCGGCGATGATCCAACGGTTGCGATCGATCCAAGCCATGATCCCGATCGGCGATGATCGATCCGATGGTTGGATCCATCCGCGATCGATCGATCCAAGTTCCAATCGATCCAATATGATCCGGCGACGATCCATCCGATCGGCGACAATCCATGATCGCCTATTCGATCGGTCGCACATCGCGATCGGATCCGCGATGGCTATCATCGATCCAATCGATCCGAACCGATCCGATAAATGACGATTGATCGACGGTTGCGATCGATCAGCCGAATGATCGAGATGTTTGATCCATCCGATCGATCGCGATTGATCGATCGGCGATGATCCGATGCGATCCAAGCCATGATCCCGAACCGTTGCGATCATCCGATCGGCGATGATCCGACGGTTGCGATCGATCCAAGCCATGATCCCGATCGGCGATGATCGATCCGACGGTTGCGATCCATCCGATCGGCGACTATACGACGGTTGCGATCGATCCAAGCCATGATCCCGATCGGCGATGATCGATCGACGTTGCGATCCATCCGATCGATCCGACGGTTGCGATCGATCCGATCCCGATCGATCCGACCATTGCGATCCATCCGATGACGATCCGACGGTTGCGATCGATCCAAGCCATGATCCCGATCGGCGATGATCGATCCGACGGTTGCGATCCATCCGATCGGCGATGATCCGACGGTTGCGATCGATCCAAGCCATGATCCCGATCGGCGATGATCGATCCGACGGTTGCGATCCATCCGATCGGCGATGATCCGACGGTTGCGATCGATCCAAGCCATGATCCGATCGGCGATGATCGATCCGACGGTTGCGATCCATCCGATCGCGATGATCCGATGGTTGCGATCGATCCAAGCCATGATCCCGATCGGCGATGATCGATCCGACCGTTGCGATCCATCCGATCGGCGATGATCCGATGGTTGCGATCGATCCAAGCCATGATCCCGATCGGGATGATCGATCCGACGGTTGCGATCCATCCGATCGGCGACGATCCGATGGTTGCGATCGATCCAAGCCATGATCCCGATCGGCAATGATCGATCGACGGCTGATCCATCCGATCGGCGATGATCCGATGGTTGCGATCGATCCAAGCCATGATCCCGATCGGCGATGATCGATCCGATGGTTGCGATCCATCCGATCGGCGACGATCCGACGGTTGCGATCGATCAAGCCATGATCCCGATCGGCGATGATCGATCGACCGTTGATCCGATCGGCGACGATCCGACGGTTGCGATCGATCCAAGCCATGATCCGATCGGCGATGATGATCGATGATCCATCCGATCGGCGATCCGACGGTTGCGATCGATCCAAGCCATCCCGATCGGCGATGATCGATCGATGGTTGCGATCCATCCGATCGGCGATGATACGGTTGCGATCGATCCAAGCCATGATCCCGATCGGCGATGATGATCCGACGGTTGCGATCCATCCGATCGGCGATGATCGATGCGATCGATCCAAGCCATGATCCCGATCGGCGATGATCGATCCGACGGTTGCGATCCATCCGATCGGCGACGATCCGACGGTTGCGATCGATCCAAGCCATGATCCCGATCGCGATGATCGATCCGACGTTGCGATCCATCCGATCGGCGACGATCCGACGGTTGCGATCGATCCAAGCCATGATCCCGATCGGCGATGATCGATCCGACCGTTGCGATCCATCCGATCGCGATGATCGACGGTTGCGATCGATCCAAGCCATGATCCGATCGGCGATGATCGATCCGACCGTTGCGATCCATCCGATCGGCGACGATCCGACGGTTGCGATCGATCCAAGCCATGATCCCGATCGGCGATGATCGATCCGACGTTGCGATCCATCCGATCGGCGACGATCCGACGGTTGCGATCGATCCAAGCCATGATCCCGATCGGCGATGATCGATCCGACGTTGCGATCCATCCGATCGGCGACGATCGACGGTTGCGATCGATCCAAGCCATGATCCCGATCGGCGATGATCGATCCGACCGGCGATCCATCCGATCGGCGACGATTCGACGTTGCGATCGATCAAGCCATGATCCGATCGGCGAGGATCGATCGATGACGATCGATCCCATGATCCCGATCGGCGATGATCGATCGGACCATTGCGATCCATCCGATCGCGACGATCCGACGGTTGCGATCGATCCAAGCCATGATCCCGATCGGCGATGATCGATCCGACGTTGCGATCCATCCGATCGGCGACGATCCGACGGTTGCGATCGATCCAAGCCATGATCCGATCGGCGATGATCGATCCGATGATCATCCGATCGGCGACGATCCGACGGTTGCGATCGATCCAAGATCCGATCGGCGATGATCGATTGCGCGATCCGATGCGATCGATCAAGCCATGATCCCGATCGGCGATGATCGATCCGACCGTTGCGATCCATCCGATCGGCGACGATCCGACGGTTGCGATCGATCCAAGCCATGATCCGATCGGCGATGATTGATCGACGGTTGCGATCCATCCGATCGGCGATGATCCGACGGTTGCGATCGATCCAAGCCATGATCCCGATCGGCGATGATCGATCCGCGATCCATCCGATCAGCGATGATCGACGGTTGCGATCGATCCATGATCCCGATCGGCGATGATCGATCCGACCGTTGCGATCCATCCGATCGGTGATGATCCGACGGTTGCGATCGATCCAAGCCATGATCCCGATCGGCGATGATCGATCCGTTGCGATCCATCCGATCGGCGACGATTCGATGGTTGCGATCGATCAAGCCATGATCCCAATCGGCGATGATGATCCGACGGTTGCGATCCATCCGATCGGCGATGATACGACGGTTGCGATCGATCCAAGCCATGATCCCGATCGGCGATGATCGATCGACCGTTGCGATCCATCCGATCGGCGATGATCCGACGGTTGCGATCGATCAAGCCATGATCCGATCGGCGATGGATCCGACGGTTGCGATCCACGATCGGCGACGATCCGACGGTTGCGATCGATCCAAGCCATGATCCCGATCGGCGATGATCGATCCGACGGTTGCGATCCATCCGATCGGCGATGATACGACGGTTGCGATCGATCCAAGCCATGATCCCGATCGGCGATGATCGATCCGACGTTGCGATCCATCCGATCGGTGACGATCCGACGGTTGCGATCGATCCAAGCCATGATCCGATCGGCGATGATCGATCGACGGTTGCGATCCATCCGATCGGCGATCCGATGGTTGCGATCGATCCAAGCCATGATCCCGATCGGCGATGATCGATCCGACGGTTGCGATCCATCCGATCGGGACGATATCCGACGGTTGCGATCGATCCAAGCCATGATCCCGATCGGCGATGATCGATCCGACGGTTGCGATCCATCCGATCGATGATCCGACGGTTGCGATCGATCCAAGCCATGATCCGATCGGATGATCGATCGACCGTTGCGATCCATCCGATCGGCGATGATCCGACGGTTGCGATCGATCCAAGCCATGATCCCGATCGGCGATGATCGATCCGACGGTTGCGATCCATCGATCGGCGATGATCCGATGGTTGCGATCGATCCAAGCCATGATCCCGATCGGCGATGATCGATCCGATGGTTGCGATCCATCCGATCGGCGATGATATCCGACGGTTGCGATCGATCCAAGCCATGATCCCGATCGGCGATGATCGATCCGATGGTTGCGATCCATCCGATCGGCGATGATCCCGTTGCGATCGATCCAAGCCATGATCCCGATCGGCGATGATCGATCCGACGGTTGCGATCCATCCGATCGGCGATGATACGACGGTTGCGATCGATCCAAGCCATGATCCCGATCGGCGATGATCGATCCGACGGTTGCGATCCATCCGATCGGCGATGATACGACGGTTGCGATCGATCCAAGCCATGATCCCGATCGGCGATGATCGATCCGACCGTTGCGATCCATCCGATCGGCGATGATCCGATGGTTGCGATCGATCCAAGCCATGATCCGATCGGCGATGATTGATCCCGGTTGCGATCCATCCGATCGGACGATCCCGGTTGCGATCGATCCAAGCCATGATCCCGATCGGCGATGATCGATCCGACGGTTGCGATCCATCCGATCGGCGATGATATCGACGGTTGCGATCGATCCAAGCCATGATCCCGATCGGCGATGATCGATCCGATGGTTGCGATCCATCCGATCGGCGATGATCCGACGGTTGCGATCGATCCAAGCCATGATCCCGATCCGATCGGTGATCGATCATGATCCCCGATGATCGATCGGACCGTTGCGATCCATCCGATCGGCGATGATCCGACGGTTGCGATCGATCCAAGCCATGATCCCGATCGGCGATGATCGATCCGACGGTTGCGATCCATCCGATCGGCGACGATATGACGGTTGCGATCGATCCAAGCCATGATCCCGATCGGCGATGATCGATCCGACGGTTGCGATCCATCCGATCGGCGATGATATCCGATGGTTGCGATCGATCCAAGCCATGATCCCGATCGGCGATGATCGATCGACGTTGCGATCCATCCGATCGGCGACGATCCGACGGTTGCGATCGATCCAAGCATGATCCCGATCGGCGATGATCGATCCGATGGTTGCGATCCATCCGATCGGCGACGATATCCGACGGTTGCGATCGATCCAAGCCATGATCCCGATCGGCGATGATCGATCGAACCGTTGCGATCCATCCGATCGGCGATGATATCGACGGTTGCGATCGATCCAAGCCATGATCCCGATCGGCGATGATCGATCGATTGCGATCCATCCGATCGCGATGATATCCGACGTTGCGATCGATCCAAGCCATGATCCGATCGGCGATGATCGATCCGACGGTTGCGATCCATCCGATCGGCGATGATACGACGGTTGCGATCGATCCAAGCCATGATCCGGCGATCGATCGGACCGATGATCGATCCGACGGTTATCCATCCGATCGGTGATGATATCGACGGTTGCGATCGATCCAAGCCATGATCCCGATCGGTGATGATCGATCCGACGGTTGCGATCCATCCGATCGGCGATGATCCGATGGTTGCGATCGATCCAAGCCATGATCCGATCGGCGATGATCGATCGGACCGTTGCGATCCATCCGATCGGCGATGATCCTGTTGCGATCGATCCAAGCCATGATCCCGATCGGCGATGATCGATCCGATCGATCCAAGCCATGATCCGATCGGCCGATCGACCGTTGCGATGATCGACGGTTGCGATCGATCCAAGCCATGATCCCGATCGGCGATGATCGATCCGAATGTGATCCCGATCGGCGATGATCCCGATCGATTCAAGCCATGATCCGATCGGCGATGATCGATCGACCGTTGCGATCCATCCGATCGACAATCCGACGGTTGCAATCGATCCAAGCCATGATCCCGATCGGCGATGATTGATCCGACGGTTGCGATCCATCCGATCGGTGATATCCGACGGTTGCGATCGATCCAAGCCATGATTCCGATCGGCGATGATCGATCCGACCATTGCGATCCATCCGATCGGCGACGATCCACGGTTGCGATCGATCCAAGCCATGATCCCGATCGGCGATGATCGATGACGATCATCCGATCGGCGATGATATCGATGTTTGCGATCGATCCAAGCCATGATCCGATCGGCGATGATCGATCCGACCGTTGCGATCCATCCGATCGCGATGATCCGACGGTTGCGATCGATCCAAGCCATGATCCCGATCGGCGATGATCGATCGGTTGCGATCCATCCGATCCGATGATCGACGGTTGCGATCGATCCAAGCCATGATCCGATCGGCGATGATCGATCCGACCGTTGCGATCCATCCGATCGGTGATGATCCGACGGTTGCGATCGATCAAGCCATGATCCCGATCGGCGATGATCGATCTCGGACCGTTGCGATCCATCCGATCGGCGACATCCGACGGTTGCGATCGATCAAGCCATGATCCTAATCAGCGATGATCGATCCGACGGTTGCGATCAATCGATCGGTGACGATCCGATGGTTGCGATCGATCCAAGCCATGATCCGATCGGCGATGATCGATCTCGGACCGTTGCGATCCAATCGATCGGCAACGATCCGATGGTTGCGATCGATCAAGCCATGATCCTGATCGGCGATGATCGATCCGATCATTGCGATCATCCGATCGGCGATGATCCAATTGCGATCGATCGAAGCCATGATCCGATCGGCGATGATCGATATCGACGTTGCGATCATCCGATCAGCGATGATCCGATGTTGCGATCGATCAAGCCATGATCCGATCGGCGATGATTGATCTCGACGGTTGCGATCCATCCGATCGGCGATGATATGATGGTTGCGATCGATCAAGCCATGATCCCGATCGGCGATGATCGATCGGACCGTTGCGATCCATCCGATCGACGATGATCCGACGGTTGCGATCGATCCAAGCCATGATCCCGATCGATGATTGATCTCGACCGTTGCGATCATCCGATCGACGACGATCCGATGGTTGCGATAGATCGAAGCCATGATCCCGATCGGCGATGATCGATCCGGACCGTTGCGATCCATCCGATCGGCGACGATCCGATGGTTGCGATCGATCCAAGCCATGATCCCGATCGGCGATGATCGATCCGACCATGCGATCCATCGATCGGCGACGATCCGACGGTTGCGATCGATCCAAGCCATGATCCCGATCGGCGATGATCGATCTCGACCATTGCGATCATCCGATCGGTGACGATCCGACGGTTGCGATCGATCCAAGCCATGATCCCGATCGCGTTGATCGATCCGACCGTTGCGATCATCCGATCGGCGACGATGATGATCCGACGGTTGTGATCGATCCAAGCCATGATCCCGATCGGCGATGATCGATCCGACCGTTGCGATCCATCGATCGGCGATGATCCGACATTTGCGATCGATCCAAGCCATGATCCCGATCGCGATGATCGATCAAACCGTTGTGATCAATCTGATCGGCGATGATCCGACGGTTGTGATCGATCAAGCCATGATCCGATCGGTGATGATCGATCGGATCATTGTGACCAATTCGATCGGCAACGATCCGACGGTTGCGATCGATCAAGCCATGATCCCGATCGGCGATGATCGATCCGACCGTTGCGATCCATCCGATCGGCGACGATCCGACGGTTGCGATCGATCCAAGCCATGATCCCGATCGGCGATTATCGATCTCGGACCATTGCGATCAATCGATTGGCGACGATCGATAGTTCGATTGATCAAGCCATGATCCCGATCGGCGATGATCGATCTCGGACCGCTGCGATCCATCCGATCGGCGACGATCGATGGTTACGATCGATCGAAGCCATGATCCCGATTGGCGATGATCGATCTCGGACCATTGCGATCAATCCGATCGGGATGATCCGACGGTTGCGATCGATCGAAGCCATGATCCCGATCGGTGATGATCAATCGAACCATTGCGATCAATCCTATCGATGACGATCCGACCGTTGCGATCGATCCAAGCCGTGATCCTGATCGGCGATGATTGATCTCGGACCATTGCGATCAATCAGATCGGTGACGATCTGATGGTTGCGATCGATCGAATCCATGATCCCGATCGGCGATGATCGATCTCGGACCGTTAAATCCATCCGATCGGCGACGATCCAACGATGGCGATCAATCCTGAGCCATGATCCTGATCGGAGATGATCGATCTTGGATTGTTGCGATCATCCGATAGGCGATGATCGGACAGTTGCGATCGATCGAAGCAATGATCCCGATCGGCAATGATCGATCTCGAACCGTTGCGATCAATCCGATCGGTGATGATCCGATGGTTGCGATTGATCGAAGCCATGATCCGGATTGTCGACGATCGATCTTGGACCGCTGCGATCAATCGATCAGCGATGATCCGACGGTTGCGATCGATCCAAGCCATGACCCCGATCGGCGATTATCGATCTCAGACCGTTGCGATCATTTCGGTCGACGATGATCAGACGGTTGCGATCGATCCAAGCCATGATCCCGATCGGCGATGATCGATCTCCGACCATTGCGATCAATCAGATCGGCAATGATCCAATGGTTGCGATTGATCCAGGCCATGATCCCAATCGGCGTTGATCCATCTCGAACCGTTGCGATCAATCCGATCAGCGAAGATCAGATGGTTACGATCGATCGAAGCCATGATCCCGATCGGCGATGATCGATCTCGGACCGCTGCGACCAATCCAATCGGCGACGATCGGACGGTTGCGATCGATCCAAGCCATGATCCAAATCGGCGATGATCGATCTCGGACTGTTGCGATCAATCCAATTGGCGATGATCCAACGGTTGCGATCGATCAAAGCCATGATCACGATCGAGGATGATCGATCTCGGACCGTTGCAATCAATCTGATCGGCGATGATCCGGTGGTTGCGATCGATCGAAGCCATGATCCCGACCGGCGATGATCGATCTTGGACCGTTGCAATCAATCCGATCGGCGACGATCCAACGGTTGTGATCGATACAAGCCATGATCCCGATCGGCGATTATCGATCTTGAACCGTTGCGATCAATCCGACCGATGATGATCCAACGGTTGCGATCGATCGATGTCATGATCCCTATCGGCGATGATCGATCTCGGACCGCTGCGATCAATCCGATCGGTGATGATCCGACGGTTGCGATCGATACTAGCCATGATCCCGATCGGCGATTATCGATCTCGGACCGTTGTGATCAATCCGATCGGCGACGATCCAACGGTTGCGATCGATCGAAGCCATGATCCCGATCGGTGATAATCAATCTCGGACCGTTGCGATCGATCCGATCGGCGATGATCCGACAGTGGCGATCGATCGAAGCCATAATCCCGATCGGTGATGATCGATCTCGGACCATTGCGATCAATCTGGAGGGATGTGGGAAGGAGGGTGGGGGAGGAGGGGGGAAGGGTGGTTTGTTCGATGAAGGGCATGGAGAGAAATTTTTGTGGTGAGGAAGGAATTTAAGGGTAGTTTAAGAATTTAAAAAAATTTAAAATGGGAGGTGGGGGGGAGTAATTTTTGTGGTGTAAATAGAAGCTCCCCCTTTTCTCTATACCATGCCTCGTTGATTGCCCCTTGATTTTTTTTTTCTCTCCCAACCTCCATTGCCGCGTATAAAAAATCCTAGCTTTTTTTCCTTTTCTAAATGAGATGCTTTACCCTTTTTTTCTATTATTTTTTAAGCAGAACAAAATATTATTTTTTATCTAGTTTATTTTTTAAGTCAATCAATCTCTTATTTTTAACTAATTCTTTTTTTCCAACATCAAATTATTTTCTTCTTTCTAATTGGTTCGTTATCTCTTTTCTAATTTTTTTTTCAATAGCCAAATTTTGTAATCAACAATTATTTTTTTAGCCTTTTTTTTTCTTTTTCCCAATGAGGAACTTTTTTTGATCCATAATTTTTAAATCAAATTATTTTTAGCCTGTTTTTTCTCTTTTTCTCTTGAGAAACATATTTTTCCTATTTAAAACATTTTTTTCAACAAACTATTATATTTTTATCCTATTTTTTCTTTTTATTAATTTTTAGTCGATAAAGCTGTTAGTAGGTTTAATTTTTTGATCTAATCAAATCATCTTTTCTATCAAATCTATCCATCAAGTTTTTATAACTCCAAACACCCTGGCTTTGAAAAAGAAAAAATCTAGTCGTCGAAGCCTTCAAGAGAGCTAGCACTCCGAAAAGGCTAGTTATGATTAAAATCCCAGCGTGGATCACCTATAGAGGCTACACACCTTTGTATGGCTTATAGAAGCACCATCTGCCTTCCGTTGTTGTGAGAGTCGTTCAGCATCTGAAGGTAAAAGATTTTAAAGTCACTGGTGACTTAGATATAATCTAAGGCACTAAACCATATGCATAGATATGATCTATGCTGCATAGTTGTAAACTATGCTATTTGTATTTACACAGATTTGATCTGTGCATTTTTCTTTTACAACTTTATGTATAATTTTCATATCATGATCCTATTGTAGGCTGATATTGAATTAGATCCAATATTTTATTATTTCTATTGCATATGTATTTTAGAAATATTTTAAAATGCAAACCTATAGCCTATTTATTAATAAACCAACAATACTTCCCTAGCTATAACAACCAGCAGTTTGAAGATCCTCGAGTAATGAAAGGAACATCAAGTGAACCCATAAAGGAAACTTACCAGGGAATAGAATATCCTTGCCCATGCATGCCTCTGTATGGTCACATCATCGGCATCATCAGATAAGATCCCAAAGCAGTCACTCAGCTAAGGAGCAAACATGACCGCTTAATTGTAGCTAGTGGTAGTCTAATCCCAGAAATCGCTCACACTCAACAAACCAGCCATATCTAAGACTCCCTATCACTAGTCAGCCATCCATGGGGAGTCCAATTTATACGGAGATGCCCTTTTTGATGCCCCTTTCAATAGTTTCACATTAAAAAATTAAGAGTTGGTTGAGTGATTTATATGTGATAAAGTAAGAAGGACAAGGTACCAATTGGATCCCTTTTGGACTGTGGTGGCCCAAGTTGGTGTGGACCTTATCCATCTTGCTTTCTTGTAACGAAACGGGTCGTTACAATTATGGTATCAGAGCTACACACTAGTCAAAAGTACAGGAGCTAAGTGCCACACAGGATAAAGTGCTACATTCATTGGGGATGGGAGCCACCTCTTGAACCTGTGGGGACCACCTCTAGAATCTTGTCTGCTTGGTGGTTGTGATCAATTACCCCTAGCGACGAGGACGTCGCCTCTGTAAGGAGGGTAGATTTTGATGTCCCTCCCATTAGTCCCACATCAAAAAATTAAGAGTTGGTTGAGTGGTTTATATGTGGTAAAGTAAGAAGGACAAGGTACCAATTGGATACCTTTTGGGCTGTGGTGGCCCAAGTTGGTGTGGACCTTGTCCATCTTGCTTTCTTGTAACGAAATGGACCCGTGGGCTCGGATCGTTACACCCTTCATCGTAATCATGCACTCACCCTGTAGGAGATGAGATGTGTGTGTCTCTGGCTGCCACCTCTCTACAAGAAGAGTAGTCAAATGCCAATCCAGCTACAAGAAGCCTATTTATGCAGTTCCAAAGAACCTAGCCTGAATTTGATGTAGTACCAGCCATGGATCGATATGACCCCTATGAAATATGAAGCTAGTATGCTAGCAATGGAGGACGATGGTCTCTTGAAAAAGTGGTATAGTCTACTTATATCAAATATTGAGTTGATAATAAGACCAAGAGTGTTTAATGGAGTAAGCCTTACCTACGTATCTCATACAACCTCTGATCGATGTCATGGCTACAAAGTTAGAAGTGATGGGTCGATGGATCCAGGATCCATATGTGATATGTAAGAGACCATAAATAACATTCTAAAATCAGAATCATCATACAATAGACATGCATATTATAGAACACATAAGACTTGAACCATTTTGTACCTACACATATATCACACAATAGTATATATATATGTAAATAAAAGAATCTTCAGAATAAGTTGCTGCTAGTTAACCTAGTCAAGTAAATAAGTTATTAAGGTTATTTCGAACATCTTAAGAATCTTCAGCTCTGTAAATAAAAGAACAACGTCAAGGTTAAGTCAATCGATTATACTGGCACAAGAACACA
This sequence comes from Calamus simplicifolius, assembly GCA_900491605.1. Lineage (NCBI taxonomy): Eukaryota > Viridiplantae > Streptophyta > Magnoliopsida > Arecales > Arecaceae > Calamus > Calamus simplicifolius. The sequence goes on along the minus strand of UESW01004995.1, from coordinate 14,676 downwards.
TTATTGAAATTTTCTTAGGTACTTTTCCTTGACCTTGGGATAGTTTTATGAGACTGCTGGTTATATAGAATGATCATTGGAGGGGATTGTTTACCAAATATTAAGACAATCCTTCTTCTGCTCATGTTACACATGTAATATACTCAAGAAAATAAACACGGACGACATCAAATGTACATGTGTACAGTGAATTAGCAAAAATCTGTAGGGGCATTTTGTATTATGATAGAATGTCAAGCATGGATGTCCCCTCCACATAAAACAATTAAACCATAAATAACCCCTTCTTGATAAAGTAGTATTTACCTTGCCTAAAACAATAAGGTAATTCTTTCAAGCATGAACTCTGATAGTACCAACACATGCATATCAATAGAAAATCTCTAAAATTTTTTTAGAAGAAGCATGCAATGATCAAGCAGATTGTCATTACAATCATAGGTTTCAGCACATTAGCTCAGTTAGTGATATACATTCATGATGACGGATAACTAACAAAACTGGTCCCAAATAGAGCAAACACAAAATGGCTAACATTCTTGTAAAAAACCATAAATTACAGTAAAGGCTTTATTGCTGGACACAGGTAGTTGATGAATGATATGCAAGGTTGAGGTCATGCTAATAAAATAAACTTACAATTAAACTCTGAAGATAAAAATTAGAAAGAACTAGCAGCAGCAGTAGAATGCAAATCAACTTAGAGCCTCCAAGGAGTTGCAGGACATATTTCAAATTAGAGGTAAAGATAAATGAGATTTATTTACAACTATTAAGTGCCTCAATTCTCATTAGAAATCACCACCAATCTTAGATGAAATACTGAGACAATGGTAATCCATTGTGTTATCAAATTTGAGATTGGACTAGAGGAGCAAGAAGCATGTGTTTTACCCAATTGTAATATACTAATTTAATATTAGGGCTGCATTATTTCTCCAGGATATTAAATAGAGATAACAGTGATGCAAACAAGCTCAACATGGACAATTTCTATAGTATATAGGAAAAAAGAAAGTTTGATACACCACTTATTGAGAAAGATTGCTCTTTTATTTTCTGTCCAAAGGAAAACGAAATGATGATGTAGCTTCAAAAAGACCACAACTTGATTAAACTATTAATTCAGTGCCCTTCTGCTTTTTTTTTTTAAAAAAAAATCATTGCTGGGCTGCAATGGTCATTTTACCAAAGTGAATCAATGTTTCATAGTGAAATTTGGATCATAAGTTGCTGCTAGTTAACCTAGTCAAGTAAATAAGTTATTGAGGTTATTTCGAACATCTTAAGAATCTTCAGCTCTGTAAATAAAAGAACAACGTCAAGGTTAAGTCAATCGATTATACTGGCACAAGAACACATTATTGAAATTTTCTTAGGTACTTTTCCTTGACCTTGGGATAGTTTTATGAGACTGCTGGTTATATAGAATGATCATTGGAGGGGATTGTTTACCAAATATTAAGACAATCCTTCTTCTGCTCATGTTACACATGTAATATACTCAAGAAAATAAACACGGACGACATCAAATGTACATGTGTACAGTGAATTAGCAAAAATCTGTAGGGGCATTTTGTATTATGATAGAATGTCAAGCATAGATGTCCCCTCCACATAAAACAATTAAACCATAAATAACCCTTTCTTGATAAAGTAGTATTTACCTTGCCTAAAACAATAAGGTAATTCTTTCAAGCATGAACTCTGATAGTACCAACACATGCATATCAATAGAAAATCTCTAAAATTTTTTAGAAGAAGCATGCAATGATCAAGCAGATTGTCATTACAATCATAGGTTTCAGCACATTAGCTCAGTTAGTGATATACATTCATGATGACAGATAACTAACAAAACTGGTCCCAAATAGAGCAAACACAAAATGGCTAACATTCTTGTAAAAAACCATAAATTACAGTAAAGGCTTTATTGCTGGACACAGGTAGTTGATGAATGATATGCAAGGTTGAGGTCATGCTAATAAAATAAACTTACAATTAAACTCTGAAGATAAAAATTAGAAAGAACTAGCAGTAGTAGAATGCAAATCAACTTAGAGCCTCCAAGGAGTTGCAGGACATATTTCAAATTAGAGGTAAAGATAAATGAGATTTATTTACAACTATTAAGTGCCTCAATTCTCATTAGAAATCACCACCAATCTTAGATGAAATACTGAGACAATGGTAATCCATTGTGTTATCAAATTTGAGATTGGACTAGAGGAGCAAGAAGCATGTGTTTTACCCAATTGTAATATACTAATTTAATATTAGGGCTGCATTATTTCTCCAGGATATTAAATAGAGATAACAGTGATGCAAACAAGATCAACATGGACAATTTCTATAGTATATAGGAAAAAAGAAAGTTTGATACACCACTTATTGAGAAAGATTGCTCTTTTATTTTCTGTCCAAAGGAAAACGAAATGATGATGTAGCTTCAAAAAGACCTATACTTGATTCAACTATTAATTCAGTGGCCTTCTGCTTTTGAAAAAAAAAAAGAAATCATTGCTGGGCTGCAACAGTTATTTTTCCAAAGTGAATCAATGTTTCATGGTGACTGTACAAGACAAGAAATTGAAACTTCATTAAATGCCAAAAAAAAAATCAATGATTACAAAAAATCTGACACAACAAGGAGGCCTTTGACTTTAGTCTTCACGTCCCATCACCAAGCATTTAGCCTATAACACAGAAAGTATAGATGAGATACTATCCACGACGGGAAGCACCAAATTTGCATCATTCACCATTCATTTTCACATAGTTGATATTCAAGAACAACTAAGCTAGAGGCAAGTTTTCAAAATCCATGGAAATATGCACATAGAATTCACCAAAAAAGATAAGGAAAAAATAATAAATAAATAAATAAACATAAATGACTATAATTAACAAAGATTTATGGAAAGTAACACTATCACCAACTATAACAAGATTACTAAATGCCTTAAGTATTTCTTAAAAAAGTTTCGAAGAATTCACTAACAAAGTTTAAATTTGTGAGTAACCAGACAATTTTAGACTACCTAGATTACCTGAAATAATTAATAAAATCAAAACAAGTAAACAATTAAGTAGATTTTTAATATTTTGAAGAATATCATTTGTGTGATTCTCAGTCCTCTCAAAATTTATGGGCTTTCACCCTCATTTCTAAGCTGGGCACCTTGAATGGCATCAAGAGAAACCACAATATAACCAAATGCTTCTACTAAGTGAGCTGTAGATCTAAATTTCAAGACCACCTTCCCCTATCAATAATTTCCCATTGCAGAAACCAAAAATCAGCCACCCAAGCTTTCTAGTGTTTGGTCTTCCAAAGGCATGCCTATCAACCACATCAGACAACCCCATTGCTGCCCATTACAAATAAGCCTCCTTAGAAGAAGTCAAGCCAGGAGTTCCATGGTGACATAATTCCAGTCTTAAGACCTCCTTTGCACGTACAGATGTTTTTTAAATGAAAAGTCATTACTTTTCATCTTTTCCTAAGAAAATTGATGGGAGTTTGTTTTCCCCTTTTGAATACAATTTCCAGTTTCTAGATGTCAAAAAGATGAGCAGCAACCACTTTATTGTCCAAGTCTACCAAAAGATCCCACAAAACACAATTTATGAAAAAAAAAAGAAAATCAGCCAAGTGTCCTGATTCTTTTGATCCCCAAGGCATTTTTTTGTTTTCTCCCCCTTAAAATCAAGGTCCACAAAATCGATAAGAGAACAGTACTAGTATATTTAATATTTTACTAATATAGTACAGTACAGTCAATATATCATTGTACAACAAACCTTTATCATTGCTCTACATCTAGACATGGGTGCAATGTCAGCTTGATATGGTCATAATGTTTCTAGACAGATTGAACCTTTGTTAAAAAATCAATTTATACATGGTGGAAGTATCAATATTGTTTTTCACATCAACTAACTCTAGAACTAATAACAACCAACTTCCACCTGCAGATAGTGCTTAGTTTTTCAATCTCTCTCTCCCTCTCTCTCCCTCTGTGAGAGAGAACTAGTATGGACGCAGCCCAACTAAAATCAGGGTGAAGGCAAGGCTCAAACCCAAGTCACTAGAACCATTGATTTTCTACTTCTAAATCCAGGTATCTTGGCGATTTACCATGTTCCACCATCCTATTATGAATAATGTGTTGCAGTTTCTCTTAATGAGCTTTGACCTGCATAATCATCCACCATGGTTAGTCCCAATTGATACCAAATAACTCTGCTTAGCTCTGGCAAGTAATCACTTGTAAGCTTTTATAACCTTCATTTTCCAACAAGATTGGCAAGCAATTCCACACAGAAATAGGAGATGTGAAATGATGCATAAGAAAAGTGATGACTCTCCCAAGAAATAGACATTAACTTTAATATAGCTTTGTCATGCATAGGGCATGCTTCGATCTTTTAACATGTGAGCGCAACTTCATAATGGTTAGAAAAAAAATACAAGCTATAAGACTCTTTTCATAAGCAAACCATTAACTCATCATCAAGTTAGATAATACAATTGACACAAAACACATAAAAGAGGAACTTGAAGAAAATGTCACCATCAAAGAGACAAAACGCATTGCTTCTCTTAGCTAATGTTAAGTTCTCCTATACCAAATACTATTACAGGGCAAAACAACTCTTCCAAAACTACACAATTCAAAAGTGGCTAGAGAATAATTTTTGAAATTCTTTCTTTCTTTCATTCCCTATGTTGCAATATATAATATGTCGTTCAATCTACCGAGCATGGATAGAATAACTAATCAACCTCAACCATACCTAATACTTGCATTTGATTTATACTCGATGTAACTTTTATCAGGCTAATATCCCAGTTCAGCTACCAATTTAGGTTCAAAACAAAAGTCAATCCAGATCATGTTAAACACGGACAAATCCCAACCCACTAAAATACCAAAGCAGTTCCAAGTCTGCCAGATGCCTTCACATATTCTTTTATCAAAATATAAGATTTTATTCATTATTCATGACCCATTGGTTCATGCATACAGACTGTAAGTTCTATTTTTCTTACTAAACAGCATCATCTACAACATAATAATTCTGAATCTTGCAGAATAACTTATGAACTCTATTCCCATGATCAAATCCTAGAAGATAGTTCATGAACGCCTCACAATTCACACAACCCACAACTTCCATTTATTTCTTCTCAACCTGTATCATATCGGATATGACAGTAGTGGATATTATAGGATTATGGTCCACAAGATGCTTTCATAATTTGTATGCCATGTGATATGGTTCACAAAATATTCCCCCCTTTTCTCAAAAACTTTGCTTATTTCCTTATAGTATGCATTCTCCCGAAAATGGTAGTCATTGACCTCTATTCATGAGCTTGTTTCCTATGTTTCCCACGTTCAGATCCTTCACGATATAATTCATTAAATTCCTTCCACATTTGTGCACTTGCTTACACCCTCTAAGCTGATGAAAAGAGCTCGGGCAATTTTTTAAGTGTTTGGTCATATCATTTGAGAACTGCTCCTATAACAAGTATAAGTCAAAAAAAGTGCTTCTACCAGAAATGAATTTCTAAAGAGGTTTCAAAGCAAACGGGTCATTCTAAGTGGAAGATTCCATCTATTAAGCTTTCAACTAAATATGGAATCTTTTGCAAGTTTGACTTAAGATACAGATCACACTTACACTAGAATTTCACCATGGAACACTAACTCGGACACTGAAACTGAAAATTAAGTCATATGGTGAAACTGAAAATCAAAAAATTTAATCAAAAATCAAGAACCACTTTGCTTGACTTTGATCAGACCAAGAGGCTGCAAACACAACACATGCCATATTTAATTCCCTATAATGCATCTTTTGATACGCCATCTTTCATAAAGAAGAAGACTAGGAGGTAAAAGGAAATAAAATGAAGATTACTATTCTACGGTGCGGTGTATGCTGCCCCATATGCAGATTCAGTCCTCTAATTGCACTTGCTGCTTAAATGTGAACAGACTTCCAAAAGACAGTTCCCTTACCATTGTGTGACTGTACATGACCCACTTAGCATTTTGGACTGCATACGAGGTCCACTCTTATGTGAGCCTATGTGGATGGAGTTATGCCGAGCCAACAACTAGATTGGATGTGTTTCTAGTAAGCTAGATAAAGATATTATTAATAATATTAAAAATAGTAATTGTTTTATAGTTATCGCTATTACATACTATCTAATCAGCAGTAATTGTTAGTTATTATTGTTATAACTTTGCTATTATTTAATTTCAGAAACTTTTGTTGTTGTTGTTGTTAACATGTTTAATAGTTCTACTTTTGACTAGAAGAGGACCTAAACCCACATTAACATATTTCTAAATAGTCAAAAAATAGGATACTAACTGTGTATGTGCCTACACACCACAAACAAGCTATGCAGTCCCTTGACCACCCACAAACCACAGCTGAGTTAATTCATAATATTAATGTCATATACTCAATAAGATTTAGATTTGGGGAGGCACTTCTTTTCTTCCTTCGTATTAGGGCGTAGAGGAAAAGTTGATGCAACTTTCGATCTTATAAAAACCGACCCCTCAATTCAACATTTTCATTTCTTTCAATTTGTTACTGTACTATCAATGCTAGTTGGAATTTGAACTTTCTAAAAAAGATTGTACAAATCTACTTTAAATTAGAGAAACAACCATAGCTTCTCTTAATCTTTGTAGTGTGAAGTGAGGGAAAAATGAAAACATGATTTTAACTAGCTAATACCTATGTCTAGCATGATGTATGTTATGCCATGTTGTGTCAGTAATTGGCACACAGCATGCTAGCATGGCACATGTTATGCCATGCTATGCTAGTAATTGGCATGCCTAGCATGCAAGGCTACTGCAGCCTGCCAAGCACTAGCATACAGAGCTTACCATATACTCAACTGCCACATGAGTAATACTGTAATCCACTGGGAATAGCAAGCCAAATATATAAGGGGAAAAAAAATCAAAATTTGCAATATACATGGAGAGGTCTATACAGAAAAAAACACATCTGGATGTTTGTAGAACTGCTAAAGTCCCAGAAAAGTGCCTATAAGAAACTATAAACAAAACATTTCCATCTGAATTCTTGTATGACCTACACATAATTCTTCATGTTTTTTATAAACATATTTAAATATGCATAACGAATAGTTTTAAACACTAACCTGATGAAGATCAAATACATGTAGAGCGCCGGTAGCCCTGATCAATGAAAGCCTTGCTCAAAAACTGGATTGCCTTCGTCACCATTGGAACCGACATAATGAGCCATATGAAGGCAAAGAACCTCCCTGGCATGGTCTGAAACACTTTATCACCGTAACCCACGGTTGTAACCGATATGATCGAAAGATACATGCTCTATATAGTGTAGAGCAAACATTCCTATCCCGATCCAGAAAAGGATGGTGCCGATCACGGCCCGACCTTTAGCCACATCCTATTTCGCTCTATGTCGTCTGTGTTGATAATGTCGCTGGAGATACTGTTCTTTGCACGAGCGTAGAAGAAGATGAGGATAATGTTGACCATGTAGTCTATGGCATTGGAAATCAGGGTACTTACAGGGCCAGCGCCCAGAAGAACATAATGCAGCAAAACACCTAAGGGGTAATGGGGACGATGTCCCCATACCCAACTGTACATAGGGTTATTATTTATAATACAAACATCTGTGAGATTGGTTTGAATACCAGAAAAACCAAAAAAACCCTCGGACTGTATGCAGTAAAACGCTACCCCAGCCATTATGTAGATCAGAAATACTAGAAAGCACGAACAGAAAGAACAGAAAGAGAAGGAAGGGAATGACACTCTCACGACGGCGGCGGGGGAGGACGGGAGGTTGCCAAATGACGAGGCGGCGGAGGGGACGGAGGGGTCAAGCTCCTCTATTTCAGTGGACTCGATGGCAATGATAGTTTCGGAGGGGGTCGAAGGGAGCAGGTCCTCCTTGTTGATGGCGGCAGAGGAGGTGGAGGGGGCGGCGGCGGCTGTCTTGGTGGCATCTGACGAGCTCTTGCGGCGGCGGAGGGGGCGGCGGCGGCGGTCTTGGTGTCATCTGACGAGCTCTCTGCGGCGGAGGGGGCGGCGGCTGCGGTTTTGATGGTGACGTTCATGGCAGTAGAGGAGCTGTCGGCGTCGGCGATGTTGATGGCATAGGAGCTGTCGGAGGCGGCGGAAGGGATCGAAGCGGAGGACGAGGACGTGGAGGGGGTTTCAGAAGCCATGTTATTCTTGGAGGAAAGAGAAAGCGGGAAGAGACTTTTGTTTTCGATTATTTCTTTTATGGCTTAAAAGCAGTGTTTTGAAAATGAACCGGACCGGCCGGTTCAACAGAGAACCGGTAATCAGTCCGGTCCAATTTTATTGTTAAAATCAATATTTTAAAAATTGGACCGAACAACGAATCGGCTTAACATTTGGATCGCGGATCAATCGGTTCGACCGGATGAACCAATTTGATCGAACCGATAATATTATAATTAAATTTTAATTTAATAATATAAAATAATAAAATATAATATAATTTAAATAAAAAATTTAAAAAAATATAAAAACTGGGTTGGACCGGTTGAAACCCGGCCGATTCAACGGGTTTTTTTGGTTTTTACCGGGTCATATAAAAGTCAACTTTAATAATAAAATCGAACCGGACTGATGACCGGTTTTGGACCGGTTGGACCGGCCGGTCCGGTCCGATTTTCAAAACATTGGTTAAAATGAACTTTTATATAACCCGGTAAAAATCAGATAAACCCATTGAACCGGGTTTCGAATCGATCCAATCTGATTTTTAGACTTTTTTAATTTTTATTTAAATTGATATTTATATTTTTATTATTATTATATTATTAAATTTAAAATTAATTATAATATTATTCGATTGGATCAAATCGATTTATCCGATCGAATTGATTGAACCATGATCCAAATATTAAGTCGGTTTGTTGTTCGGTCCGATTTTCAAAAAAGCATAGTTTAAAAAAACCTTCCTTCCGATGAGGATTAAAGCATCAATTCATTTTAAAAATATGAAAGAGGGATTTGGTATCAGTGGATATTCACTTTTTTTTTTCTCGGAATAGTTAGGTCTCATGAAAAAGTAATTATTTGATGCATTCTATAACAACAAGGGCTTCTCCATTCCTTTATACAATAGAAAGTTGTTGATCAAAGATCATGTTTATTTTTTCGTAGAAAGGTAAAGAGTAAAGTTAAAATTTTTGATTATTACATAAGTTGCCATGTGGTAGGGTTTATTAATGCTATTATTATATGTTACCTTTTCTGTCCTATGTAAATGTCACATGATAGAATAAATTAAGGGAGGGCTATCATGCTCAAGGTTGCCTATCCTCCGGCTTAGAAACAACCATTTATTGGACTAGCATAATGAAATTCGCACAATCCCACTGCATCAAAAAAAGAAAAGAAAAATGGTATCATAGGTTTTTTTTTTTCCTTGGTTGCCTCAATGTGCACTTTCTCTTTGCATTAATTAGGCCATTATGTTCAAACTCATGCAACCTCTTTTTCTATTTCCTTATTTTCCTCATATTTAAAAAAAATTAGAACAAATAAATTTTATTTTTTAAACAAATATAAAAATGTGTATAACACGAGCTAAAAGCAAGTTGACTATAAAAGATATACCGATTTATAAGCATGGGCTAGTTTTCCACCCAATGGTTCAGGTTTTTGATATTTGAGTTGAGGTAGCAATCGGATTAGGTGGGATCAATTCGGATTTGAATCTTTTTTGAATTATCACTTTCAAGTATGAATCATAGAAACTAAACCCTAACCCTAAATAATTGGGTTCAGATCAACCCATGGGTCATTTTGAGTTGGCTTAGCTTTTTTTAAAAAAATTAAATATACTTCTTTCTTATTCTTTTTAAATAATTTATCAATGATCAATTTAATTCTTTCTTTTCTTTGTTTACCTAGTTGTTACTTTAAATGCTAGAATTAATAGGCACAAATTATAACATAATTAGACATTAATAAAAATAATTATTATAAATTTATAAAATATAAAATAATATAATTATGTAATAGTCCAAAAAAATATGGTTTTAAAATTTAATAAATATTAATGTCAAATTATTAATAAGATTGCAAAATCAAATAAGAAAATGTTGGAAATGTGCTTAATTTATACATAAAAAAGTGTAAAGTTATATTTAATTCTACTATTAAATAATATTTAACTCAGAAAAGTATATTTTTAATCTTATTGTTTATTGAGTCACATGAGTATCAACTATATTTATATTAAAGGATATAAAATATTAAAATATTGATCATGTAAACAATCTAATTGACAATTTATAACATTATATAATATTATCTGCATAAAATTTTAAAATTTAAAACAATTAAAATTAAAAATATATGTTACTTAAATATCATTTTTGGGCCATTCGGGTTTTCCATGACCCGTTCCAATCTGATTGTAATTTTTTTGATCATTTCGAGTTTGTATAAAACAAAAAAGGAAAAGCTTAGTTCTAATTTTTTGAATAGGTTCAAAACAAGTTCATGGGTTGGATCAATTTTTTGTCATCTTTATTTGTGAGTTCATTGCCAAGTTTCACTGGAGTTACCAAGACTATCTAACATCCTGACCCAAAGCCTAATTTGATTCGGACGTGACTGCAGCTGTAATGGGGCCCTAAATTTCGTACAGGTGAAAATACTTAGGGTGGCACAAATGCCTTGATAGCCCAAGCTGCTGAACCAAACAGGATGCCTGCTTAACAGCTAAAAGTTTTCAAGCAAGTGTTATTCATTTATTTATTAGAAGGGGCTCACTTTACTTTGCTGATCCCACTCAAACTGGACCGACTCTAACTAGATTCAAACCCCTTTGCCCAGGTAACAGGTTATTATAATACCATCCAAGCAAGAGCAATCACTTGATGGTAGTTCCCAAGCAAGAGTTAAGCAAGTCCATCCTCATTCTATCAACTTTAGGTTTAATCGGGCACGTTCCATGTCAGCTATAATTAGGATGGAAAAGTCTTGCTGCACCGTCCTTCGGTGCAGTAAGTGTGTATCGGTCATATGAATTAGGAAGGTGCAGCAAGTGCGCATCGGCCACATGAATTGGCCGCTCGTGTATGCCACTACGCGTGCGGTGCCGTAACCTTTCTCGGCACGTGCGCATAGCCAATCATGCGGTCGGTATGCACTTGCTACACTAAAGGATGGTGCAGCAAAACTTTTCCTAATTAGAACTCGAAGCAGGGAAGGTTTGGGCCATCTCCTAACTCGAGCCCAGTTTAAAGTTTTTTTGAGCTTCAGATTAGGAATCAGGCTTGAATTTTTTCAGAAATTAGGCCCAAGTCTAGGCCCATATCATGCTTGGTCCCAAACCTAGTCGGGCTGACTCACAACAATTTATTTAAGCCAAAACTTTGATCAATAGGATCAATTTTTAGTTTTTTAATATTATGCAAAAAATAAGTAACATTTAAAATAATTACACCTAATTACTTTACAAATTTTGTTATGGTATAAAGCGCTATTCTTATACAATTAATAGAAAAGGTTGTTATAAAATTTAAAATGTTCGTTATTTTTAAGGTCTTAGGATTACATTTGATTCAGATTCGAACATGACTAAAGGTCAATGATTCGAGCTTTTTCCGAGCTCGAGTTTTGAATCGAGCCAAGTAATAGCTCGAACCTGATTTTTTTTTATTTTAATTTTAAGTTCAAATCTGATCTAAAGTTGGACTGGTCTTATGGATCTTGGGTGGGCCTAAGCCCACTTTCAGCCCAAAAAACCAAAAAGTTTCTATTTGGTAGCCATGGGTAGGTGTTAGGAAACCTCTTTGTGCATTGTATGCAGTGCAGGAGCACGCATTATGTACGTGTGGCCGTGCATGTCAAAAATATTTTTATTTTTTTTCATATTGCATATGTGGTTAATCACCGCACGTGATACAGAAGTTTTTTTTTTTTTTGTGCATGTCTATACTTCTGGGCTCAAATCACCGTATCATAGTCTTATAAGTCCATGCGGTGCAGTCTACTATAATGTGTGTAATGCATGCATGAATCAATCATCGCATGCAACGTGCCCTTATTCTCATCCCCTATGGCACAGCAAGACTTTTTTTCTATTATGTTATATATAATGCATGAGAAAATGATGGCGTCTATTCTTCCATGCCGCTTAGCACTATAGTACATGAGCACAGCTGTTTTTTTTTATTTGTACCTTTTCAAATAAACTATTATTTTTATTCTTTTTTTCCATCAAACTTTTATCAAAAAGTCTAATCTAAAAAATAATATTTAATCCTGTAAACGGTAAACAACACCATTCCATTATAAGATTTTTAATAATAATAATAATAATAATAATAAATTTGAACGGCTATATTCGAGAGAAAAAGCGGTGTTATAATATCATTGTTGACGCTAGACACCTTGACCCAAACTTATATGACACTTTCTAGAGGAGAAGTCTTGCTGTATTGTCCTCTGATGCAGCAAGTACGCATCAATTGCATAGATTGATCTTTCATCGCACATGTCGATATGTATGAATGATCAATTTATGTGATCAATACGCATTTGTTGCACAAGAGAATGGTGAAGCAAATCTTTTCCTCTCTATAATATGGATACTGGAAGCAGATTTAGGCATAAAATTACCGGTTTCGCTCCGGTTGGAAGTTTTTCTTGGGCCTTAGCTGTGGACAGATCTATTTGAACAAATGTTCAGCCAGGCCAGGTTACGGATTAGATTCCTAATCTTGAAGATATGGTCCCACACGAGCCAATATTTAGTAACAGTTAAAGTGGATTTTTATTTTTTCTAATGTGTTTTCAAAAACCTTTCTTTTTTGCAATGGTGTCTTGAAATATAGTACGAATCTACTGTGGTTTTGACCACGTAGAATTGTCCTTTAAAAAAAACCAACTGAAATCATTCTCAAAGTGATTTCCAAGAATTTTATTTTTTTAAATAATAAATTATTTAAGTAAAAAAATTAAAAGAAAATATTGGTGTGACTGCGATTTATGAAATTGTTTGTCACACCGGTGATTCTAGCAATTTTTAAAATTTAATTTTAAAAAATTAATTAAAAATTAAAATCATTACTATAGTGATGATTTTTTAAAAATCATCGCAATGAATGATGGTTTGAGCCTCGGGGCTGTCACCGTTCTCATGCGCAGCCACCCCCCATCGGGCCCGCCTTTCATGCACGCTGACCAACTCACCTTCCTATATATGCTGAGAAAAGTCTTTGTACATCGTCTCTGGTATAGTAAGTTTTATGTGGGCTGCATCGTCTCTTCTTATTGGTCCATGTGGATTCTACGTGGCCTGACGATGCGGGATAGAATAGCTCTGATACGATGTTACGTTTTGATCGTGACGTCCATTAAAAGCGCTTTTCCTTTATTTTAAAAATGGTATGCAAACGAAAATGCCCTTTCCCTCCAGCCTACTTCTCTTCTGCAGTATTTGTACGTAAGGCGAATGACATGTTTGCCCTTTACGACATCCCAGCTTTACCGTTAAGACACCGTAGGTTTGACGACATCGCAGGAGGAAATCGACCAAAAATCAGTAGTATTAAGACACCCCAGATTTACTATTAAGACATCGTAGTTACAAACCTACGACATCTGTGCTTAAAACGGATGCTGGAGAAAAGCCTCGCAACAACGCAGGAGGAAATCGGCCGAAAATCAGTAACGACACCACAGCTGAAATAGTACACCCTAGTTACAAACCTAAGACACCCGTTCAGGAAATCGCTCGGAACACCCCAGCTTTACTGTTAAGACACCGTGGTTCAAACTTACGACACCTGTGGCCTTACACCGGACGCTGGAGAAAAGCCTCGTGACATCGCAAGAGGAAATCGGCTAAAAACCAGTAAGGACACCCTAGCTGAATTATTACAATACCCAAGTTACAAACCTAAGACATCCGTTCATGCTTAGGGGAAAAGCTTTACGACATCCCAGGAGAAAATTGGCCGAAACAAAGCTATGACACCTAAGCTTTACAGTTAAGACACCGTAGGTTCAAACTTACAAAACTCGTGGCCTTATAACGGATGCTGGCGAAAAGCCTCGTGACATCGCTTGGTAATCGATCGAAAAATAATGAGGACACCCCAGCTGAATTATTACGATATCCAAGTTACAAACCTAAGACACCCGTTCATGCTTAGGAGAAAACTTTACGACATCCCAGGAGGAAATCAGCCGAAAATAAGTGACGACATCTAAGCTGAAATAGTACGACCCTAGTTACAAACCTACGACATCCATTTATGCTCAAAGGAAAAGCTTTACTACATCTCAAGAGAAAATCAACCGTAATAAAGCTACGATACCCCAAATTTACTATTAAGACACCGTAGTTACAAACCTACAACACCCGTGCTTAAACGAATGCTGGAGAAAAGCCTTGCAACATCGTAGGAGGAAATCGGCCGAAAATCAGTGATGACACCCCAGCTGAAATAGTACGACACCCTAGTTACAAACCTAAAACACCCTAGCTTTACCGTTAAGTCACCGTAGGTTCAAACTTATTACACCCATGGCCTTGCATCGAAAAAACCCCTACATAGGAAATCATAACAGTTTT